>OY728139.1:139280117-139880117 GCA_963277665.1 Viscum album
ATGAAATGCCTTAGAGTAATTTTATAATATTTATAATTTCTGTTCTACCCTTAATTACTGGATATACCTTTAACCATGTTAATAAAACATGTTACAAAAGTTACTATTCATATTGTCCAAAAAAAATTACCCATTTAATTAATTGGAAACATCTTATTTGAAAATATGGAATAATTGTTTATAAATTAGTAGCATATAATATGATGAAATTAAGTAAAAATAAATCTCATAGATTAGATGAAACAACATGTTTTTAAATTGAAAACATCCAAAATATTGAAATGTTTTTATATACAATTTATGTGAAAATTGATTAAAATTAAATAAATTGGATTAATGGAAAAATAATAATCTAAATATACTACAAAAACATTCAAATATATAATTCAACACTATAAATAAATTCAATAAAAAATAAGTTTTCAATTAAAATACAATATTTTTCACTATTTATCAAAACCCGAAACTTATCATAAAAACACCAAATATTCAATAAAAGTATATTTTTCTATTATTATTTCAAATTATATGTTTATTTTATTAAATAGAAGATATATAATTGTCAATAAAAATATTTAAAACAAGTATTCCATCAAAAGGTGGAGACCGTTTTCTTAGATAATATTTTTTATACATAAATTGGGTTTGTTATTATATCGTGTTTAGAAAATAAAAAATATGAATATGAAAAATTATATTTGATATTATACATACATATATATATATATATATTTAATTAATATAATCTAATGTGGGTGATTTGTTTATTTATTTGTATAAAAGACAATTGTGCACATTTACATTGTTTTTCATAAAAACTATTCCTTTTATTTAAAAAAAGGGTTTAAATTAATTTATAATTAATTGGTAATAAAATAATTAATTATATTTACATTTTTAAACCTATTTTCATAATTCAGTTAACCATATTTATTCCCATCGATCTAATATCTATTTGATAACTATGATATTAAATAATAATATTTAGTTGTATATTTAAGTTCGATATGGGGTATGATGTATATTATAAAACATGGGGTTTCCTATTAAAAACTCAATATGTTACATTATATCATGGTTAATGCCATGTAATCTAATTTTAACTAAAATAATTTAATCATAATTTGAATGTTTTTATAATTTAGTATGAAAAAAGTAAGTTGACCCTTTAAACATAAATGAATTCATATTATTAGAATAAATTAATCTATTTTAACATATCCAATTTCTATAAGTTTCTAAATTTCTTTTTTATTATTAAAAAGAACCTAAAGGAAACCCAGTTTTCAAAAAATGAATTTTTTAGAATAAAACATAATTTCCTTCATTTCCTTGTTTTAAAAAAACCATAAAATAAATGATAACATATTATATAAAATATAAATTCTATAAATTCTATTAAAACCATTGATGAATAGTTATTTAATTAATTATTCATAAAAAACAAATTTTATTATTAAGAAAAGATATTTATAATAATATTTTTCACATAAACATCTAAATAATAAAAAACTTTTGTATAATGGTTATTTTTATGTAATTAATTTCTTTCTTTATATTTAATATCATATTCAAAAAATAATGGGTCATTTACATGAACTCTAATTTGAGGGTATACAAATCCCATGGCTTATCATAGACCCCCACTACAAGTTAGTAGAAAATAGTATTTTGGGAGACACAATTGAGTTATTCAGACTCCCCAATGTCTAAGTCCATTGGGCTAATAAGGATATATATTTTGTAATATTGATATTAAAATTGTGAAATACTCTACAAGAATGGTTTTTTGATCTTATAATGACAAAATATAATATAATGTTATTTCAATTAAAAATTATTTTATTTTAATATCATTTATGATTAATAAAAATATTATAAAGTAATGTATGTAATTTCTGATGGGAAATAAAATCTATGTGAAGACAAGATAAAGGATTTGTTATTTATTCATAAATGAATATTAAGGACCAACGATTATCTTCAAAATATAAATAATATTGTTTAATAACATTAAATTTTTATTAAAAAAATATTATAATGATAATAATACATATGAATTTATATTTTTAATGATATATATTACTAAAAGATAGTTTAACGTATTGTATATCACAATATAAATAAAATTATAAAAAATTATTGGTTCCATAAAAAATTTATATATAAGGTATATTAATATATTTATTTTGTATATTTTTTTGTATAAAAATTTTTTACATTTAAGTGGAAATTATTTTATTTCAAATATAAATATTACCATTTCATAGTCTCATGAAAACTTGATGATGTTTTTGAAAATTTAATCCTTCGCCTTTGTTCTACATATTAAATCAACCCAAACTTTTATTTAATTATAAGTGATGGAAATATATTTTCCAATTTCATTCAAGAAATATCAATAAATGAGAAACTATTATTAATAACTATGGTGAGAATGAAAGAAACAAATACTCTGATTATGGTTATAAATTTTATTTCCTAACATGATGTACTCATTTTTTAGTTTTTCAATGTTATCACTAAATACTAACTGTAATTAATCTACATAATGTGAAAAAATATTTTATGGATCCAATGCATGGATATTTGATTAATCAATAAAGAATAGTACCCATTTTTAAAAAAAATACTTTACCTTAACAACATTTTATATATTTCTTTAATTATATATTTTATAATTTGAATTGAAAATCCCATTTTTGTAATAATTATGGTGCAAATATGTCAAACACTATAGTCTTTATGAAATTCATAAGCAAAAAATAAATTTATGGATTTCTATATATACCTTTCTGTTATGGTATGTATAATAACAGTTTATTCTTATTTCATATAGCCTAATGAACTTCTTACAATTATCAATGATATAATGGTGTGGAAAATAACTAAATGTCAACAACATTGACTACTAAAACTATACAGTTATAAAATATTTTTCACTCGAAAAAACAAATTATATTCCCTAAAATATATCAACTAATTATATCTAATTTTGAATATATATATATATATATGAACTGTAATTTAAAATATATATTTACAATTTATTTCTTTATATATTTCTTATACCATGTGAATAAAGATGATAAATCATTTTAAAAGGAATAAAAAGATACTTTTCAGAATGAAATGGGAGCTTTTTTGTTACATTGTTTATAACCATCATAAAGATGTAATTTTATAACAACTATTTATTTAATCAGATTATTTAAAAAAAAATTCTATGATTAAACCAATATTCATTCATGTCCATTGTGGTTAGAATTAATCAATGGATGTGTTCTTCTATTTTTAATTTTTCGTAATTTAAGAAATAATATATTGTTCTCAAATCCTGGTAAACTAGCATACATTGTGAGGAAAATATATCAAAATGATAAATGATAAATTTCTAATTTTTAAGGGTGAAAAATTTATCTTCCAAATATTTGATTTCATGAAAATGACTAAAATAGAGTGTTTTCATTTTAGAAGTGATATTAAAGAAAATAATGTATAACCCTTACTCATAATAGAGAACATGACATAAAGTATAATGAATATATTTAAATTGATATTTGATTAATTATAGAATTATAGAAATTAAACACCCATAATTTTGTTCAAAACAAATAGGGAATGAAAAAAATTCTTGTTTTTAATTTTATAAAGATATTTTCTATCAACATAATGATCACATATTCAAAAATTGAAAATAATTAATCATAATTTTATAAATTTCTTGAAAAATGGTTTCTTGAATAAAGTGTGATCATTAATAAGGAACCATATATAATCCTCACATTGAATATATTTGGAAGTACATTAATATCATGTGACAATTTTAACTATTCATTAAGATAAAAACATATGTCACATACAAAATTGATAAAATGAGTTATTATTTTGATAAAACAATAATATACTATATTTAATTTTTTTTATCCGTGTAGGAATAGTCATTTCAGTGAATTATCTGGACATAATGACCAATACTATAATTTTTCAATATAAAAGTAATAATACATTTAAAAATATGTATCTAATGCCCAAAATAAATCAAATGGTTACATATTTTCCTAAAACTCCATAAAAATAGTCATTGTTTCAATTTTAATATATATAAATGAAATAAATGACATTCTAATAATGGGTTTTATTTCAAAGAAATAAATAGTAGGTATTATCATTTTAAAATGTGATATTGTAGTTCATAACACTTATCGCAAACTCAATACTAATATAAAATTTTATTAATGACGTGAAAATATAGGAAATTTTAAATTGATTCATTTTTCATATATAATAAATAAATCCACATCATTCTAATAATGTCATAAAAACCAGAGCATATAGTCTTCACATGGATTCACATAGACCCACACTATTATCTTGTAGTCTCTAGTTTATAGGGAGGCACCCTTAAGCTTTTCTGAAACACCGTTAAGTATGATTCCTTTTGTCCAATCATACATGATATTTTATAATGTTTTAATTGAAATTGTGAAGCAATATATTAGAATGGTTTCTGGATTATATGAATACACAAGATAATAATGTGGTTTTTTGAAAAAAAAAATTATATTATATTCAATATAATTTATAGTAAATAAAACATTATATATTAATTTTTGTAGTAACCAAATGTAAAATAACGACTAACTAAAGACAATCAAAGGTACTGATTTTTTCATTATTAATGAATATTGAGGAACCATAGTTTTCTCCACCATCTAACCTATATTTTAAATAACATTAATTTTTCAATAAATAAGATAATTTAAATATAATAATTCATGTCAATACATATTTTTAGATACAAAACATCACTGACAAACAGTTTAGCATATTGGTATTCCTAATAAAAATTAAATTACACAACATTGTTTTTTCTTTAAATAAAGTATATATAATTTATATTATCATAATTATTGTGTAATATTTTCTGTATACAATTTTCCTAGAAATTAAATTATTTTATTTTTATTCAAAATTTGTATATTACCATTTCAAAGTCTCATGAAGACATGATGATTTATTAAATTGTATGTCCCCATATTAATTATACAAAATCAATCAAGATAAACCTATAAGTAATTTTACGTAAAATAAATCCATTTTAATATTTTGTATATTTAAAAATATATATAAGAAATTATTTTTAATTAATATGGTAAAAATGTAAAAATTAAATACTTTTCTATATTATGAACATTTTTTTCTTAACAAGATGTATTCATTTTATATATTTTTCGTGGATAAATTAAAACTAATTCTAATTAATCTATTTAATTTGAAAATATATTTTTCAGATCTAATGCATGGATATTAGATTAATCAATGGAAAATATATTCCATTTTTTAGTATAAAAACATTATAATTTATGTATTTAATATTCTTTCAAATAAATATTTTATATTATGAATTTAATTTTATATTTTATTGATATTTTTTGTGAAAATGTACCAAACAAAAAATGTTTTATTAAAAATATAATCTAAAATGAAATTCAAGGATTTATATAGATATTTATCAATTCAGGTATACATTCAAATAAATCATTAACATTTATTATAATATAAACAGTTACCTATAATTATTTGTTTTCTAAATATTTTCAAAACAACCAAATATATACTACTTTGATTACTATACTTTTAAATATAGTAAATATGTATTAATCCATAAAATAAATAATATTGCCTTCTATATATTATGTATGTATAATTAATTTTGAATAAATATTTTCTTTTATTTAAAATATTTATAAAAAAAATTCTCTATTTGTGTGTTCTCGATAATTTCAGAATACAAGAGATAATTCATTTTTAAAAGAATAAAAATAATCTTTTTAACATTATTGTGGTGGTTTTTTGGTAAAAATTTCATAACTATTATAAATAGGTAATTTTGTAACAACTATATATTTAATTATCTTATATAATTTATGATATAAATTAATGAACTAAATTTCATTCTCGTGTGGTGCGGTTTGAATGAATAAGTGTATTTTTCCAATTTTAATTGTTAACTAAGATAAAACATATATCCTATACTCAAATACTTGTAATCTATCTTGTAATAACGTGAACTCTCTCAGAATGAAAGAAGTGTCATTTGTGACCTATATGCGTGAAACAAATATCATTTTATCATGTGGTGTCATAAAACTGACCAAATATTTTTTTGTTAAATTTAATTGAGAGATATTTTAGTAAAAAATGTTTCCATATGCTCAAAACAAGGAAAAAATGATACAGTTATCATAAATCTTTTAGAAATAATATTTTGATAATTATGGAAATGTTTGAATAAAACGCACATCAGTTTGATTCATAACATGGTTTGAATGACCAAAAGTGCATGTTTTTAATTATAAGGTAATATTTTAGTTCCAAATGCCCTTAAAATTCCCAAAATAAGTAAAATAGATACATAATTTTATAAAATTATCGAATATTGATATATTATTCCATTTTAATTATTAATAAGGAACCACACATATTCATAACATGTAATTTAGTTGGAATGACTTTAATATCATGTTCTCTTTTAATATTTATATAAGATAAAAACATTTTTCACATGCTAAAAAATGAGAAAATGTTTTACTTTTTTTATTAAAATATATGAACAATATTTAGGTTAATTTCCTAATTTGGTAAAATATAAACACTATTTCGATTCATGGTGTTGTCACAATGTCTAAAACTATATTTTTCAATGTATATGTAACATTTCAATTAAAAACCTTTATCTAATGTTCATGATAATCCAACAAATAACATATTGTCATAAAACTATAAAAAATATTCATCATTAAATTTTTAACATATATTGATTATATGAATGTCATTTTGATGCACTGTGTTGTTAAAATGACAACAATTAAGTATTTTAGACTAAAAAAGATATATTATTTTTTATAACATGTGTCACAAGCTCAAAACTAATAGAAACTTATAATAATTTCATTAAAATATAGAAACATTATAATTGAATATGTTTTCACAAACAATAAATAAATTAACATCACATTGATGTGTTGTGTGGTATGAATAATCAAAAGTGTGAAATTTCAATTTTAAAGGCATTTTTTGTTCTGAAATATGTGCATTATAATGAAAAATATGAAAAACATGTTATTGTTTCATAAAACATTATGATAATAATATTTAACTCATTCAAGGCCTCTATAAAGAAATTAGATATCATTATGAGATTTAGTATTTTTAGAATGGCCTAAATTTTATATTTCTATTAGATGAATTATTGATGTTCAAAGCATAGATTACAAGATCAAAACATTGAAAATGAACTCTCATTATCATGATACACTGGGATAATGATCTTAAATTAATTCTTCACAAAAAATAATTTATTTTCCAATACTTACTATATGCTGTATGGTTGGAATGATGTAAACATCATGTTTGTAATTTAAAAGTGATATTTCAATAAAAATTAGATGTCACATGATCTAAATTGATGATATAATGTTAAATTTGCATTATAATCAAGAAAAATTTTCATTGATTCATTTATAACATGAAAAAATGTATTGTAAATCATTCGAATAAATTTCATAGTTAAAATTACTAAATTTTATTATTTCAATAAAAATTATATTTTAGTTTATAACGTGGGCCACATGTTCAAAGTGGATAAAAAAAGCTTTTGATATCATGAAACTCTATTAAAACCTTAATTGATTAATTTTGATATTCTAATAATAGATAATATATCATTTTAACATATATTTTGTTTGAATTGAAATAAATTTAATATTTCCAATTATAATTGGAATTAAATTTCTTAAGTAATATTTTTGAAACACAATATGTTAATAATTACATGTCTATATATATAAAAATTGTAATCACATGTAAAACTATTTTTATGTTAATAGTTTAAGGATGGTTGATGATTCATCCACATTATCTTCATCATGTATTCTATTATCTATGAAATTTTTTCACAATTTATATAATAATAAATTTTAGTATCCTTGTAAAAAAATAATACAATATTTTTATTTTTTAATTTAATATATTCTACAATAATATTATTGTGGTTTTTTATCAACAGTAATACTAAAATATGGAAAAATAATAAGAAAATGATATTAATAAATATTAAAAAATTGTGGACAAATACCCTAACAAAGTTTAGTGATAGAATTCATAGTGTTTTTTAGAACTTCGAAATTTCTTATTTTGAACTATGAAAATAATATTATATTGTATTGGATAATACCCCAAACCATTTCTAATACCACATGAGTAAACAACCTCAATGATGATCATTCGTGTCCATTTTACCATAAAAATATTATACCCATTCTATTAATAAAACATTGAATTTTTTAACAAATGATATTTTTTATTTAATTCTTTATATATATACACACACAGAAATTATATTTATTCATATTATAAACATAAATCCAAATATATTAATAATAATATAAAAAACTACTTTAAACTTAATTTAAATATAATAACCATTATCAATTATTTCTAAATATTATCCCAAAAATTAGCATAATTAAAATCCTAAATTTATATTTTTAGAATCACGATAAGATAAAAATAAAATTTTAATTTAAATAATATTAACAAAATAATAATTTACCAAATTTGATCAATTGTCACATATAATTGTTAATCTTTAAAATAGTATCCCCATTGAATACCATTGACTGCGAATCCTAAATCATTCAATCATTTAAAACATATTATATTTATAAATTATATATTAAATAACTCAAAATAAAAAATTATTAAATATATATCTGGAATCTAAAAATTTACCAAAATTTAAACTTTGATTGAGCCCAAATTTCATCTTTAAACTATGCACAACTATTTATGAATAAAATTAAAAAAAATAAAAAAAATATTCAAAATAAAATTTTATATATTTATCATGTAATCATCCAAAAAATATTATTTAAATAAATATTCTCTAAATTTAAATAAATAAAAAATATAAAACATTTCAATTTCATATATATATACTTGTATTTATATAATATATTTGTACAACACAATTCATGCCAAAACTTTTTAGCTTTGGGAACATATTGTATATACCAAAATAATTACACATAAAATTGTATATTTATTTTGTTAAATGAATATCTCTAATTATTTGACCATGAAAAATGTATTCTATATATTTAATGATATATTATTGATATAAAATCCCCATTATATTCATTTGTTAATAAGATAAATTAAAATATGTACATACTACAAATTCCCAAAACTAACTAACTATTTTTGAAACCCATTAAAATAAAAATATTTTGAATAAATTTATTAATAAAAAATAATAAAGTAATTATTTTTCAAATTATTCTTTAACAAATCACAATTGTTATTTTTAATTAGATCAAAAATATATTTTCGTCCCCCAATTTAAAAACTACAAAATAATCAAATGGAAAAAATAAAATTGAGATATTCAAAATTTAATATTTATTTTAATATATTTTTCTTCATTTGATATTTTTATAAATTTTATCAGTTTTTATTATATTATAAAATTTCTTAATGATCCATATTTTAAAATAATGTCTTAAAAGTAATTTATCAGCCATAACTAATGTTGAAAATGAAATAATTTTATTTATTTTAGTTTATTTAGTCATTATTTATGTTATTTTACATAATTATATTACTAATGTGTTTTTTTATTTTTATTGTGAAAATTAAATGTCTACATTAATGTCTTTTCAAGAGAGAATTTTCTGTTATTGAATTTTCACTACCAAATATATAAGATTTGTTATCATAAGAATATATATTTATATTTTATTTAATGAAATGATTTTAAACATTCTCTTATAATAAAATAACATATCTTAGTGCTAGAAAAAAATATAAATGCTCACAATTGCCAATGAAAATACCAGTATTGATAAAAATAATAATTTATTAATGATAGATTTATCTATGACAATTAATATTTTATCTATGCTTTTTCTAATGAATATAAAATCCTAATTATCCCAATGTATGCACTATTAATGTTAAAATCCATTATAGTTACAAAAATATTCTTTGACATGAAAACACACAACCACAACCGATATCATTCAATAAGAAAAATAAATATTTCACAAATTCAATTTTTTATAATAAAAAATATACTTACCTTTCTCAATTAAATACAAATAAATTTATATTGAATCATTCCTCTTAAAATAAATAATATTTAATATAAATATATATAATACATTACAAATAATTAAAATTTCTAGAAAACTAAAAAGTAACAAAACTCATATGGTACATTCTCTGTGAGTCAACCCAACCACTTTGAATAGTATACTTGTAAAAAAGATAATTGTTTAATAATATTAATTAAACTAATTAATAAAACCTAAATTTTATACAATAAAACATAAATTATACATAATAAATAATAAAAACATAAATGATAAAACATAATACATAAATAAAAAACGTTAATCGAATACATAAAATATATTACAATGTTTTTGAATAATGTTGGGAGCTAAAATTTCACCTTCAAACAAAAAACTATGTCCTATAATTATTACCAGCATCACTATGTATGAGATTGAATTTTGGTTGATTCTTATCGGTGAAAAATATATTATCAGTCATTGTCTAAAATTATTAAGGAAATCTATGTTTTTCTCCCTTTTGGGAATGTGATTTGTGTTTTCAAAAAAAAATTAAAAAACATGCACAATCAGTCATATTAGTCACATTGTGTGTCATTTTGGGTTGTGGTTAATTCATAGACCTTTAAAATGATTTATGTGTTATTATTCAAAAGTATCATGAATGTAATTACTATAATAAAATTTATTAAATGTCACCCAATTTGGATTTTCATAAGACTAAAATCATGCCTTTTAATAAGATAGAGGTTGTTGACTAGTGGTGAGAGTTTATAAGAAATATGGGTAGATTATACTCTTAGTACCATTATAAAGAGTCTTATTGGATTTTAATGAAGATATGAATTGGTTTTGTTTTTTTAATTTTCCACAATCCATAAATGATAATTAAATATAATATATTTTAAAGGTGGTAAGTGGAGGAAGATCCTAATAAATATTAGTAACTTTTTTTAATCCTGAATGAATGGATAGTGATGTGATTATGAGGAATCATCATTCAATTATATTGTATTAAGATTCATCAAAAATACATTTATATGTGTGGAGTATAGTACTAGAGGATATAAAATCCATATAATAGATATATATAGTGAATTCACTTATTAAAATATATTTTTTGATATTAAATAAGGAGGGTGGTGGATTTGGAGATTCAATCCAGGGATTAATTATTATGAATGTTGTTATGTAAAATGCAAATTATCCCATAGATGAAGATAGAAGAAGATGGATATTTAAGACAACTTGAATATCTATTTTCAAATAAGAAATAATCCAGCTGAAGGATAAAGGGTTTTTGGCAATATATTTTTTTAAATACTCTAAATTGAATATTTATATGAATCAAAATACATTGTAATAATTTTGATGATTATTGGGAATATTTATATATTTTCCAAATCCAATATTTTTCTTCAGAATCCTGATGAATATATGAGGATTTTATAGTTTATGTTAAATTAATTATTGAATTGTGAGTTGATAGTAACATTTTGGTAATGTTCATTTTTATATATAAGTAAATATATAAAACAAAAAAATTAACAAATTCCAGAACTTCCCTTTATATGTACAAATTTTTCAAGAATCTAGGCAATAGTTTTCTTGATATTAGAAATGAAATTTAAAATAAAATGATTTTGTTTTTTTTAATGGACTGTGAAATAATTTTATTATGATGTTTAATATTTTGGTTATAGTATAGGTTTTTTACTAAAAAATGACCATTAAAAACCCATAAGTAGATTTAAAGAGTGATAAAACATTTATGAACTATATTTATGTTGGGATACATATGATTTATTTTTTCAATCTATAAGGTTTTTCCATGGAGCCCATTTTTTAGAGTTAAGGAAAATTGAATGATATATTGAATGAATAGATTATGAAGGATGAATATTAGTCAATTCATATATTTTACTTAAATGATTAAAACTGATAATCATTCAAATTAAATTTTCATTGAAGAATTTTTATTGGGAAAATGAGTTCATCTTCATGTGATGGAATATTTCTTGAATCCAAGAAGTGTTTTGTATATTTGTATGTATACATGGAAGGAATTCAAAACTATGGGATTCAGAGAAATGATTGAAAAACAATGATATCATGTTTTTTGAATATTAAATAAGCTTATTAAATTAAAACTAAACAAAAGGATTTTGTTAAATAGTTTAAATTTGGTGAATATTAAACTTTCGTAATAGATGGAAATTCCCATATTAGAAATATGGGAATAATAATAATGATAATTGTTTGATATAAGAACAAGACACATGCAATGATCTAAAAAATAAACCAATACTAGATTCTATGTGATAATACCTTATGTGTACCAATGAATTGTATAAGCCTATACTATTATAGTTGTGAACATTATATGTGTCGACAAAATAGATAAGTGATATAACTAAAACCGAATTTATTATTTAATTTTTAATTTTAATGTACTTATAATAGGAACATGTTCATTGAGGGATGATAAAAAAGTGGATATATGTGGATTATGATTAAAAAAAGGAGGTCCTATATATTGAGAAAGAATAATGTAGAACCAAGAAAATCACTACACAATGATAACCTAGTACCATAGGATATAATTGAGAAGAAAGAGAAGAATAATGAGTAATACCAACAATACTTGTTCTATTTTGGAATAATATCCAGATACATGAATTTAATGAAGCATAAGGCTAACACATTACTAGATCAAAATATAGAGACAGTTTATGGCATATTTTCATGGTTGTTTGGAAATAACTATTGTGTTTTTATTAGAGACAATAAACCAAGATATATAAGAAATTAGTTGATATTTTTGAGAGAAGGCCTATATTTTTGGGATCTAGTATGAATAACTAATCCAGAAATAGAAATGGGTTTCATAACATAGCCCAAACTACATTAATTGGTGTTAATGATTGTATGGAGACCATTTTTATTGTAAAAACATGTGCTTTATATTTAAAATATGTTTTTTAGACTTCAATCAAACATAATACAAACTAAATTATTTACGTGGTAATAAAAATTGTAACTATTTATTAGATATTTTTGTTGTAATTTATTTTATATAGGAAAGTCTGAAAAAAAATTTATTCATGTATCAGTACATTAAAATAAGAAGATGTTGTTTTAAGATAATAAATCAAAAAATATTCATATAAATGATTCACATACTCCCCACTAGTTTTATACAACTAAATATATGCATTTAATTTATTATGAAAGATAACTAGGTTTTCATTATAAATATTACCTCAACTAAAGATGAATATAGAAATCATATATTTTATCAATAATAGATGTTTTCTTATATTTTAGGAATTGAACAATAAATTTTGGATGAATATGATTCTCTCATTTATTATATCAAAATAAATATATTCAAGTGTTACTACTTAAATTATTTTTACTATAATTAGAATAAATTCTCCCATGACATTTATAGATTAATGAAATTTTAAAGTAGACTGGAAATATTGAAACTGTATTCTACCATTATTATATAATAAAAAATACATAAAATTAATTTGACTAAACCTTTCCATTCATATGTAGTATACGATTTATAATATATATTTGGTAAATATAGAGACTAAACAATAAAAACAGAATATCAAGAGGGATGAATTTTAATTTTTATAAGGATTGTGTTAATAAAATAATTGAATATTTACTAGAGTTAATGAAATAGTAATTCACATAAGTGGTAGTGATAATTTTATTTATCTATTTTCAAGAAACTAATGTGAAATTTCCCATATACATTTAACCCCATTATATCATCTCAGTAAGATAAAGAAGACCCGATTATACGTTTATTTTATAACACACTCTTCATATTTGAGGAAATGAAATGTCATATGTCCAATATGAAATTCATAAAGGAAATGGAATAAAAAACAATGAAATATCATAATATGAAAGAAAAAAAGGATGGATCGGTATTAGAACTTATAAGAGAGTAAATACGTAGTGAGTAATATAAGATAAGCATATCACCTTTTTAGAAAAAAACGTTATAAAAGGAAGAAGAAGAGATAAATTTATACTTCGTCTAAAATTAATTAATCGTGGTGGAACATTTAATTTATAATTAATATCCCAATGAAAAAATATTTTGAAATAATGAGTGATGAAAAAGAATAATAATACCAATTAAATAAAAAATCTCTATAAAAAATGTTTAATGTAGAATAATGAATAATATTTCAATGATTTATATACGAATTTGGATGATAAGAGAAGAATATAAACACTCGATATCTTATAGTGACTTATAATATAGAGGTTCAACTAAAAATCAAAATATCTTTAGATATCTGGTTTGTCGGCCTGAAGTAACTTCACATATATATGAGAATGAATAAGATAGTGAAACTATGTATGTGGTAAAGTATGAGTCAATAACCTTTTTATTGAAAAAACAATATTAATAAAATAATCAAGCTATTTGTGAAAGGGATATAAAATTTAGAGAAAAGTAGAATTACCAAATATAAATTATTAGGGAATTAAAGGTCCAAAATATAGAACAACATAAAATTTAGAATCAACTAAATGAAAATGTTATTTGGTTCAATGACTAATTAAATAAGAAATAATCATGGTTTCATAAATATGATAACAACATTAATGTGATGAGGGGAAATTTTGGAATATTTATTGTTTTTCAAGAATAATTAGGATTAATTGATGTGAAAACATATTTAATAAATAATGTGTGAGTCATATCTGATTATTCATATCATGCTAAAACCATTTCAGCTTATTATACTAATTTGGAAAACAACTAGCCTTACATGGGCGGAATAAATTCCTAGAAACATCACTCCCATATCATGGAGAGTTAGAGATGAGTTTAGAAGACAATATCTCCCCAATATTTCAACAAATCAAAGACTGGAATAAGATTAAGAAGTGATAATTTTTTTAAATATAGAATAATATAAATTATGAAATACATAATATTGTGGGTTATTTTTGGTGATTTTTAGCATTTGGGAATACATCATATAACTAATGTTATAAAATTTCACCTATATAGAATTGGAATGAATCAAGGGGGATTTTAGAAATAAAATAAAAAAATCCAAGAGGAGAAATAACACTCTTATATTGTAGAAGTTTGAATTGTAAAAGTTAATAGATCTATCTACTAAAAATAAATTTGATTTCATAAAATAAATCAATATAATATGTTACCAAAAAGATCACTAAACTAAATATTGTGTGGAAAATCTCCCATGACATACATTAATCACTGATGTTTGTGGGAAATAATAAAAAGATTATCTAACCGTTATTGTACAAGTATTTATTATTAAAACGTAATGTTATAAAATTCAAAATTAATTACATATGTTATAAGAAATATATATATTTCACAAGAAGTTTTTGAAGATCATATTAGTGTTTAAAAAGATGATAATAATGGATCTCATTGTATATTTTATGGGAGATACTTGAAAAAATATCATATTGTAATGAATTGTAATGTTATCCTAGCCGTACAACCCGAATATATAAATTAAAAATGATGAAAACACAAAAATATAAATTTTATTTTATTTATTATGCTACAGAGGAGTTACCACACAATTAAACTATTTAAAATAAGAAGAAAACCATTCCACAATAATGACATATGGCAAGAAATTCTAGAAATAAATCTTGAATATATCTCTTAATATTGAATCTAAAAAGTGTATAGGATAATTATTGAGATATAACTCTAAATAATTATAATCTCACCGATTAAAATGGAATCCCCTATATATTAACATATCTCTATGTTTTACCTAATGTGTATGGAATTAAAGGAGAAAAATTAAAGGATCTGATGAGTGGTTTAGTATTTATACCGAAATAATTAACATGTTTCATGGAATAAGTTCTAAATGATGATTATGGGATTCTAAAGACCATAAATTAGTAGAATGGTAAGTAGAGAAGCTATGAATATATCATTACCCAAGAGAATTTTGAAATTCAAGATAGTTTTAATGATTGTAATTATAATAATATTATAAAAAATACATGTACATCTACTGAATGAAGTAAAATAATGTTGTGTCACATGTTATATAGTTCTTGGAAAAATTATAGTCCTTTTTAATAACTATTGTTTTGTACCCCCAACATGGGTCGCACTGACTTAGATTTATAATACATCTGGCTCATTTCATGGTGCAATTTGGTGCATCCCTTTCCCAAGTAACTAAAGTGTAGATAAGTGCGATCAACCATAAATATTTACACCTATATGTTTTTTATAAAAAGGGGAATAATAAATAATACATACTAGTTAAATTGGGAATTTAAAAAATAATCCAAATTGATTGATTGAGGAACCTAATTATATTATGATGAAATGATAATTTGGCCATATTTTTTTATTTGTTATCAATACATAATGGATAATAAATTTAATAATATTTAAATGTTTGGAGATGAATAAGGACCCCAGTAATTATTTTTATGTTACTCTCATCATTAATAATTAGTAAATAATATAGATCTGAGGATGATTTTTTGAACTATCTTGTAAGAAGATTCATGAAATGAAAATATGATGTGATGATTTAGATTTGAATGTTAATAATCTAATATCAATTTCTATATGTAGTTAATGAACTTAATATAATAGGTTCAGTGAAAATGAATAATGTTTCTAGTTGATTGATAGATTTTATCCAAGGATTAATTGGCATGCTTCATCATTAAATTCAAAATGTCACTTGGATGAATGTTGAAGAATATGTCTATAATAATGAATACGAATAATTTTTATTAATAGAATAAATATTCTAACTGAAAGATAAAATTTTTAATAATGTAAATAATTATTGATATACTCTAAATTTTGTATTTATAGGATATAAATTTTTTTAGAATAAATATAAATATGTTTTAAAATATTTTTAAATTTTTTTAAGACGTTAATATTATTTTGTGATGTTTTAATGTAAATTAATAATCCTTGATATGGTATGGATAATTTTATTATTAAATTGATAAAAAAAATTAAATTTCTAGTTAATGGTGAAATTTTAGTGATGTATGTATTCAAAACAATGTTTTCTCTTAGACCAAGAAAATTTTATAAAAATTAATGATTATTTATACGATTGGTTTTCTAATGATGATTCCTATGTATTTCGTTCAGATGAATGTAAGAATTCAAAAAGAAAAAAGTATATATTTTTCTTGAAGTCATGTATATGGTTTGTATTTTTAAGTGAAATATTTTTTCCTGTTTATTTTTTATTAAAATAATGTATATTGAAAATAACCTTAATTATTACATGGGATAATAAAAAATTAGATGTTATTTCCACTATTATATATATTTTCTTATTATATAACTTTATAAGTTTATTATATAGTCTATATGTACTTGAACTCAAAAATAATTGTGATATTTCTAGACTAAATAAATTCTTAATAAATAAGTATTGACCAATTATTGGTGTTTTCTAATTTTATTAAATAAAATAATCATTCAAAGTGTATTGTGATTTATGTTAAGTGGTTATGAAGATGATGTTAACATTAAGATGTGGAATATTATCTCAAGAAATGATGAGTTTTTTTAATGGAAATAAAGATATAGAAATAATTCATAAATCATGGATGTTTTGGAAGGTTATATAGAGAAATATATATATATTTTTAAAATATTAAATGGATTATTATTTCACTGAGAATTAATGAAAATAAAATTGAGTAATTTTTTGAGATTTAAAATATCTGAAGATTGTGAATCTATAACTAAAGGATATTCTGATATTCTGATTATAGAATAAATATTACTTATATTATGATAATATAATAAGAATAATAATTTAGAGATCTAAAATATAAAAGTAAATGATACTATATTCTTTGTGGTATTAGATTTTATGTAAATAAATAGTTCAAGCCTGACACTTCTACTATTGTTAACATTAAGCCTATCAATAAAGGTAACTAATATTAATGTTACTAAAATATATTTTGTATATAAATGTGGGAAAAAATAAATCAATGAGTGAAAAATTTACATTGTGGAAGTATAGAAAATTAGATAGGTTGATTGTATTCACAGATAAGATAGCCTGTTCTGCGAGGAAGTATAGGAAGGAACATGACACACACTTCCCTGCGATATCCCAATATCGTAGGATACAATTTACATATATAAAATATTAGTTTTAAAGGCTAGTTATACCTATTTTATTTATTTAGAGCATGTGTATGTGTTTATTTTTAAAACAATGTGGTCAAAAATGAGTATACCATAAAATATGGGTAGTAGAAGATCAGTTAGTGGGTTGTTTTGGAAAGAATTATTTTACCTTAAAGACGTAATGTGTTTTTAAAATGTAAAGATATTTCTCGTGTTTTTTTATTTAATACACTATATAGATATAGAATAAATTACTTAACAATAGGAAACGATAGTTTTTAGGATAAATACAACATTAACACTATGTAAATTTAATTCAAAGTAATATTATGATTGATAGTTTCTTTAACACAAAACATTGGGATTTAAAATATTATTTCTATCAAAGAAAATTTGTTTTTGTTTTTTCTGTATAATTAATTTTTTAATTGGAATGAGAGGGAATGCTTAATATCCATAAATACATATCTCCTAAGGAAATTATATAACCCATAGGCTGAGTGGCATTACTCAATTATATTATATAAATTCCCAATCAATACACCCATTACTAAAGCATCCCATTTTCCATGTATTATATATAATTTTTCCAAACTATATTGTATTCAATAATTAACATCTTTGTAATTAATCAATTCCTCTCCTTTTTTGGTACATAACTGGTTCATCCTAGTCATTTCCTGATTGAACATATGTCTCCATCTAATAATCAAGTATAACCACTTCCATTTTGATTCTTTACTGGTTATGAATACTCCTTTATGATTTATATATCCATATTTTATGGTAAAATCTATATATATCATGAAATTTCCATTCTTGATATCCTGAGTTGGCCCAAATTTTTTATCACCTAAAGGCATACTATGGCTTGAAGGGAAGGTGGACCAAAGACAAAAATCATTAGCCCTTTGGCCCAAATAATTTGAATATCTATACTACTATAGTAACGATTATTATGCAACTAAAAGAATCATAGAATTACCATTCAAAAGAAATTTGACATGGTTCTTTTGGATTCCATATAGGATCATATACAATTTAGATACAGTATCATTGGAATCTATCATGACATGTATTCTGATATTATTATTTAAATATGGTTATCATAAACTTTCCATTAAATTTCTATTAAATACAGGAAAAAGTAATTTTTAAAAATATGTATTTGGATTTTATATCATAAATATTAATTTATTAAATCATATTATGTATGTACTAAAATTTAATTAAAGTCATTTAATGCTTAAAAATGATTCTTTCAATATTGATTGTAATTGAATTTATTTTTCAAGTATTATAATTAATTTCAAAAAATTTATGAAAATATATTTTGAAAAAATATATATCATTTTTAATAATTATATAAAAAATATAGTATGTTGGAAGTATTATAAATGTTTAAAAATATTGATTTTTTAGTGAATATCGAATATATAGATTTTTTTAAATTTATAATTTTATTTATTTAAATTAATTAATTGAAAAGCAAAAAAGTATCTTTTTAAATTTATATAAACTCTAAATTGGTATCCCTTAGTTATACATAGTCCAGTTAATTTAATAGAAACAATGATTATAGTACATTTTTATATAAGTAAATTATTTCACAAAAAACTACAATTTTCTAAAAAATATTTTTTATTTTATTTTTTAGGATTATATATAATTTATTTCATCCATTTATAGATATTTAATAGTGAAAATGGATTTAATAATTTTAATTTATAGGATCAAATTTAAAAAAGTTTACAACTTATTTTTTTAGATATTATTAATAGTAAATTTAGTAAAAGAACTAGTTGCCAATGTATGATTTAATGCTTGTTAAAACGAAACCTTTAAGGGGTTAATCGACATAAAAAATGTATAACTAATATCTTATAGTCATATTTTGACCCTATCCAAACCTTTGTTTTTAGTTTCCTATTCTAGAGGAAATTTTCATCAATTAGACATTAATATATTTTCATATTTTGAAAAATTCTATGTGTGTTGTCTCCCTCACTTATATAAGGGAACCGATAAGTCCTCTATACTATATAAATAATGATCCTATTATCTTAGAAAATACCTTCCCAAATAACATCCTAAAATCCCACCCCATTTTATAAAATTAATTTTTTAGTGTAACACCATCCTATGATGGATTTATGTATAAATTGAAGGATTTTTTCTTAAAAGGGTTATAGTTTGTGACCTGATGTTTTCGTTTTATGTGTTATTTTTACCACCATAAAACCCCTCTTATAAAATTTCAAATAATGAAATATTTATATACAATATAATTAAATGTTATTATTATAATTTTATAACATTTTTTCATATAATTATCCATATATTATAAAATAAATATATTTCTTTTTTGTATATAGGGATTATCGCCATGGGTAGCAATGTATTCCATTTTACATTACCATCTCTGATGGAAGATTATAATGATGTATCCAAATGAAATAATATTTTATATGAAATATAAATTTAATTTTTAAGGGTAATTAAATTTTTTAATAATTTTTTTTCCATCCAATTAAATATAAATACATCGTTCGTTCATAGGTTTCCACTACCGCCTCGAAAATCTATGTATTTTATTTTTCAATATTTCCTCACATGGATGGTATATAATTATTTAATAAATGTAATATTATTATTTTTGTCATATATTAACTATTTTGGAATTAAAAACTTACACATAATGTTTTCCTTTAATTTTCATTGAAAAAATCGAAAATCTACTCATTTGTAACTACAGACTACCATCTCTATGATGTACAATAATTTATTTTTGATAACCACCTTAAAAAGTTGGTTAAAAAATATTAATTATTGTATTAAAATGATAATAACAACATTAATATTAATTCAATGATATAACCATTATAAATTATACCACATTCAACATACCTATGTCATTTTTTACATTTGACATTAATATTATCAAAATTTCCACTATGAAATTAATTAATAAACAAATTGAATTTTATATGGTAAAAAGAAAAATAAATTGGATAATAAACATAATTTATTTTTATTGAAGGTAAATAATTAAAACATTCTTATTATTTAATATAATAATTATTATACTTGATGACTCATACTTGACTGAATGTATACCAGTATTAATTTTAACTATTTGAGTCTTAAGATATTTTATCCATATGTTTACCTTCGTGTGGTATATAAATAACCCTATGGTTTTTTTATAATTATTCTCTAATAATTTTTATATTTATAAATACATAATAATTTCTTTATTCGATTTTTCATTGGATCAAAAATTATTCTTTTCTAAGGGAAACATTAAATTAAAACATCATCTTTAATGTTTCAAATATTTATATTCTAAATATTTTTCCCCCATGGTAATTTTTTTAAAAACTTTTTTGGATGTAATTATATTCATATAAATTGGTTATATAGTAAATTTGATATATAATTTGACTTTAATTCAATAATTTTCAAAAGAGATCCATTTATTCAATTTTATATGTAACGTTTTGAATTTTGTTACAAAATGTTGAAAGATTGTTATATTCTAATGATTACAAATTGACCTACTTTTCCATCCATCATGAAAAAAAATTTATATGTATTAATTTACAATATTTC
Source organism: Viscum album (assembly GCA_963277665.1). Taxonomy (NCBI): domain Eukaryota; kingdom Viridiplantae; phylum Streptophyta; class Magnoliopsida; order Santalales; family Viscaceae; genus Viscum; species Viscum album. The sequence goes on from OY728139.1 coordinate 139,302,045, forward strand.
ATGTTTCTTTAAATGAAAAATATTTTTATTTGCCTTGTACTTTTTATTTTTTCGCAAAATGGGGTTTTAAAAGTAAAGGTTACTTTGATATCCAAAATTGTTTTGCATGTGGATTCAAAAAAAAATTCAAGGGATTTATAATTAAAAGCTACAATATTGAAACAAAATTCATTATAATTTAAATGAGGATTATATATGATAATGGGTTATATAGATACATCTTACATGATAGGTGATCCTGATATGACATATAAGGTCGGTGAGCATTATATAACCCTCTAGTGAATTGGGTATTGTAACTTGTCTTCAAAGTAAATTATGATAAAATAATATTTTAAGATTATTATATGAATTTTAATATACTATAGTTATTTCTATGAATATTTATCAATGATTATGAATATAATGATATGATATTCTTATAAGGGACTCTATTTCCATAAAATTGTTTTTTAAAGTTTTTCTTTCAGAAAATGATGAATTTCTCCAAAATATTTATTTTATTTTTGTTATAAATGGTTTATAGTTAAAATTATACAATTTTATGGTATTCTATGTATTTCACTGGACTAATGGTTTTCGTTAATTAATATCCCATAATTATCATTTTTAATCATTCCAATTTTTCAAAAAAATAACAGGGCCTAAATATTAAGAGGAATTATTATGATGCCCTGATCCAAATAAACAAAATTATCCTTTATTAATGAATTTTGTTAATGAGTGAAAATTGGACTATGAAAATATGAATCCAATTTTCTTGGAAATAAATAATGATTTTGTGTTAGTGATCCCTATGTAATGTAATGGTCATCCTGATTTGTTAAAAATTTAAATATGAAATATCATTGGAATATAAGAATGTAAAATACTCATTTTTAATATAAAAAATCTATTTTGCTTATATTGTATGGAATTATATTTGGTAACATATTATGTTTTTATATAACATTAGTTAATATTGTATCCCTAAAATATTTGTTACACATTGGGGGTTTATATTGTTTTTTGGGATCATTACTTAGATAACATCAACAAATATAAAGGTTCTTATTATAATATAAGTTATGGTTATTTTAGGATTAGGATATAAAGTATAAAAGCAAAAAATATATGGAATCATTACATAAACCAATGGTCAATCAAAATAATCCTACACTAACGAAAGGGCTTTATAGAGTAATAAATTCACAAGATAAAAAAATAAAATTTATTTTCTTGAGCACTCTGATTTCCATTCTATAATTATTGGATTGCGACTAAAAATTTTATTTCATAAGAATAAAATATATTCATTAAGATTTATGGGAAAAAATTTCACACATACCTAAATTATATTCTAGTTGATTCAATTGCAATAATAATTGAAAAATATTTCTTCTGTTATTTAGAAACCTTAAAATTATTCATGATTCTTTTAAAGAACATTCTATTGTATCACAATTATATTCTATTTTTGGATATCATGAAGAACTATTGGATACCTTTTAAAAAAATTACATAAAATAATTTTATCATACGTTTTGAGAATATGTAATAAGTTACATTATCTAGCCTTTACAGTGTATACCTCAAAAAAGGATTTTCATCTAACCTCTCAATAACACACACTGGTAAACATTTAATATTTTATGTATTTATCTAGTTATATAAACTTTTTATTCTTAAAAACACCAAAACATATTTATAAACTATAAATCAATCTATATACGAACGTATTATATGAAATATGTTTGAAATGATATCTCAAAGATTATATTTATATAACATGATTTTTTATATATTATAATCTCTTTAAACATTTATTTTAATCATGGCACAGTGTTGTACATGCTTAATGGATGCAATGGAACATGGAATGGTTTCGATGGATTTTAACACTGTATGGACTCAACCTGGTAGATAATAGGGCATCCATCATCAAAATTGGTATTGGAATAAATAGAGATATATATACTAAAGTTTGACTAATTTATATTTAAATTAAGAAACATGAATAACTTAAGATTCATGAATCATATAACATGATTCATATTTTTATTATATAAGGGATGTATTGAGAAATAAGATATAAAATCATAGTTAATTTATTATAATGAACATTGAATGATTGAATGTGTTTATAGAGTTTTTCAATAGTAATGATTTTGTGGAATTTTATTTAAGGTTTGATAAATTTAATGATGATAATAATTTAAAATGAATTAGTGACTTTTGGAGGATTTATATGATGGGATTAATTTCAAAAAATTATTGAGATTTCAAAAAATTTAATGGTATATATAACCTGTCATGGTTCCCTCCCCACAAGGTGTACCCCTCCTAGGTCTGCAATGTGAGAAGGGAGATAGTGACCCCCCGAGTCTCACCTCTAGTAGGCCTTGGGTTGGAGACTAGCACCAAGGGTATAGTAAACACAGAAATGGGAGGCATTACACTCTAATAGAACACATGAAAAGTGAAAGAGATAAAATATACACCTACCAACTCCAACATAGAATGTAATAAAAAATAAATCTTATGTACACATATGTTTTGTCATTAAAAAACTACTACAACTGAAAGGGAAACTACACGTACCAAAAGAATATAAAAACAATGGCCCCCACAATGTAATAACAGCTCTGGTATCCCCAATATAGTAGTAACCATTTTGATCTCCAACCTTCTCCATGTAACCTAAAAAAATATTCTATACGTACAATGTGTGAGTGTTACATTATACTCAATAAGATCCTCTCTAGAGCCTCTCGTAAAGCATGCTAAAGACTAGTGTAATGTAAGTAAAACTAACTCATCACTAAAACATGTACACTAACCTCTAAGCCTCACCAAGGCTACACTCAAGAAGTATTGCATACAAGTGTATATAATATAATAAATAATATCAAGGGTACCCTGCTACCACTTTCCCACTATTTTTTCACATGTCCCAATGTCCCATGTCCTAAGCCATCTCTCTCTAAAAAGGCTTGCACGCAGACACCTTGACGTAGAACCACAACATGAACCTCATGAAAAAACACCACCGTGTCCAAGTAAAAAAATTAACTGGGTAGTTTTCATGATCCACCACAGCTCAAATAATGTGTATCATATGGTGGGTAGTAAACCTCAAGCCATTATAGCCCATATAGTGAGTAATGATCCTCAATCCATCACAGTCTATACATGTTACAACTATAGTATTCCATAGAAACTATATCTAGAATATATGTGTTTTAATAACCACAATCCCTTATGGGTCACTACACACATGTATGGGGAAAACTAACTACTATCCCTACTAGAACAATTAACTACCAAGAGAAGAGAGTGGGGACAAAGGGGGTAGTCAGCCATGCATCCTCCCACTAGAATTTAAGGGAAAACACCCACAAGGGTTCAGAATCCCCAAGGTGTCTGTCAGCATAACCGAAAGGCTGGGGTAGACTATAGAAACAAAAAAAGTACATCATATAATATTTCTTATAACCACACTATGGGAAAAATGTTGTCTCAAACTCAAATGTAGCTAATGTCTCTCAGAATCCCCACTACAACTACTAAGACTAGGTATCCTATAAACACACAACCATTTAAAATCATTGTTATATTACTTCATTTTCTTTTTATATGTTTAAATTTAGGTTAATTAAATATTTTAAAATTAATTAACCATTAACAATTCCATATTACATTTCATTAGCATCACACGCATGTCCATTGTTCATTAAATTGCAACTACAACATTTCATCCAAACAAGATACAACCCCATGGGTTAACATAATTTATTCAATCAATTATTATAAAACATTACAACATTCCCATATACCATGAAATACTATAAAAACATTCTAAGCTACAAAACACAATGGCTCAACATGGTGAGTAGGTAAACTACCCATCGAGTCTTTGCCAAATGTAGCAAGAGCATTGACCCATCATCCCTCAATAATCTGAACAGATGAAGAACATGGAATACCCTGCACATCTTCCCCCCATTTTGAAGGAGGGTAAGAAAGACCAGATACCTTGATAATTGGGAAGAGAAAATAAGATAAACAACCAATAAGATTCATTAAAAATCCAAACACTCACATCCAAACTATTTTATCATCTTCGATGTCCTCCCGGACACCCATATGCATAAATAGATGCATCTCACCACTCTAGGCATCAAATATTACCACAACCAATGGGCCTACATTCCCCCACATATCAAAATAGCCATCCAGGCTTACATCACAACACAATTAGTAGAAAAACAAACATTATTTTTAATGAGCTATTGGACCTTAAATTATCAAGAGCGTAACTTAAAACCCTACAAGGAATTGTCTTTTATCAAATAACATATTCATTAACCCTTCATGAATTAACCAATTTATTATTCGTAGGTTTAAACGGTGGTAAACCTACACAGTATACTATCACCAACAATTAAACATGCTTTCTCTATTAACTTGATTAACATCAAATTACAACAGGAAAAACCATGTTCATTTTCATGCCTAGTTATCTTTGAAAATTACTTTACAATTAATCCTAGTTTATGTTCTTTAACAATTTCTCTCTACAAAAAAATTATAAACAAATAAAGCATATATATCACACTATATAGCAAAAGAAGATCAAATAACCTACAATTGATATGTATTTATTTATCTGGTACAAATATTTATTATGCCAATTCCTTTGTGATCTAGTGGAGTAAAATATGGTAAATCTATATTTCCAAGTAAAATAATAGAGAAGAAATGAATCTCATACCTCAATTAGTTCTTGACGTTATTTATATGAGAATGATCCGCACAACAGATTTGTATCTCCTCCCACATGGAAACTACATCCAGCTAAGGACACCACTGCATGACTGCCCCATTAGACAGCAAAGAAAACTCGATTAGAAGCATGGATATCACATTCCATAACATGGAAATGAAAAACATGAGGATAAGGGTCAAAGAAAACACATTAATAGAGGTAGAACATACATTATATTGGTAAAGTATTGACAATTACTAGTTTCACCAAAATAGGGGTTACGCATGCAGTAGGGAGAAAATTCAATGGCAAATGATCTGAGGATTAAGGTTCAATCACACAGCTACTATAGAAAGAAAGAATGGTTCTAACGTCTCTCACTAGGGAACAATAAGGGAGAAGAAGGAATATATCTCTTCATCATAGAATATTTAACAGAGAAGTGGTTTAAGATATTTTGGATTTTCCATTAAAATTGGATTGCCTTAAACCACCCAATTTGACCAAGTAAAATCATCTCGAGCCTTAGGAATATTAATATAGGAGTTAGGGATTTGAATAGGCCTTAAGTCCCATAAAAAATCCTTTAATGCATTTTATGTCAAAGAAAAAGCTAAAGGGGAAAAATTGTAGGAAGCTAGAAACATTGTTCACCTACTGAGGCTAGAAATATTGTTCACAGAATGACTCACTTACACTGATGGAACTGTTCACAAAAGGACTCACTGACAATGATGGAACTATTCACAAAATGACTCAATGACACCATTGCTGGTGATGAAACAGACACTGAAACTAGTAATAACAATGACACCGATGTTGGTACTGAAAATGACAATGACGCTGTTATGGACACTGACACTGATGTTGGTGACGAAACCAACACCAATGCTTGTGTTGAAACCAACACTGACAATGGTGGTGAAACCGAAACCGACGCTGGTGCTAACACTAATGCTGGTACTGACACCCGCACTGACGATGTTGCTAATACTGACACTAATGCTGGTGCTGACATTGACACTGAGGATACTAGTAACATTGACGTGGGTGCTGACACTGACCCTAATACTAGTGCTAACACTGTCGCGGGTGCTAATGTTGATGCCAATGCTACTATTCACAAAACTGGAAACCTTGTTCATAGAACAAGAAATTTGGTGAAGTGTTGGGGATAATCCACCTTAACCTCCTAGAACACCTCAAACACTATATTTCGTCAATGGAATGGGCCAGATAGGTTCATGCCATTACATTAGATACCTCTGAAAAAAATCTAGACCTATTGAATCCAAAACCAACCTAGATAGGAAGGGGTCCGAACAACAACCCATTAATATACCTCTCAAATAGAGAAAGCTAAAAAGACAACAAAAGAAATCCATATAATAATTATGAATGGTCTCCCATCACAAACAAACATTTTTACATTAATAGAGTTATACAAAAAGCAAATCAGCCTACTTAGCATGTATATGTGACTCACATTCCCAGGTACATTCCTCCACACCACCGTGTCACCACAAGACAAGAAGCAAGGGGACAAAACACCCACAAAACACCTTCTCTTTAAGGTCTTATATCTCCACAGGATTCTCCTTGAAGGTCACATCATCATAAACAACAATATATCCCCAATTGATGACCTGAGAGTCTTCGTGAATATAAGGAAGAAGCTTTGACACCTGAAAAACATCATGTATTTTTCTCATCTATGTGGTAAGTGCTAATAAATATGCCATAGCACCAACACCAGCCAACACCTCGAATGTCCCAACAAAATGGGGAGACAACTTACTACCATGACCAAACCATCACTTCCCATGATGGGGAGTCATCTTCAGAAACATGTGATCCCCAACATAAAACACCAAAGGTATCCTCCTTTGATCTGAATTGAATTTATGATGATTCTATGTTGTCTTTATCCTCTCATAAATCACCTAAACCATCTCTATTGTATTCCGCACTAGCTCTGGTCCGAGAATTACAGACTCCCCGACCCCAGACTAGAACAACGTAGAATGGAAAGGTTATCCATACAAGTCTTCAAATGGTTCAATACTGATGGTGAAGTGAATAAAATTGTTGGAAGATGACTCTACCAAGGTTATGTTCCCCCATCCACGAACCTCCAAAATCAAGATCCCAAGAGAGAATCATGTCTTCAAGATTTTGGATGGTCTGCTCTATCTGAATGTCCATTTGTGGATGAAAATCAATCATAAGGCATAGTTGAGACCCAAAAGATTTTGGAGACCTCTGCACACACTAGAGGTAAAACATGGATCTCAGTTCGAAATGATCATCCTCAGGACTCTATAGAGTCTTACCGCCTTCTCTAGATATAGCCTCGAAAAAACATCAACATTTATTGACTACTAGATAACTATAAAGTGGGATTATTTTTTAAACGATCTTCTACCACCCATATATCATGATTGCTTTCTTGGGCTCGAGGTAAACTAGAAACAAAGTCCATTGAGATGTCCTTCCACATCCACTATGAGATATCTAGTGGCTGGGGGGAAATCATCGGGGACATGGTGCTCGACCTTCACCTTCTAAAAGACCAATCATCATGACACAAACTCTGCAACTACACGCTTCTACCCAGGCCACCTGAACTATCTCCTCAAATCTCGATAAATCATTGCCATGCCATAACGTACTGCTAATGGTGAACTATGGAACTCTTTGAGAACCATCTCAAGCATCACCCAAGGGAAAAAACCATCCATGATATAACAGTCGGTGTTGTTCATCCTTAGCCCAACCATCATGGGCCTCAATACAAAAAAACTCGGTCTCTCTAGACCTCCACATCTAGATCTCCCAACTCGGACTCTTCCACTGGCTGCACCATAGATGATTACACCATCATTTGAAAATGACAACCTCTTCCCCCAACTCCTCCCATATCAAGATATAATGTTGACTGTTCTTCCAAAACTCTACAAGAACTAGCAGATTCACCCACTACATCACTACATGACATCCTGATCAGTTCATAAGCTACAACATTCCCCTTTCTAGGGGTATATGAGATTTCAAAGACTTATTCCTATATTATCTCCATCCATCGATGATTCTATAAGTTCATGTAAATTTTGGAGAAAACAAACCTCCGTATATTATGATTGGTGAATACCACAAAGTGCCTACAATAAGGTAATGTCTCTATAGCATCAGAGAAAACACCGTGGCCACTAAATATAGATAACAGGTGACCTAGTTACATTATTGGGGTTGAAAATGCCAAGACCCATAAGAAAAAATTAATCTATACTACATCAGATACATCCTAACCCTAGATTTGAAGCATTGCAGAAAACGACAAACTGAACTTCTTCTATTGGAAGAAAAATAAGTTGATCACTTAACAACTTCTCCTTTATATACTCAAAAGCTTCTTTACACTGATCAGTCCACATGAATGTCTGATCCTTCCTATTTAATTCTTTCAGAGGAGTCCCAACCTGATATCAATTAGCTACGAACCTCCCATAGTAGGCTGCAAGACCAAGGAAACATCTCACCTCTACCACTGTATTAGGTGATTCCCATGAAAAAAAATCCTATATCGTTAATGGATCAGTATCTTCTCCTTATTGGGACACAACATTCCCCATGAAATGGACTTCTCAAGCCCAAAAGTTGCACTTCGACAACTTCCCAAAGATCTGATGTTTACAACAAACTCCCAAAATGGTGTATAGATTATATGCATCCTCATCCTCATATTTGGATTACACAATGATTTCATCGGTCAAAACCACCACAAAACTATCCAAGAACTTTTGGAATCAAACATTTTTCAATCCCATGAACACAGTTGGAGAATTTGTTACACCAAAAGAAATTATAGTGAACTCATAATTCCCATGATAACAATGGAAAGTAGTTTTTAGGATATCCTCATCATTCACACGCATCTGATGATATCATGACCACAAGTAGATCTTTGAGAAGCAACATTCTCCCTTCAGTTGATTGAATAAATCATCAATCCACAGAAGAGGAAAGTGATTCTTCACTATCACTTTGTTTAAGTGACGATAATAGATACACACCTGAAAACTGTCATCGTCCTTCTTCATAAACAAAAACGGTTCACCCCAAGGTGAAACACTCAGTTGAAAAAAACCAAACTGTAACAGACCATCACGATGTATTTGTATCTCTTGTAACATAGAAGGGTCTATCCTATATGGAGACAATGATATAGGTGACGCTCCTCTCGGTATCTCAATCCCAAAATCGATCTCTCGTCAAGGGGGTAAATCTACAACCTCTTCTGGAAAGACATTAGGGTACTCTTCTATGACCCTGGGAAATGCCAACTGCTAAAACTCCAATGAACTCAACATCAACTCATCCATAATGGATGATAAGGATGGAACACACCTCTGACCCATCTAAGGGTCTTTATCACCAACAAACATTGTCAGATCTCCATCAGTATCAATGAACACCACGTACAACCTGAATCAATCCATGATATCCTACAATAAATATAACAAATCCATGTTGATGATGACATCATATTTTTGTATTTTTAAACATAAGAAATGTACCCATGAGTGGTGTTTCCCCAAAACTAGATCACAGTCTCTACATACTACAAACAAGTCAGCTCGACCTCCAACTAGCATAGTCAATGCAAAAGAGGCTAGAATCCTCTCTACCTCATATCCCAAAGCCCGGAAAATGGAATATGATATGAATGAGTGCATCACTCTTGAATGAAATAAGGCATAAACCCAAGTAGAAAACAAGAAAAAGGTACCACAAATTGTGTCTGGCTCACCTTGTGCTGGAAAAACAAAATCCTGAAGCTGACCATGACCACCTACACGGCCTCTATAACCCTAATGATGACCACCTCCATGGTCGTTCTCTGCTCTCTAATGATGGGGATCAACACGGGTCTGTCCTCTGACATCCCCTTCGTCTGTCTTTTGATCCATAGTTGGTGGAACCTACTGCTTCTTTCTTGGATGGAACTGCCTCAATGAAGGAACCTAGAGTTGTACACCTTGTGCATGATGACTTCTCTGAATGGTTGGGCACTCTCATGGATTATAACCTTATCATCCACAAGAAAAACAAGTGGATGATCTCATGGCTTTGGTCTGAGAGCCACAACCCCCGGAGAAGCGAGATACTGAGGGCTGGGACCTACCCCCAGCAGAACAAAAACGCTTTTGTCCTGAAAACGAGAACCCCAAACCACATCTTTTCTTTTTGAATAATCGTGAAAACTCCCCTATCGTGATGATCTACTTCAGGCCAATGTTTTCTCTATGACCTTTTTTCTCTCCGGAACCTCAAGATATGTCTTCAGCATAAACCGGATGACCTCACGTGGGATCTCTTGACACAAAGCCTCCTCAAAATTCATATCCCTTTCCTCCTCATGTGGGAAAAAATCCAGTTAATATTGTAAAATTATCCTGAAAAGGATTCCAAACATTGCAAACTAGAGCTCCCCTGTCAAAAGGTAAGAATCTCATGGCGACCGGATGCCTTCGTGGATGAGGAAAGAATCTCGACTCTAAATTTTTCTCAAACTCCACCCATGATATTTCCAAATCCTGAAAATACCCAAGGAATAAGAACCACCACTACCTTGCTTCCCCACTCAGCATCGTCATATGCAAACACACCCAGTTCTCATTCCGAGCACGAAAAAAACTGAAGGTTATCTCAACCTCCTCCAACCAGTCTTCTGTGACTGCATCTGAAATGGATTCCACATACATTCATAGAATATGGTACAGAAACACATGGAGTGTCCTCTTCCAAGCATTGTCATCATCAACCTCTACCCTATGGCGATCTACCGATATAGCATGTTAGATATCTTCTCCGTGAACCTAACAAGGACGTCGATCAAGAGCCATACCTACAAATTAAAAAATAGTTAGAGCTCCTAAACCTATAATATAGAAGACTCAACATTAATTATTTAATTAATTGATTTTATTAATTTTAGGTTAACCTATCCCAAGTTCTACCCATTCCAACATAGTCATAAAGAAAAATGATGCATGACTATTATCTAGGTCTCTACCATGCAACTAGTATCACCTAGTTTACTAGAAACTAAAAACATATTATTCCATACATCAAATCACAGGGGGCTATAAACGCCTATGTCTCAGCTAGTCTCTAGGGTTTACATCACATGTGAAACATTTCTGAAACTATTTCCCTACCAACCCATGAAACTTCACCTATGCCTAGAAAAAATCTTCTTCCTATCCCTCAAAATCCCTTTGATACCACTCTATCACGGCCCCCTCCCCTCAAGGTGTACCCCTCCTAGGTTGGAAATATGCATAGGGAGATAGTAACCCCTGATTCCCACCTCACGTAAGACCTAGGTTGGTGACTAGCACTGAGGGTATAGTAAACCCACAAATTGGAGGCATTGCTCTCTAAAGGAACACATGAGAAAGAAAGGGCGATAAGACAGAAACCAAACAACTCCAACTCAGAATGTAATATAAAAGAAATCCCAAGTACACATATGTAATGTCAGGAAAAACTACTTCAAATGAATGGGAAAGCTGCAAGTACCAAAAGGAAGTAAAACCGGTAGCAACTACAAAGCCCGAACAGCTCCTACAACCCCAAGCTATTAGTAACCATCCTGATCTCTAACCTGCTCCAAGTGACTTGGAAAAACATTTATATGTACATAGGGTGTTTATAATAGTATACTCCTTAGGATCCTCCCAAGACCCTCTTCGGAAAAAGGTAACGAAAACACAATAAAGCCTAGTGAACACCAAGTAAAACTAACTCACCACCTAACCAGGTATAATAAGTTCTCAGCCTCACCATGACTACCATCACCAAGTATCACATACAAGATTATATAATATAATCAAGAATATAAAATTTACCTCTCTTCCACTTCCCCACTGGTCGGCCTCATAGCCCCATTGTCACACGCCCTAAGCCATATCTCTCTAAAAAGGCTTCCCGCAGTCACCTAGGCATACCACCAGAACATGCTCCTTGTGTAAAAAACCACCCCTTCCATATGAAAAAAGTAATCATGTAGTTTCCAATAGCCACCACAGCTCGCATAATGTGTATCATATGTTGGGTACTATACCTCAATATGTATAAACTATACACCAAGTAAGGATCCTCAATCTATCACAACATATAAACATTACACCTATAGTAGTCCATATGAAACAATATCCAGAATATATGTGTGCGACTGACCACAAGCCCTTAGATAACTCTACACACATATATACATAAAACTAACTATTTTTCCTACCATCACAAGTAACTACCATGATAATAGAGTAAGGCCAAAGGGGTAGTCATCTTTCCATCCTCTCACTAGAATGTTGGGACCCCCCCCCCCCACCAAGGCTCATAATCCCCAGGGTGTCAGTCGCCCTAACTGATAAGGTGGGGTAGCATATAGAAATACTAAAATTAAATGATATAACATATCAAACAACCCCACTATAGAAAAAACCTAGTGCCAAAATCAACTACAGCTAACATCTCTCGTACTCCTAGCCTCCACTACTAAGACTAAGAATCCTATAAGCACGCAAAAAATTAAAAGATTAATTAAATTACCTCATTCCATTTTCTAAGTTGCATTTAACATTAATTAAATCATTAAAAATTTATTAACCATTAACAATTCCATTTAACATTTCATTATAATCACACCCAAGTTCACTGTTCATTTAAATTGATACCTCATCATTGCATCCCAACGAGCTCCAACCCCATGCATTGACATCATTTATTCAATCATTTATTAACAACATTATCATATTGTAATATTTCCCTTAATTCTAAAAAATCATTCTGAGATACTAGACACAAGGGCTCAAGATGGTGAGTATGTGAATTACCCACTAAGTCTTTACCACCTATTGATAGGGCGTAGACCCATCATCCCTCAAGAAGCTAAACATCGGAAACATGTTGCATACCTCGCACATCATCACCCTATTGGTTAGAGGGTAAGAAGGACCAGCTGACTTGAGAAGTGGGGAATTTAATGTAGATAAACAACCAACAAGATTCATCAATCATCAAAACATTCACATCAAACATGTTTCATCATCTCTAGTGTCCTACCGGAATTTCATATGCCTAAATTGATGCATCTCCCCACTCTAGGCATCAATTACTAGTGCAAAAAATGGGCCTCCCAACCCCTATATATCACAACCACCATCTAGGATCACATTACAACACACATAGTAGGAAAACAAGCATTATATCAATTGGGCCTTTGGCCCTTAAACAAGAAAGAGGGTAACTCAGAACCCTATGAAGAATTATCTTTTATCAAAAATATTATTCTTTAATCCATATTGAATTAACTAATTTATTATTCATAGGTTCCAATGATAGAAAACCTAAATAGTAAGCTGCCACAAATAATTTAACATGATTACTATATTAATTTTATTAAATTTAAATTACAATTAAAAGAACCAGATTCACTTACATGACACTTTATCATTGATAATTAATTAAAAATTAATCCCATTTTATATTCTATATTGATTTATATCATGAAATAAAATCTAAACAAGGATAGCATATACATCACTCTATCTAGAAAAATAGGAGGAAATAACATACAATCGATATCAATTTATTTATTCAGTTCAAATATTTATAATGTCAATTAAATTATGATCAAATGGGATAAAACGTGCTAACATTATAGTTTCATGTAAAACAATAGATAATAAATGAATCCTAAACCTCAAATAGTTCCTAGAGTTCTTTATATGATAATAATCCACACAACAGATTTCGATATCCTCCCTTGTGACAACTCTATCCACCTGAGGTCCCTATGGCATGACTACACTATCATACATCCAAGAAAACTCCATTAAAATCATGGAGATCACATTCCATAATTTGGAAAGGAGAAACAAGAAGGGAATGATGAATGAAAAAAAAGAACATAGATAGATCATACCTTGTATTAATGAATGATCGACACTTCCTAGTTGCACCAAAATTAGGGGCGTGCATGCAGTAGGAAGAAATATCAAGGGGAAACGATCTGAGGATTAAGGTTCGATCACATTTCCCCAATGGGAATGAGGAATGGTTCGAGTGTCTCGCACTAGGGAACAAGAAGGGAGAATAAAGAATGAATATATACCATCCTTCTAGAAGGTTTAATAAAGGAGTGGATTAAGATACATTGGATTTTTCCTTAAAAGCAGGTCGAATTACACCACATGATCTGTCCAAGTAAAAGCATCTTGAGCCTTAGGAAACTTAATATAGGAGTTATGGATTTTAATCAGTCTTAAATCTCTTTAAAACAACACCTTGAATGCATTTTAGGTCAATGAAAATGCTAAAGGCATAAAACTGTAGGAAGCTGGAAACACTATTCACCTACTAATGTGGGAAACACTGTTCACAGAATGACTCACGGACACCGATCACACTATTCACAATAGGACTCACCCACAATGATTTCACTATTCACATAATGACTCACTGACACCATCGTTGGTGCTTACATAGATGCTGGTACTGACAGCGACATCAACGCTGGTACTGACACTGACACTGATTCTGATACTAAAACTGACACTGATGCTGGGGCCGACACCAACACCGATGCTAGTGATGATAGTGACACCGATGCTGGTGTTGACACTGATGTTGGTAATAACATTGGAACTGACATTGGGGTTGACATAGACACCGACACTGGTGTTAACGCAAACACTGATGTTGGTGCAAACACAGACACCAACCCCGGTGCTGCCACCGACACCGATGATGGTGCTGACACCGTTGCTGGTGTTAACACCATCACGAGTGCTGATTCCGGTGTCGACGCTATAGTTCAAAAAACTGGAAACATTATTCATAGAATTAGAAATTTTCTAAAGGGTTTTGGGATAAGCCACCTTGACCTCCAAGAACACCTCAAACACCAGATTTCAGCAAAGGAATGAGCAAGAGAGGTGCATGCCATTACGTAACTCGTATATTAAAAATACATTACCATGAAATATTTATTTGAGGAAGAATGATTTTATGTTTTTTGGACATAAGTTAAATTTTAGTGATAACCTTTGGAGTTAATATGATATTTAATGATGAGGTAAATATGGTTATTTGGGATTAAAGGATATTAAATTTTTGTAACATATGATTTATCATATAGATAACCCAGGGATTAAAGTATGATTTGGTGACTAAGTGATAAAGGATAATTTTGATCAATTTAACTATATTAGTAACATTATAAGATTAATGTAAATGGAAATATATTTGGATATATTGTTATTTTTTTTAATGAATAATCCATTATTTATATTTCGGAAGCATATATGATTTTATTTTATCTTTCTGGTTATTCTCGTAATTTACAAGAAATATTAGCATATTTTTAAATATTATATGATATATAAATATATATTTTCGGTGTATGGATTGATGAGTGATTTCTAGTTAATTATTAAGTTGATCAAGGAATAATATGAGATCGAATCACTCTATTCATTTAGTTTCAATCTTGGTGATGCATATTTTTATGATTTTTATAGAAATATACTTATAGAATGATTTATGTTTAACATTATGTGTTATTATTAATGCATTAAGATTGATTTGATATGTTTCATATTATGGTTTATATATATTTGATACTACCTTATCTTATTCTAACTATTTGAGTTTTTATTGAAGGCTAGAGCTGATAAAGATAATTCATTATCCTTCTGGGTTTCCTCTGATCTATAAATGTTAATTTTTTTACATTAAATAATAAAAAATTAATATTAATTTTCTGGTGTTAAATATGTGAAATAATTATAAAATAATGTTTAATCACAACCTAAGGATGAATTTTTGGTTTTGAAAATGAAAGAAATAAAGTATATTTTAACATGTAATGTATGCTAATATGAAAATAATCCCTCCATTATATTAAAAATATCTTTATTGAAAAATTATAATCTATTACGATAATTTTTTAGGAACTTATAATCTTTTTTATCCAATACTAATTTATTGATCTATTTTAATTGACATTATCATAACCACATTCTATATCACCCTCTCTTATTGATTACATATTATGGTTCTCCTCAATGTCTTTATTTTAACTTCCCGAAACATTATTTTATTTGGGACACTAATTATGCATTATTTTAGGTGACATTCATATATTCCCCATCCTATTTTATATTTCTTGTCTTATAACCCCTTTTATGATGTGGGTTTTTAACAAGGTATTTTTAAATACTAAATATTTTTTTAATGCATGATCATTTATTTTGTCTTCCAGTCCAAGGAATTTTATTTTTTTAAAGGCCTTAAAGTCTTTTTATCAGGATTTAGATAAACTTTTGACGGTATTAATTATTCAATGATGTTGAATATAATTCAATGATAATTAAGTTTAAAATAATTTTATGCTTTCTATCTTTCTTAACTTGCAACATTGTGTATTGAGAGAATCCAAATATACTTTTTTAAATGTGATAATTAAAACATATATATTATATTTCAATTATTAATATGAATATATAAATTATTAATAGTATATATAAATTTAATTTTATCTTTTTATAAAAAATTAACATGTTCTCAATGTCATGTAATTTCATTTTATACCTCAACAATACATTTTCGTCGACAATGTTTTTTATTTCACATTTTTTTGGAAAATTAAAATTTGTTTATATGAAACATAGATTTTTTATTTTATTCAAAAAAATATAATTTCTGAAATTATTATATCAACATTATATAGAATGAAATTTTGATATTTTATAAAAAAACTAATTTTCAATTAATAATAAAAATGCTATTTTTTGTAAAACATATATTTAGAAAAATAAAATTAAATCATTTAAAATAGAAATTATCTATTAGAATTTTATATTTATGTAACAAATTCTTATTTTATTTATAAATAATCAAATTAGTTTCTTATAAATTGACATTATAATATGTTTTTTATAAGTTTATTTTTAGGATTAAAACATATTTTTATAGAAACTTTTTTTATTGTGTTTGTTATTTTTATCATAAATAAATTTATACCCATTATTGATATTTACTAATAAAATATAAATATAATATTTGGAGTTAATATTTTAATATTTAGTAAATATTTCTACATAATTGTGTTTCATTATTGACAGTGACTTTATTAAAGGCATTTCTTATTATAAAAAGTGTTAAAGTGATGTAAAAGGGTTAAAACTAAAATGATATGGGTTGAAATGAAAAAAATGTATAAATACCATATTATTGTCATATTTTGACCATATAACATCACATATTAAAAAATGTTCCATTTTTATGCCACTACACTAGATTAATACATTAATATATCTCAATATTTTGATAAAATCCTTGTGTGTCGTCTCTATCACCTATAAAAGTACAACCACATCTCTTATATTATATGAAATTTAAGAGAATATTTTCATAGAAATTAAAATCCAAAATTAATTCCTAACATCCCTCCCCATATGCAAGATTTCCTGGATAGATCACAATACTATCCAAAGAATGATTCATTTATAAACCTGCAGATGTTTGAAGATTAATATATATATTTCTTAACTGAGTGTTTGCATTATATTTCTTCTTTTACATCATTAAAACCACTATTAAGAATTTTTGGTACAACAATATTTCTATGAACCATATACCTAAATATAATTAAGTTAATTTTAAAATAGTTTTTTATATAATTATCCATTTAATGAAAAATAGAAACATAGTGCATGTGTAGTTGTGGGCTATTATCTCATGAGGTGATATATTTCTTATTTCATTGTCATCTATTATATATCTTCATTATATTTTATTAAAATTACATAATTTTATGTATATCATACAATTTCAATTTTAATCTATAAAATATATATTCTAATTAGTTCTTCACTATCTAATGAAAAATAAAATCATAGCTCATTCGTACAATTAGACAACCGCTTCACGAACTAATGTATTGTATTTTGCAACACTACATAACATGAATATTATATATAAATTAATTTAAATATATAAAATATAATTTAAGATATAATATTAATTTTGTAATTATAAAATTGTACTTACATTTCTTTCATCATGTTCATTATAAAAAGAAACACTACTAATGCTTATTTTCGAACTACAGTCTCCAAGATTTATGTAACTCATTTTTCATAAACACATTTTGTTGTTATTTTTATATGTTTTAATAAATCATAAAAATTATAAGTATAGAATTATTGTGATTTTTAAAATACACAATCATTATTCTTTTTACCATAGTCATTATACAAAATAAATTTTTGTCATATGACCCGTATATCTTCAAAATGCCCATCCGGATATTAATTGGTTATATAATTGAAGATTACTTGATTAAAAGTATAATAAAAGTAATAGTAGACAAGAAATATTTCATTATGAAACTAAATAATTAAAATAATTTTATTATTCATGAATTTTAGGAGTGTACATGGTGATTCTGACATGTGGTATCCATTTTCTAGTCTTAGTTTCCTTTCATTATTAAATATACTATTTTTATCACCTATTTTTATATATATAAAATAAATTATGGATGTATTTTATTATTACAATATAAATATTAATTTTTTAAAAATATATCCAATATTATTTTGATCAATGATTCAATGGTTCAAATGTTATCAAGTGGTATGGGGTGTTTTACATAAAAACATCAATTTTTCTTATTTAATGGTTTAATTTCTAAGTATTTTTCATCCATGTTAACATTATTAAGTTATTTTTTGGATTTCTTTTTTATAAATAAATTAAATACAAATGTAATTTTATATACCATTATTATTTAAAACTTTTTCAAATGGAATATGTTAATATTTTTTGTATATATAATTTTTAGTTTCTTTAAAATGAAAAAAAGAATCGATACATTTTAACATACAGGACTTGACCACCAATTACCATAGTGATGAATATAATTTTTTATTTGGATTCCATTACAGGATTAAATTTTTTCAAAAATAGTTCTATTATATTTTGTTATGGTTACTTTTAATAATTCATAAAACATGTGTTTTGTAAGGAAATGATAATATGATATCTGAAATTGTTTTTCATGTGTGTAAAAAGTTTTTTATAGGGATTTATAATAAAAATTTGTAACCATAAATACGTTTTATCATGAATTTGTACTTAATAATTACAAATAATGATGGTGAGACTGATAAAACCTACATATTGGTTGAGAATTATAATTATTATCTTGTGGGTGAGCTTGATATTACTCTACAATGAAGTTTCTAATGTTCATTAAATTCAATGTAAATGAGGGATCTAACTGGGATAGTTTCTCCTTTGGATTTAACATAGATCCAATTATTTTTTACATGGGTGAACAAGAAATATGAATGTAATTCATAAAAATTACTAAAATGGTCTTTATTTTTTGTTACGGTTTTCTAAAGGTTTTATTTTTAAAAAATGATTTATTTCCAAATGTATATATATTCTATGTATGTGTTAAATGTTTTATTGTGCAAAAAAAGTAACTGTTGTTCATTTTTTACTGGACTAATTGATTTCATTCAATTATATCCCTTACAAGAATTTTTTTCTCATATAATATTTTAAAATGCTTTTCATTGGGCCGAAGGATGTGTAGGAATAACTATAATGTCAATTTATAAATAATGGTAATTGTAATTGATTACAGAAAGTGAGGATTTAGTGAAAACTAGACTATGAAAATAGGAATACGATTTAAAAGAATGTAGAATCATTGTGTCAGTGTTCCCATTGTAATGTAATGTTTATTCTAATTCTTTCTATAACCAAAATATTTTGTTAATTATAGAATGTTAAAACCTTATTTTTTAATTCATAATTATATTTTGACTAAGATACATTTCATTATACCATTAATCTATTCCCATGTGATTATGATTTTCAAAATATTGTCGATATTGTGATAACATGTGTTAATAGTATAAATTTATACCTTATACATGTCAACAATAGACCAAATAGTATTTTCCCACCTTGGGGATGAAACATGTAAATCATTTTGTTTTTTTTATTACTTCTTATTTCATATAGGAATGGTTAAGAATTATGCATTTTGTGGATTGATGACTGAATAAATCATAGAGTTTTCTTTAATAATATAAATAATAAAGTTGTTATATCTCAACTTCATCCTATATACCTATTAGTTATAAAAAATAATATAGTCACATCAAGTGGTATAAAACTTACTATGGTTCATTGGAATGATTTAATATTATCTAAATTTAAATATGAAGATCTTATATTCTGTCAATAGCAGAGTTATTCCTATGATTTATTGTAAGAACATTCATGGTTGGATGAAGATGATTCTCTCTTATCTTTTATCACAATTCCGAGAAGTTATTGATTCTCTTATAGTTAGATTTACACTATTTTGAAGAAAAGTTTCCCTAACAATTATAGATGAAGGAAATATTTAAATATATTGGAAATCTATAATGTTTTCCGTTATCGCAGTAAGTGTGCCAAAAAATTTTGTGAATTAAGATATGTATGTTGATTAAAGTAATTCTTGAGTACATTTATAATGTAAATTTAAATATTATATAATCAAAAATATAGATTTTGAGGGATATTTTTAATGATATTAGAATGGATGATAGTTATATAAAAGTTATAAAACTCAAACGAGTTAGTGTGAATGTTATTCACATTAAGGGATATATGGATACATTATAATATTGTACCATTTTCAATATCATGATTAGTGACTTCTCTAGTAGGAATGACCCAATGATATCAACCTTGGGAGAGAAGGATGACTTACTTATATATGAGTTTCAAAACAAAATCCTCAACTATGAGTTGACAAGATTTCTTCTTTTAAAAAATAAAAACAATAAGTAAATAGAATTCAAAACTACGATAGAACAAAATATTAAAGAAAATATAGATAAATATGTCTCAGATTTAAGAATTATTTGGAATTTATTTAGGAAAATAATATATTCTTTTCCCTTATTTCCAAAAAATTGTAATATTAAGGGAAAATACAAAGGTATTATACCTCAGAAATAATTATTACATTGTGTAATTGAGAATTTTTAAATTTACTACACTTAGAAATAATATATATGATGAAAATATGATTTATAATGATAAATAAGACTTCTCTAAAATAAGATCCTGAAAAAACAAAAATGGTGAGACTTGAAAGATGTGGAATTATCAATGAATATTTAAAAGAAATCTAATAAACCTAGACGAAGCTGATTTATCATGAGTAAAACGTTATTCAAAAAATGATGGTACCACTAAAAATCAATGAAATAATAATATATAAGGTTAAGTGAAATAATTTATATTACGTAGTGGTGGTGAAGAATAATATAGATACACGTAGTACATATTAAAGTCTAAGCTAATAGTATGTACTAATAAAAATATCCAGCATAAGTATATAATATAGATTGGTTTAAAAGGTGGAGAAATGTATATGATAATTAAAAATCATCACTATGAATATTTTTAATTTAAAGTAAAAAATTACTTAAGAAGATAAAATAAAAAATGGTTTTGGTGAAAATAAAGATATAATGTTAGAAGAGTGGAATAAGGAAATGGTTATGTGTCATAAAGCTAAAAATACCAAGAATATGATGAGAGAAAATTCTGTAAAAGATAAATATACACATATATATAGGATGAATCATACAAATATTGTATGAAACCCGGTCTAATGAAGAAGGTATATATTTTTAAAAATTATTTTATTGATGCTAAATCTATTTCATCTAATATTACAGGATTGAAAACAGAAACCCAACTTCGTTGGTATTAATAAAATCATTAAAACGTCAATTATGTATCAAGGAGGTATGAAAATGGGTCGAGTAGATAATTTACATCAGTATAAAATAAAAACAAATACAGTAATGGTATTTGGTAGTATCCATTCTTTTACAATCAATCCAATTGAAATTTGGGATGATATAACATATAGGGTTACAAATTTCTATACAGAATATTATTTGTAATTTTCCAACCAAGAATGTCCTAAAATATTACCCAATAATGCCTTTCACATGGACTGAAGGGTGTTCTTGATCCCCATAGGCTTCCCAATAGGTCCTGTGAATCATAGGAAATCTGTTTCGGAATGATTTCACCATTTAGTTAGAATATGTTTAAACAGAACATTTTCATGTCTAGCAAGGACCGTTCTGAAATTAAATTCCCATAGAACATCAAAAATATGTAAAATTACAATAAATGATTATTCTAAATGGGTCATAACCAACAAAACTAACTCATACCATTTGTATAAATAAAAAATTATATCCATGAACAAAACAATCTGACATGGAAAAACTAGATACTATAAAAATTACTAAAAATTCATGCAAACACATTCTCATTGGATAATAAAATAATATCCAAAAAACTCAATAAAAATTATCATATCTTGAAGCTACTTATTTGAAAAATATACTTTCTCACCCCTTAACTCACAATACATTGTGCATAGTGATAAATTCTTAGTCTAGGTGCAAAAAAAACCTAGAACCAGCAAGAATAAATTATTTTGAGATAAACAACCCAACAGAACCCCACTTACTGAGACTATGAAATTAATTTAATATGTAAATCCATATAAAAATGTAAGAAAATATAATAAGAAATTATGATTTTAAAAATATAAACACATGAGAAATCAAATCATGTCAATAGTCTGTTTTTAAAACATTCCATCTTTTGATAAATATTAAACAAAAACTTTTGAAACATTTATTTTCCCAATCTATTTCAAATATAGACAACCATTTTTTAAATCTTCTTTTAAAACACCCAAAATAGTATTTAAATTCAAAATCATTTTTCTAAGCATCTTTGAATATATAATAAAATTAAATGACCAGAACCTAACAGATCAACCATATACAAAGTGGACTCTGATAGTGAATAAATATATGTATAAAATATAAATGATAAAGGTTCCACTACAATATAATACAAGGAAATTATGGAAGAATTATTAACATAATAATCCCTTATATAAACCATAAATCAAGATAAAAATTTGTTCTGGGATCTATAATGGGAAGATAATGTGAGATGAGTGTAACTATATCGATTTTCTATAGACCAACTACAAGTATCGTTTATCATCAAAACATGATACATCCAAATATTCCACACTAGTTGGTTGACATTTGAAAAAAAATATTTTAAACATGAAAACATGGAATTTAATAGAAAAACCACTTTATTCAAATTTCATTAATTTTAGAAATGATTTTGAAAAACAATATAGTTATCGAATATGTTAATACAATCAAAAAAATAAATTCAGAAATTTAAATAACACATTAAATTTAACAAGGAAATAATTTTATGGATAAATTACGTAGAAAAAATGAAAACGAAGATGAAATGTGTTGTATTTTTCAATGACCCCACGATTAAGCAAGGATATGTCATATATAAACCCTAAGCATCAAAATCTCTGACATTAGTTCCTCCTAAATCATCAAATGGGGTTTATTATGTTCATGTGAATAACCAAAACTAATATAAATTAGGATAAATAAAATAAAGTTGTAATGATCGAATTTTATATTATATTCACTTGAAACCCTCCACAAATGAGCCAAGAATCAAAATTATAGATAGATAAAACTACGCCTTGGCTCAAATGGTCAAATAAGTCATATGGTAGAAAAAGGGATGAAACCCCTCTTAAAATAGAGAATAATTTTCTGTAAAAAACACTATTTAAGTGATTCATAAAATTTCATAATTTTTTCTGATATAATATTACAAATTGTGTTCCAAATGTATAAGAGTACCCAAAACACGCACAAAAATCCCTAATGTTCCAATGATTTTACGTATTATTTATTAAACCATGCTGAGATTATGGAAACCCACATTGTATCAATGAACGTACATTCTACATGGTCACCAAAGTTTAACCTATAAACCATAGAGTAAACCTTTAAACACCCCAAAAACAACTAAAAATACAAATTTCTTACTTTATAGTTACAATGACTCATGATGTATAATGATGAGATAAAATAAGTCAAATTAATAACTTTAGTGATATTGGTTTGTCAAAATTCTACCAAACATGGAACTTTCTACCCCAAAATTTCCATTTACTAAAACGTAGATGTAAACTATTAATGAAATATCCAGATATAAAAAAAATTAAGAAAACTAAACCTGATACAACCTCAAAGACCAAATATCATATATCCTGAAAATGATTAAATCGATTAACAACAAAAGATTACAAGATTTTCCTTGAAAAAAAACATAAACCTCTAAACACATTTCATAATAACTAAGGGATACCAAAAATGTTCAACAAATATTTTATAATTAATCTAACATGGTGTAAATAGGAGATTTTATAGAGATATTAATCGTTAAAACAATCAAACCATTTCAAGAGAAACTCACTCTAAAACCATAAGAACTTCTAAACCAGAATATGGTATAAAGACAACCATTAACACTACTAAAACAACATGGGAACTAATATTGTTCCATAAAACACATAGAAAAATTAGGTTCATAGAACAGATCATCCTCATGTTTTGAATCCATGATTTACCAATCATTTTATCATAAATTGAATAATATAAACTAGTGGAACTCCATCTATATTTATCCAATCACTTAGTAAAGGACTACATAATTTCTATCCAATGAAAATATAAAAATATCAAAATAACTTATAAGAAAAAAAACTCTCAAGAGATATATTCAAACAAAAAATACACAACAAAACTGCTACCACAACCATCCACAAAATAACAAGGAAAACATTAAAAATCATTTGTATATCTATACAAAAAAGTAATTCAATGAAATAAATATCCACAATAATATAATCACAATACCCAAAAATGATTTAAAATATTAAATTAAAGGTCCCAAAAAAACCCATCAAAAAATTATTAAACTATATAACAATTTTGATAACCCATCATTCAAAAATTCTGAAAAATAACATAAATAGTAAAAATGGGGGAAAACCATAAAAAATTAACATATAAAGATAAATATTTATTTATATCCCGAGACTATAATTTCAAAATATAATTATTCTACCATTGGGAAACTCTATATTTTTATTAATAAAAAACTGGATCCATATGAATCCTCAACTATGGCATATCCCACCTTCTCTCCATACCTACTGGGATATCATCATTTTCATATATTGGAACTAAGGCATCTCCCAAAACTATTTATCTATACTGATGATATTTTATTTTAATGGATTAATTAAAAAAATATTAAATGTATGTTAGAATATACAAAATCTTTTACCATAATAATAGTAAAAACCACATCCAATGAAATGATATTTCTATTATCAATTGTTAACAAGCTTCTAAGAGAATATGACCAAATCTAAAGTGTGTTCTATTTATTACTCCAATAATACCACATACAAAGGAAGTAACAAAGTATTTATATCTATCTTCACCCTCACCTAATTTATAAAAAATAAATTTATAGTAACAGTCTTGAAAACAAACTTAGAGAAACCTTCATAAAAATAAAAATGTCCCATAGACTCACACTAAACTTGACTAAATCTAACGAGAAAACTCACAAAATATCTCACCCTTAATTATTCATGTGTATAAATATAATTAATGATTCTATTGATCCTTTCAAACCATCCCATATCCTTCATAAAACCAAAATCAAAAAAATAGATGATGGATAATGATTCAATAATTCCATAATGAGGAATGAGAGCATGAAATATTACATGTCCACCACTATACTCATAGTATGGGAAGATTATTTAATTGAATGAACTCCTTCCATGATATAAGTAGATTAATGAAGAAAATAATACTTCAATATAATCCTTATAATATACTTTTTTATCATTCTAATAGGCATTCCTTAAAACTCCATACTTGAACAATGTCAATTCATACCTAAAACTTCAAACCAACAATCCCATTATAAACTGTGGATCAAAACCAAAAATAAATAATCACCAAAAAAATATCATTGTTACACTATGAAAATAATATTTTCTTTATTACCCACAAATATTTATCGATAATATTAGAAAAAACAATCCACCAAGGAATATTCATGATGACAAGACCAAACCCAATTTTGAAAACAATATAACCACGGTCTAACACAAATCAAATAAATTAAACAAAAAAATTAATTTATCAACAAAAAATCTCATCATGAAAATATTTTTTAAACCAAAGAAAAATATAAATATTATTTTCAAATTGATCACCTCTTTAAATAACCTAATGTAAAAAATTAATTCACTTCCCCTTTCACTTTTTATTTTTTTAATGAACCATAATGGAAACAACTAATTTATAAATCATTTAATGGAATCCCATTGGATTTTATATCCTTATTGAATAACCCATAAAAAACAAAATATAGAATTAATAACATCCCAAAATTTTCCTCCATCCCCGAAAAAATATTCAAAATCAATCATAGCTAAATAAACGTAGACAATACACAAAATGAGGTTCATAATACCACATCCAAATATCATAATAACCCATTTCAATAAATCTCTAATAATGTAGATTAATTTTTGAAATAATATGGAATCCAGAAGACTAAAAATAAATAAATTAGGATTAAATATGAAAGAGGGAATTTAGGTTAAATTTATTGGGATACCATGTGGAAACTATGCCACATTCCCTATAAAGGTGATGAACCAAAACTGTATAGGGTTCAAATGGTTGTCATGTCCATGTGAGTAAATAGTGATACTAAATATCCCCTCCATTTTCACTATAAAACCAAATAAAAAGATAAGAAAAATTTATATACTCAGAGGTGATAAAAACATAATTTATCTTAAAAATACATGTAAAACAAGTAAAAATGATCTTAGGATCTAAATTAAAAACTCAGCATACCTTGTTAGATTGAGTCTAGGGATAAAAATGAGTTAGCTAGAATCTCATTTCCCTTACCTCACAATACCCAAAATCATTTTTATTCTTTCTACCATGACATCAATTAATAAAAATATGGATACTCAAGAAACATAAGCTCTAACAAAATAACCGAGTCCTTTGATACCATTATTTAACAAAGAAATATGTGATGACCTAACACATCACCAACCCATTATACTATATGGTTTGAAGGTAATTCCCAATCCACAAATGCTATAGACGTGTATTTGGGAATAATATTAAATATACTTGGGAAATATTCCTCCCTCAATCCATAGTAAATGTTAAGTAAATATTTTCAATCTTCTGTAGGCACTATCTATACCTTATACATCCTTGTAACATTAAAAAAATATAAAACCAAAAAAAATGATTATTTTATTTGGTTCATAACCAGAAACACCCATTAAAACAATTTATATAAATTCAAGATATCATCCATTATCATTGTGATAAAGCATAAAATAAATAAATTCCAAAAAAAATAACTAAAAATAGGTATAGATGTTATCGTCATGGACAATACAACAATAACAAAAAAATAAATCAAAATCAATAAACTCAATCTAGTCTCGAAACCTCCACTATGCATCCTTTGGTTTCTCAACACCACATATTCACACAATGTAATATCCCGATATTTTAAAAATAAACACTATAATAAATAGCGTATAATATATGTTATATCAAGTATAAATGAACAATTAAATTTTAATATTTAGTTGTTAATATTTTAACCGAGATATTAATTTGGCGGTAATGAATAGTATTAAAAAAATTATGAAATATTTAATTTTCATTCTCATTTATAATGAATGACAAAATTATTTTGAAATTACTATAATCTTTTTAGAAAATTATTTTTATTCTTCAAAAAATACATTTTCTTCAAAAATTATTTTTCTTTCTCTTTATGTACAAATAATATAAATAACTTTTAGTTATCTTATAATTTTTATTTGATAATATTAACTTCATTTTGAAATCATAATACAAAAATATTTCTATGATAAAATTTTCTTGACATTCTAAAACGTTTAATTTTTCAATGAATTGTGAAAATAAATATATTTATTAAAAATTATTTTTTTCAAGAATTTATAAGTTCAAATTATGTTTTTGATAAGTTTAAAATGTAAATTTATTAAAAAAAATTAGATAATATTATTATTTATTTTTTTAATTTATTGTATACATGAAATTATTATAAAATCTTTTTATGTATTAAAATGGTATTTTTCTGAACAACTATTTTACGTTAGGTTTTTACCGTTAAAATTTATATTATATTTTGAAAATTTGGTATTTTAAATTTTGAAGAAGGGATTATATATTCCCATTCATGAGTTACAAATTATGTATATATTTCTCTTTTCTTTTATTCAAATTTGAATTGTAAATTTGATAATTTTTTTTACCATGGTAAATGAAAAATATGATAATTTAAGGTACAAAATAAACTGATAAAGAATATAAAATGACTCTAACACATTCCCCATTTTTATTTAATGAGTTATCTTAGACTATAAGAACCCAATTATCTAAATTATAACCTTTTAATGCAAATTGGATAAGATTATGATATTTATAATATTTTATTTAATGAAATGTAAAATATGTCATACTAATATTTTTAATAATTATTTCATTTCTAATATAGGGTAATTAAAAATAATAATATTGACTATAAATAGTCATTTTAAATAAAAAATATTAATCTACCTAATTTTAATTTATTTATTATTTTTAGATATAAAATATTTTCCTTTAATTTTAACAGAACAGAGATGTAGTAATAATTGTTTTAATCGAAATCTCAACTAAATATTATTAAAATATTAAAATCATTTTAGATAATTAATTCAATCCATGAATTTAATAGATTCACTAAATATTTTAGGGTTTCATTAAAATATTTTCTGTGATTACATCTTCTTGTATTGATTTTTTTTAATGTTAATGTAAGGAATAATGATAAAATTTACATTAAGGATCTTTTAAAATAAATATTAATTTATTAAATGATATAGAATTATTAAAAATCATAGATTAAGACAAAAAATTTGGATTAAGATTATGATTTGATCCATGTTTTATTTATGGTTATTTTTTAAGTTTATTGTGACTATATTAACCTTTTGATAGTTGAAATATATGTAATCATGGAAATAATTAAAGGAATTAAAAGGTGTTATAACTAAATGATAAGGGTAATAATGTGACCTAAACAAACATAAAAATTATTTTATGGACATATTTGGACACATACTCAACATATATTACACATAAATCACTTTAAAAACATTTGTAGAAAAAAATTAATTTATATTAATTTAATATATTGAGAAATTCTAAGAGTTCCCCTCCCCTATCCAATAAAATTTTACCTTTTCTTCTCATATATTCAAAAATAAAAACAATTATTCTATGGAATTATCTGAAAAATACCTAGAAATAATAAATCCCTACATTATAAAGTTATTATTATCATAACAACACCAACCTTAATGTCCTTATATTGTTATGGAAATATATCATCTGAAGAAGAAGTATCATTCTTAATCAATTATTTCTATTTTGGTGATTCTTACACAATCCTAAAAGATTATTCATTCCTTTAAAATAATAAATTCAGTTTCATATATTTATTTATATGTTTTTTTGTTTATAACATCAGAAAAAATCATCTCCACTTCCATAAAATGTCAAAAGAAGTTATCTTTCGTCTATACAGTGGACTACCTCCTCGTGAACCGTTGAAACTCATTTTTCATCACTATCACTGACTAATGGTTATAATGATTGAATTAATGTTTATATATTATATTAATTAAATATTTATTATTATTAAAATATAATATACCATTTTTTCATACATTTCCATGTACAAAAAAATGATATTGTTTTTCATGTGTATGTGTGGATTATCACCTCTACGGAGAAATGTAATTATTTTTCATAACAACTTAACATGGATGAAATATATAAGTACATTTAAATGAATAATATTATATTATATATATTATTATAATAATTTAAAAATAAAATTATAATTATGTTATTTCAAAAATCATCATTGAAGAAGGGAAATGTTACTCACATGTTTATATGTTTTACTGTCTCCATGATTGCAACATAGTTCATTTTTGATATCCATATTTAATTGATTGATTTAAAAGTGTAATATATGTATAAATATGACAATTATTTCATGATTATTATTTTTTATATGATGGAATAAAGAACATTTTGACTATATACATCATACCAAATTCAATTTGGACCCATGTTCCAGATATTAGAAAACCATCTAATATGAGCATAAATAATTAAGTAATTGTTATAAAATGATAACAAGGGAATTAAAATGAATAATAAATTTTAAATTTGTTATAATTAAAGTAAAAAATTTACCTATGTTTATTACTGGGGAATAAGAATATTATATTTGATGAGTTCGAATCAAGGTAAGGGAATTCTTAATTCAATTTTCATTCGTTGTGTTAATCTTCTACTTCTTTGATTGTATTGTGGTTACATTTCATTTGAAATTACCTTTAATTGTATTATAATTTATTTCCACTAGTTTTAGGTGGATTCATATCTAATACACATAATGTATTCTTTTTTTAAAATTTTTATGATATTTTTAAGGGACATCATCTCAATCTCCTTTCATTAACAATATTTTGATAATATATACCAATATTATTTTATTAGTTGTATATATAAACCCTTAGACATATCAAATAAGGATTTTATTTAATATATTGTTATATAATGTATTTTAAAATTATATTCCTTCTTGGAGATTTTTATTCAAATATTTTAAAGTGGAATGGGACACTTTGGTTTAAATATTTCATTTTAAATAATTACAATGGGTTTTTATTTCAATGACATGAATTGTTTTCTTCTGAGTAAAAATTAAATTTTTTTATTGAAATGTTGAAAATCAAAAGCTATTATGTGTTATGATTATATAATGGTACTTTTAAATTTTACATCTTTTTACCTGATAAACCAATGACAGGTAGTTCCCTGATGAAAAAACAATGGGTGGGTCCAGGATAGCCCTCCAATAAATTCAGTATGGAAGTCGGCCAAATGGTTTATCTATTTTTATGAGCGGAATGTGTCATAGTCAACTGTACGGTTATTCCATTTATATTAATTAAAATTATATTTATGTCCCAAGTTACCTATTTATTACTTATATCATTTCATATTCTATTTTATGAAAGTCAATTGTGTTTAGAAAGTTAAGTTAATTATCATTTTGAAAATATGATTATGTTTTGAGGTAAAATGGTATGTTTTTAAGATAAATTTTTATCGGTTTTCATTGGACTAGTGGTTTCAATTTTTTATTTACTTTAATGAAATTTTTATGCTCATAAAAAAATTTAAAACTCTTTTCATAGGTCTTAATGTTTTATTAGTTAAAGATGATGTCATTTTGAAATTATTGAAGTAGTTTCATGAAAATGAATCTTGTTTTATATAGAAATTGTTTCCTTTGGTGGAAAAAATGGATACTATGTAAATGTGACCACATATAATGCATGGGTTTACTATGTTAGAGTATTTACTAATTCTCTAAAACTCTAAACCTAAAAGTTCATTGATAATTAATGAAAATTAATTCTAGTAAAATTTTACTGGAATATTTAATGTCTATAGTTCTTTCCTTATAGTTGGTATCAGAGTAGGGTTTAAACAACCTTGGTGATTATGATTTTTTCTTATGAGTAGTGGATATCATCATATTTTTGTACTTTTGAAGTTTATTATAAGTTCAATGTCTTATAAACTATATTTGGGGATTTAAGTTGTTAAATTTAAAATTGACTAACAGTATTTCTTAAGACAATCATTTTTTAGGAAATTATGGGATAGTTTATTTTGGGAAGAAAACTTAAAGGTATAAAATAACATTTTATGTTAAAACATATTAAAGTCAGTTCAATGATATTATCATATTTTTTGGAATCATTTTATCTTGTACAATACTTGTTTGATTGGTTAATTTGTAAATATTGGAGTAATATATTGTTATATTTATGTATGTTTTTTTATTCTATTGAAGTTTATCGAAGTGTTTTAGGCATTAAAATTTCATCATGAATATGTATAGTTTATACAAAATGATTAGTTTGTGAGGGGAATAGATTAATTAATGAAACTATAATTTTTATGTAAGTATGTTTCCTTATCATTAGATTCAAGGATTTAAATGAATTACTAATATTTTTGAGAAGTATTCTGAAAGAAAAAAAAAGATATTTATTTACATTGATCAAGGGCCTTTTAACCCATCATATATTATTGGTTTTGTAATGGTTATCTTTCATATGATCACATTCTCTATCACTCTTAATTATTCTTTGAGAGTTAGTTTTCTCTTTCATATCCATGTTTTGCTACATAGAAACCTAGTATTTGTTATATCTTTTGACCTTCATTCTTTATTTTCTGTCTATTTGAGTGGAAGTTTTGTTGACCCATTTTCTGATGATGGATTTCAAAAATATTATTTTGAAAAAATTAAAACCTTAATTACCAATCAAAAAAATCAAAAATGAGAGGACACAATTTCCAGAAGGGGTTATAATTTAAAATCATTATTTTTTATATAAAAACACCATGTTCTCTAGTATATAATATATGACAAATCAAGCTTAGATAAATGACTAAAGATTATTATTTAAATCTGACTATTATAACCATGCTGTTAAATTTTCATGAATGAATATTATTACTGAAATTATGAAATTTTAAATGGTCTTTATCATTTCTATTTTATTAGTTAATTTTTTTTAAATTGGTATTATATTTTTTTAAATTCATTTTAATCTTCAAAACAATACTTTTTATCCCAAAATGAATTTTATTTCTCTTTTAGGTGAAAATAATATAATTAATTTCTATATATTTTATAAAACAAAATTTATAAAATTAAATTTATTTTCCAAATAATCATAAAAAAATATTCATATGGTCAATTTTTCATAATTTTAAGAAAATGTTAATTTTTAAATGAATAGTGAAAAATAAATATTTTTAATAAAAAATATATTTTTCTAGAATTTAAAAGTTCAAATTATTTTATAGATTTGTTTTAAATTTTAATTAGTTAAATTTTACTGAAAATATTTTCATTATAGATTTATTAATGGATTATATAATTGAAATTATTATAAAAATATTTTTTATTTAAAATGGATTTTTTCAAAACAAAATTATTTCATTGCATTTCAGCATATTAAATTTAAATTAAATTATTAAACATTTCTTGAAATTGGAAAAATGGATAAAATATTCAGATTCATGAGATCCAAATCACATAAATTGTTACCTTGTATTTTTAGACAATATGATTTGTAAACATGGTAATTTTTATTAACATGATAATGTGTACATTGTGTAATAAAGCGTAAAAAATAAAATGATAAGGTTATATCTTTTATAATAAACCTACATGAGATTATAAAATTTAAAATATTTTATTTAAAGAAAATTCAAAGATGTCATACAAATATTTTTAATAATTATATTGTTTTTAATATATGATTATCAAGAAGAGAGAATAAACTATAAAAAATTATCATATATTTGAATGGTTTATAGATATCATGGTAGTTTATTTATAATTTTTAGTAATAGAATAATTACGTTAAAATTTATCAAAATGATGAGGCATTAATTATTTTGTTGATGGAAATACCAAGTAATTATTATTAAAAATAAAAAAATAAAAAAATTGAGAAAATTTGTTTCAAAAACATTTAAAGAATAATTTGAAATGTTATAGCTGTATTAAAAATATTTGTTTTGAAGTAATCTTGTTATGTTTATATTTTTAAATGTTAAAGTAGTCAACAGTGTTCAAAATCACATTAATGACATTTTACATTTAATAATATTTAATTAAATGATATAACATTCAAAAAAATCATATATTATTCCAAAATATTGTAATAAGGTTTCAAATTTCATCCATTATTCTTTTAGGGGCCGTTTTTCATTTTATAGTGCCTATATTAACCCATAGATGGTAAACATACATGTTTTCATTATAAGAATTAAATGAGTTAAATAAGGGAAAAAAGTGATTGATAAGGACAATAATGTGAGAAAAACTTGTTCCAAAATTATTGAATGAGATTATTTTCACCAATAATAATCCTATAATCTAAATAAATCCATTTGGATACATTTATAACTTAAAATTAATATTTATTAATTTTATATTTTGAGAAATTCTAAGAGTGCCCATCCACTCTCTTACAAAAGGGAACCTCTAATTCTCATTTCTTTATACATAAAAAATTATCTGAAAATCTCTTTCCAAATACATCCCTATAATACCTCACCACTTTATAGAGGGATTATTTTGTGATTAATACTATCCTTATTGGACTTTAGTTGTTATGAATTGGAAATTATCTGAATAAGGGTTTTCGTTTTTAATCAAGTGTTTCTATTTTGTTTATTTCCCACATCCCAAAAATATTATTCAACCTTTCTAAAATAATACCTTTATTATAATAAATATAGTTAGATGTTATTAGGTTAAAATATTTACCTCAATCAATGTCTACTTATATATAATGGGAAAAGAAGTTACTATTTGTGTGTACGGTGGATGACTGCCTCATGAACAGATGAAATCATTATCCATAGTTATCACTCAATAATGGTTATAATGGTGGAATTAATTTTTATGTATGATATTAATGAAATATTTGTAATTATAAAAATATAATATATCATTTTTTTCTTAATTGTATAGGGATATAAAAATGATAATTTCGTTCATGTTTACTTGTGAATTATCACCTCCATGAAGCAATGTGATTCATTTATTCATTACCACATCACCTGGATGTAATATATAAGTTTATTTAAATTTTCAATATGATATTTAATATATTGTTATAATTATTTTAAGATAACAATATACATTCATTATTTTCAAAATGATTATTGAAAAATGCCTATATTACTCATGTGAACATACAGCTTATTATCTACATGGTTTTTATGATGATAATTTTTCATATCCATATTAAATTTATAGATTTAAATATATATTTTATGTATAAAAATTATAAATATTTCATGATTATTATTCTGGATATTATTTTCAAATTACCACCTTCACTATAGACATCATAAATAAGTCATTTTGGACTCATTTATAGAATATCTTCAAACCGTCAGACGAGAAATTAAATAAATAAGTAATTGTTATAACAATATAATAAGTGATATAATAGTACTGTTAAAATTTTACAAGTTTATAAATACAATAAATAATTAATCTATGTTTTATTTTCATGAATTTAGTGACTATCCGTGATGATTCAGACTCACGATAAGGGAAATATTAACTCATTTTCCTTTCATTGAGTTGAATTTATACTTCATTGATTATATCATGCTACGATTATGTTTGAAATGAATTTTTAATATGTTAAATTTTATTTCAAATAGTTTTATTTGTATTTAAATATGACATAAAAATTAATTCCTTATTATAATTGATATGATATTTTAAGGTACTTCATCTCAATATTCATTAATTGAGGAATATTTTGATGTTATACAACCACCATCTTTTTGAGGTGTATATATAGACTCTTTGAAATATTATATAATGATTTTAGTTTTTTCTCATTCTATTTAAATAAATTGAAAATGAATTTCCTTCTTCGGTATTATTATTCAATTATTTCAAAGTGGTATGGGATGCTTTGATTTAAAAATATATTTTTAAATGTATAAAATGGGGTTTTATTTCAATATATAGATATTTTTTCTTATAAATGGAAATTAAATTTTAATATTGACATATTATTAATTGATATATTTTATGTATTATCATTATATAATGGTACTCAAACATTTTATGGGCAGTTATGTGAAATTCAAATGATGGGTGGTTCCCTAATAAACTAATGGCGGCTGTGTCCATAATATCCCACAAATGCATTGGGTATGGATGTAGAACATATAGTTATTCCATTTTTAAGAGTTAGATATATGAATTTCAATATCATGGTTTATAAACTATTATTAATTATAAGTATAATTATCTCCCAGGTTACCTACATATATCATATATTCTTTCTTATGAGTTTTTATGAGAATTACATGATTTTCAAAAGACAAGTTAATGTTCATTTTGAAATAAAGATTCCTTTTGGGGTAAAAATATATATTTTCAATGAAAATAATTATAGGTTTTCACTGGACTAAGGGTTTCCATTATTTTACATCCCTTACTAATCTTTATTTCCATATCCCAAATTTTAAAAAAAAATATAGGTCTCAAATATTTATATTTACAAAGAAGTTGTTGAGATGAAATTATTGAAGTTGTGTCTTGAAAAGAAATCATCTTTTATTTTAAAAGGGATTCCTTTGGTGTAAAAATGGATACTTATTATATGTTTAGATAGGTAATTTATGAGTTAACTATGAAATATTTTTTCCTAATTATCTAATACTCTAAACCTAAATGGTATTTGGGAATTAAATAAATTTAATTCTTGTCAAATGTGACAAACAATTTTAATTTTTAAGGTCGGGTCCTTATAACTAACATCGTATAAAATCTTAAAATATATGTGCATCTAAAAAATATTTAAACTATAATATATATATATATATATATATATATAATTTTTATAAACAAACCCCATGGGTGGTCACCCACTATGTCTATAAAATTTATTTCATAAATAAATTCATAATTTATAGTTTGAAAAAAATGTCCTAGAGGTAGGGTTATCAAATATTAACTCATGTAAATCCAAAACATGTTCATAATATCTATTCATAAAATTTCATTTAATTTTATAAAAATGAAACTACACACATAAAAAACATTCCACAAGCCTAATCTATTTCAAATATACAAATTCATTTTTTAATCCATTTTAAAACCAACATATTCATATTTAAATTCAAAAAAGGATATCTGAAAATCATTGAGATTAATTTTAAAGAAAACAAACCAAACACACCAGGTCAACCAAACACAATGTTGGAAACATGATTCCAAAGTTAGAAGTAGATAATATAAGAGATAATGTTTTCACCCCAATATAAGAAGGGTAAATATATCAAAACATTATAAGATATGTATCCCCTATATAAAATACCAATCAAGAAACAATTGTGCCATGTACCCTATACATACAAGCCAACATGAGATAAAATACCACAACCTTAAACCTTACTTAATCTTGAGTTATAACAAGATTACACATTGAGGATCTTTTCAGGTTTAGAGTTTTAGAGAATTAGATCATAAAACATGCATTACATTCCACATTTAAACAAAGTGGTAACATAAAAGATAGTATTCATTTTTCCCATCAACGGAAACATATTTAAAATAAAAAATGGATTCTTTCTTGACACTTCTTTGACATTATCATCATATCATGTACCTTTCCCTTGACCTGTGAAAAACATTTCAAAAACGTGGGATGAGAATAAAAAGCACAGTAAGGGTTATAAAAAGTATGGAAAGGAAACATGAGTATATATATACATAAGAGTGAAATCATTCATTACCCATAAAGCATAAAAACTTTTACATACCTCATAAAATCATGAATAAATCATAGAAATCATAATACATAAAGGTAACTTGAGGCATTCATAACATTCTTACATAGGGAGTAACCCTATTGGTTACATTTGGAATACCCATCACAATATATTCCCTAAATCCCTTCGGAGAAACCTAAACGTTTAACCCCTTCGCGTTACCCAATGCATTGGAGAACTATATCAGGCTCACCCGCCCTTAGTTTATCACGGAACCACCCATCTTCAT
Organism: Viscum album; assembly: GCA_963277665.1. Lineage (NCBI taxonomy): Eukaryota > Viridiplantae > Streptophyta > Magnoliopsida > Santalales > Viscaceae > Viscum > Viscum album. Next base: position 139,339,660 of record OY728139.1, read on the forward strand.
AATAATTCCCAAGAACCACAACATAATCGTATCACATAAAACATGCATAAAAGAAACATAACATTTCCACCTTTCAATCACAAGATATCAATACAAAACATTGATATAAAAACATTATGAAAACCATTTTCAATACCAAAATAAAAGAAAAGTAAAACATGGTATTTATTTTTCTTTTAAAAAGAAGGTATGGCTTGTAGAGGAAGCCGAAACTCTAATAATGGTCATGGCGGTGGAGAAGTCGTTGTCGCCGTATATGTACGACAAAAACATTCCCTTTTGTCGTTTAGTAAAACACTTCGTATAAAAAAGATTCCTTTTGGATAAACGTAAAAGTCAAAGGGGTTTATACATCGTATAAGAGAAGGTTGTGTATAAAACAAAATATGCCTCGATGAATGGAGATTGAGATGAAGTCCCTTACAAAGACGGTATCCTTGGATTAAGGATAAATCAATTACATAATTATGTGTGATAGAAGAATACTCCAAATATAAGTGGATATTATGTGTAAAACAATCAGATGTTATTAATACATATTCACAGAATGACATATTCAAGGGGTACAAGTTTATCCCAAAAAATCAAATTTGGGTTAAGAAGTTCCCTTGCAAAAATTTGATAGCCTAACGGCGTCACTACAAAATTCAGAAAATGAGTTGATGAGAGATAAAAAGGGTATCTCATCACATGGAAATAAAATTTAAATCAATAAGGATATAGAAGAACATATCCCAACATAATAGTATGTGAATTAAAAGACATAACAAAAGATGTCTTTTAAAAAGAGGAGGGTGAAAGGTTCCCTTACCGACATGGGTATCTTTTGAAACATACACCCTGTGAAAGAAGTAAAATAAAAAATTGATGTAAATACTCAAAAATGAAATTATATTACACAATGAGTAAAATAATGGGCAGTGCATACACCACTCAAAGGAAATTGTGGCAAATGTAGCATAAATCTCACGGGAATAAAATTGAGATGAAAAAACCCCTTATGAAAACTCGCCAGCCTAACGGTGCAACTTAAAACTTCCAAATGGATTGATGAGAGAGAATAGGGTCTATCATAATATGAACATAAAAATTATAGTAAGATTAATATAAAAGAACATCCCAATAACAAGAAAGATGAGCTTTAAAAGGAATGACATAAAAGAGTGTACTTAAAAAGAAAGAGAGGAGTAGGATCCCTTACCTCAAGTCCAACTTCTCTTGTTCGTTTCTTTATATTCCTGAATAATAAACTTTGGTCAATTTATAATTAGCTAAAAACCTGCTATAAAGATTATTATTCAGTTAATATCACATATTTTAATGTTATAATAATTGGTTAATAATATCATTTCATATCAGACGTTTTTGTCGATGTTTGGTACATGAGTAAAAAATGAACTTGTTTGAAAAATGATTCTCCATGTAGTTATAAGTAAATAATTTCCAGAATAGTATTAATGATTAAAATATCATATATATCCAGTACATATTCATTTTATACTATTGCATATCATTTGGAGATTAAAAACGAAAAGCACCGTTCATGGAGACGGTAGGCCGTACGTACGCATGAACGCTACTTTCATTTTTTCTTTGTCATATTAATGGAATTAAAAATAATATATATATATATATATATATATATTATAATTACAGTATAATATATATGTTATATAGGTCACATGTGTTCATTAATTTCATTCTTTATACATTCCATTTATTGCATGTACGAGTCACATCACTTGAGGTGCGGTAGTCTACACTTCCTCATATGAAATTATCGCATTTACACAACATGAAAAGAATAAAGGTATGGTTGAAATATAAAATACAGAAGCATATAGTAAACATAAATACCATATATATCATATATAAAATACAGTGACATCATAATGGCCACATTTAAAGGTGTTAAAAGAATATTGAACAATCATCGTTTCATGATGCAGAAAATCGCCAACCGCAGAAACAGTATGTTCATTAACCATTAGATGAAGGTGTGTGTAAGTGTAGCTCGAATCCTTATTATAAAAACATCCTAGTATATTGAATATACTGAAGTTGTTACAAATGAAATTAATAAAAAGAGTTTAGGGGGTTGGAGAAGCAAAATAAAACAAAAGGACACAAGTGAAGACATTACCTTAAAATCGGGTAACTCCCTTTGGTATGAGCTCAAAGGCTTCCATGGGAAGACTTCTGCCCAAAGTGATGCTTCAAGGAGTTATAGAGGGATGTGGAGAGACAAAATGGGCAGGATTTGGCCGAACCAAAGGCTTTTGAAGTGTGGGTAAGGAGGTAGAAGTGGGGGCCTTTATAAGAGGAGAGGAGGGGAACTCTTGGAAAGGTATAAAAGGTCACATTATTTTAAAATGAGTTTCGGATTTAAAGGGTCCCACATTGATATAATTTGAGGATAAGGTGATAAGGGTTCTAAATATACCCAACCAATAGGTTTTCTACAAGTGTAGGTCTTAGGATTTACATTATCTTTCCATTTTATTTAAATCGTTAAATAATGAGGTAATCGATGCATCATCATGATCTCATAAATAATTTAATTTATATAATTTCTAAAAATTATAAAAAAAATATGATGTAGGAAAGCTTTTTATATTTACAATTATTCTTTATAGTCAAAAATCTTACTTGTATAACCCCATGTAAAAATTGTTTTAGTAAAATAACTCATGTTTGTGACATTTTTACATAAACATTAAATAAAAATATATTCATGTCATTTTCCTACCAAAGTGGCTCCATGGGGTCCCCAAGTTGACCCATGGATTATCTTGGTCGGCCATGACACATCCAATAAGGTTAGGACATGTTTCAAGTTCATTTCATATTATTAAAACATTATTCATACCTTAAATTACACTAATTACCTCTAATCGCGATTAAAAACATAAAAGTTACTATTAAACGAAAAATTATTTTAATCCCATTGAACCACATTTTACTTCTTAATGACAACCATGTATGTCAGATTTTTAAAAATCAAATCACAGATGTGGCCAAGTTTCATTTAAATGAAAAATCAGTTTCTTTAACTACCACTTAGTGGTTTCACTATTGATCAAAAATTGATGTTTTTCAGAAAAATACCAAAACATCACCCTAAGCTATATTTTATCTTATGAATTCAAAAATGATGTCTATTTTACAAAATTAAAATCATATAAATTAAATTAATTAATTTAATAATTAATTTCCGCTGTCGGAGCAAATAGCGTGTTTTTATGAAATAATAAGTATCAAAAGATTGACACCAATTTAAGTCCAATTTCAAAGTGAAATTAATTCCAACAACCACTATTGGATTAAATGGTAAAAATATATTCTTTTTACACTTTAAAACCAATTAAAAAGATAATATAACCATATAATTAAATTACATGAAAAAAGCAGTTTTGATGTAAAATGCAGTATTTTTCAGTATTCATTAAAAAATGAACATTGTCAGAAAAATACCAAAAAAATTTCCAATGTAAATTTCAATGTCCCAATAATAAATAATAAGTTTATTTTGAAAAATAGATCTTATAAAATTGTCAAATGATATATTTAAAAATGGTTTTCCATCAAAAGGCAGTAAAACAATCTTTTAAAAATATTAGTGTATTTCATGCTTAAGATTCGATTTATTTTCATCTTAAGCCTCTAAAACACTATCTAATTCATTAATAAACATAGATAAAAATATCTATTATTCATTACTTACATGGGATGTTACATCCTTCCCCCCTTTAGAAAATTGCATTCCAGCAATTTATTTACTTATCGAATAAGTGGGGGTATTTATCCCTCATTGCATTTTCAGATTCCCATGTTGCCTCTTCAATCATGTGGTTTTTCCACAAAACCTTTACCCGATGAATCACCTTATTCTGTAACAACTGCTCCCTGTGTTCAAGAATATGGACTGGTTGTTCCTCATAAGATAGATTCTCTTCCATCTGAACTATCTCTGGACTCAAAACATGAGATGGATCTGGCATGTACTTCCTAAACATAGAAACATGAAAAACATTATGTACCTGAGATAAAATCGAAGGTAAAGCCACTTGGTATGCAACTGATCCAACTCTCTCTAGAATTTCATATGGTCCAAGGAATATTGGACTCATCTTTCCATTCTTACCAAATAGCATCACACTTTTCCATGGTGAGACTTTGAGAAAAACATGATCACCTACCTCAAAAGAAAGATCCTTCCTCCTGTTGTCCGCATAACTCTTCTACCTGCTCTGAGCTGTTCTCTTGTGTTTCTGTATCAGTTGAACTTTTTCTGCCAACTCTTCTACCAATTCTGGTCCCATCAGATTCCTTCCACCCACTTCATCCCAAAAAGTTGGAGTTCGACACCGCTTCCCATATAATGCCTCAAATGATGCCATCTGTATTCTGGAATGAAAACTATTATTATATGAAAATTCAACCAAAGAAAGATGTTGGTCCCAAATTCCCTGATAATCCACCGAACAATCACGTGGCATATCCTCCAATGTCTGAATTGTTCGTTCTGATTGCCCATCTTATTGGGATGAGAAGCTATAATAAAATTTAATTCAGTACCCAACGACTTCTAAAGGCCTTTCCAAAAGTTAGAAGTAAACCTGGGATCACGATCAGATTCAATGGAGAGAGGAACTCCATGTAACCTGAATATCTCTTTACGATACAAACGGGAAAGTTGATCTAGGGAAAATGTATCCCGTATAGCAAGGAAGTGACCAGATTTAGTCGAGTGATCAACAATAACCCATATTGCATTAATACCTTGAGGTGTCTTCGTCAATCCCACAACGAAGTCCATGGATATATTTTTCCATTTCCACTCTGAAACTGGTAAATGCTGAATCATCCCTTTCAGTAACTGCCGCTCTGCTTTAACCTATTGACATGTCAAACACTTCACAGTAAAATCAGCAATATCTCTTTTCATTCCATCCCACCAGTAATACTCATGCTGATCTCTGTACATCTTAGTACTACCGGGATGAACTCAAAACGGAAAACTATGAGCTTCACATAACCACTCTCTCTTCAACTGTGAATCACAAGGCACACACAATCTCTTCCCAAATCTCAAAACGCAATCGTTATCAATGTTGAATTCAGGAACCTTACCCTTCTGAACCAGCTCTACCTTTTTCTGCAACTCACTGTCTTGCTTTTGTGCTTGCTTGATTCTGTCTGATAGAGAAGATTTAACTAATACCTGAAACAAAACCTAAGGACATCCTGCACCAACAACTTCTATGCCAAAGTTCATCAAATCCTTAACCAAAGGATCACATTCCAAATGCATCATTTTTAATGAACCATTACCTTTTCGACTCAAAGCATCATCCACTTTATTCTCTTTTCTCTGACGGTAATTAATTGTACAATCATAATCCTTGATTAATTCTAGCCATCTCCTCTGTCTCATGTTCAATTATTTCGGAGTGAATATATACTTTAAACTTATTTGATTGGTATATATTGCACACTTTACTCTATACAAATTATGCCACCAAATTTTTAGAGCGAAAACTACAGCAGCTAATTCCAAATCATGTGTAGGGTAATTTACCTCATGAATTTTCAACTGACGTGAAGCATAATCAATTACCTGATCATTATGCATTAGGACACAACCAAGTCCATTCAATGAACCATCACTGTAGAAAAAAAACTCACCATTCTTGTATGGTAGTTCCAAAACTGGAGCATTCACCAATCTTCTTTTCAGCTCGTTCGGTAGTAACCTGAGTCAACTAAGCCATCACTACAACAAACTGTTTAGTTCTGATTCTGACCATCTCAGGATACTGATTCGAAAGGTCATTTTCCCTTGTAAGCCTTCCCAGAAAAGATGTTCTGTTTCCTCTATGAAAAACCATTCTTAACACAGAAATATCTTAGGCGAAGCAACATGGTAATCATTAAATGCTATATCATTTCAATTTGACCCTAAAAAATTTATTTTTGGATAATCATTTAATAGAATTCTAACTCCTAAAGTTATCTAAACCAACCTCTGATACCAACTATAAGGCCCCAGCCGTAAACCTTACTTAATCTTGAGTTATTACAAGATTACACATTGAGGATCTTTTTAGGTTTAGAGTTTTATAGAATTAGATCATAAAACATGCATTACATTCCACATTTAAACAAAGTGGTTACATAAAAGATAGTATTCATTTTTCCCATCAACAGAAACATATTTAAAATAAAACATGGATTCTTTCTTGACACTTCCTTGACACTATCATCATATCATGTACCTTTCCCTTGACCTGTGAAAAACATTTCAAAAACACGGGATGAGCATAAAAATCTCAGTAAGGGTTATAAAATGTATGGAAAGGAAACATGAGTACATATATACATAAGAATGAAATCATACATTACCCATAAAGCATAAGAACTTTAACATACCTCATAAAATCATGAATAAATCATAGAAATCATAAGACATAAAGGTAACTTGAGGCATTCATAACATTCTTACGTAGGGAGTAACCCTATTGGTTACATTTGGAATACCCATCAAAGTATATTCCCTAAATCTCTTCGGATAAACCTTAACGTTTAACCCCTTCGCGTTGCCCAATGCATTGGAGAGCTATATTGGGCTCACCCATCCTTAGTTTATCACAGAACCTCCCGTCTTCATGATAATTCCCAAGAACCATAACATAATCGTATCACATAAAACATGTATAAAGGAAACATAACATTTCCATCTTTCAATCACAAGATATCAATACAAAACATTGATATAAAAACATTATTAAAACCATTTTCAATACCAAAATAAATGAAAAGTAAAACATGGTATTTATTTTTCTTTTAAAAAGAAGGTATGGCTTGTAGAGGAAGCCGAAACACAAATAATGGTCACAATGACAGAGAAGTCGTTATCACCGTATACGTACGACAAAAACATTCCCTTTTTCCATTTAGTAAAATGCTTCGTATAAAAAAGATTCCTTTTGGATAAATGTAAAATTCAAAGGCGTTTATACAGCATATAAAAGAAGGTTGTGTATAAAACAAAATATGCCTCGATGAATGGAGATTGAGACGAAGTCCCTTACGAAGAGGGTATCCTTGTATTAAGGATAAATCAATTACATAATTATGTGTGACAAAAAAATACACCAAATATAAGTGGATATTAAGTGTAAAACAAGTAGAGTTTATTCACACATATTCACAGAATGACATATTCAAGGAGTACAAGTTTATCCCAAAGAATCAAATTTGGGTTAAGAAGTTCCCTTGCAAAAATTTGACAGCCTAACGGCGTCACTACAAAAATCAGAAAATCAGTTGATGAGAGATACAAAGGGTATCTCATCACAAGGAAATAAAATTTAAATCAATAAGGATATAGAAGAACATATCCCATAATAATAGTATGTGAATTAAAATACATAACAAAAGAAGTTTTTTAAAAAGAGGAGGGTGAAAGGTTCCCTTACTGACATGGGTATCTTTCGAAACATACACCCCGTGAAAGAAGTACAATACAACATTGATGTAAATAATCATAAATGAATGTATATTACACAATGAGTAAAATAATGGGCAGTACATACACCACTCAAAGGAAATTGTGGAAAATGTAGCATAAATCTCATGGGAATAAATGTGAGATGAAAAAATCCTTTTCGAAAACTCAGCAGCCTAACGGCGCCACTTAAAACGTCCAAAATGGATTGATGAGAGAGAATATGGTCTGTCATCATATGAACATAAAAATTATATTAAGTGTAATATAAAATAACATCCCAATAACAATAAAGATGAGCTTTAAAAGGAATGACATAAAAGAGTGTACTTAAAAAGAAAGAGAGGTGTAGGATCCCTTACCTCAAGTCCAACTTGTCTTGTTCGTTTCATTATATTCTTGAATAATAAACTTTGGTCAATTTATAATTGCTTAAGGACCTCCTATAAAAATTATTATTCAGTTCATATCACATATTTTAATGTTATAATAATTGGTTAATAATATGAGTTCATATCAGACGTTTTTGTCGATGTTTGGTACATGAGTCAAAAATGAACTTGTTTGAAAAATCATTATCCATGTAATTATAAGTAAATAATTGCCAAAATAGTATTAATGATTAAAATATCATATATATCCAGTACATATTCATTTTATACTATTCCATATCATTTGGAGATAAAAAACTAAAAGCACCGTTCATGGAGACGGTAGGCCGTACATACGCATGAACGCTACTTTCATTTTTTATTTGTCATATAAATGTAATTAAAAATAAATGATATATATATATATATATTATATTTCCAGTATAATATATATGTTATATAGGTCACATATGTTCATTAATTTCATTCTTTATACCTTCCATTTATTGCATGTACGAGTCACATCACTTGAGGGGGTGGTAGTTCGCACTTCCTCATATGAAATTATCGCATTTACACAACATGAAAATAATAACGGTATGGCTTAAATATAAAATACAGAAGCATATAGTAAACATAAATACCATATATATCATATATAAAATACAGTGACATCATAATGGCCACCTTTAATGGTTTTAAAAGAATATTGAACAATCATAGTTTCGTGAGGCAGAAAATCACCAACCACAGAAACAGTATGTTCTTTAACCATTAGACGAAGGTGTCTGTAAGTGTAGCTCAAATCATTCTTATAAAAACATCCTAGTATATTTAAGATACTGTAGTTGTTACAAAAGAAATGAATAAAAAGATTTTAGGGGGTTGGAGAAGAAAAAAAAAACAAAAGGACACAAGTGAAGATATTACCTTAAAATCGGGTAACTCCCTTTGGTTTGAGCTCAAAGGCTTCCTTGGGAGGAATTCTGCCCAAAGTGAGGCTTAAAGGAGTTATAGAGGGATGTGGAGAGACAAAATGTGCAGGTTTGGCCGATCTAAAGGCTTTGTAAGTGTGGGTAATGAGGTAGAGGTGGGGGCCTTTTATAAGAGGAGAGGAGGGGCACTCATGGAAAGGTATAAAAGGTCACTTTATTTTAAAATGAGTTTCATATTTAAAAGGTCTCACATTGATATAATTCAAGGATAAGGTGATAAGGGTTAGAAATATACCCAACCAATAGGTTTTTGAAAAGTTTAGGTCTTAGAGTTTACATTATCTTTTGATTTTATTTAAATTGTTAAATAATGAGGTAATCGATGCATCATCATGATCTAAAAAATAATTTAATTTATATAATGTCTCAAAATTAAAAAAAAATACTATGATGTTGTAAATTTTTTTATCTTACCAATTATTATTTATAGTCAAATATCTGACTTTTATAACCCCATGTAAAATTTTTTTTAGTAAAATAACTCATGTTTGTGACATTTTTACTTTAACATTAAATAAAAAGATATTAATGTCATTTTCCTAACAAAGTGGCTCCATGGGGTCCCCAAGTTGACCCATGGATTGTCTCGTTCAGCCATGACACATCCAATAAGAGTAGTACATGTTTAAAGTTCATTTCATATTATTAAAACATTATTCTTACCCTAAATTACACTAATTACCTCTAATCGAGATTAAAAATTTAAAAGTTACTATTCACCAAAAAAATTATTTTAATCTCATTGAACCAAATTTTACTTCTTAATGAAAACCATGTATGTCGGATTTTCGAAAATCAAGTCACATAAGTGATAAATTTTCATTTAAATGAAAAATCAGTTTCTTTAACTACCACTTAGTGGTTTCACTGTTCATCAAAAATTGATATTTTTTAGAAAAATACCAAAACATCACCCTAAGCTATATTTGATATTATGAATTCAAAAATAATGTCTATTTTACAAAATTCAAATCATATAAGTTACATTAATTAATTTAATAATTATTTCCCGCTGTCAGAGCAAATAGCGTGTTTTTATGAAACAATAAGTATCAAAAGATTGACACTAGTTTAAGTCCAATTTCAACGTGAAATTAATTACAACGACCACTATTGGATTAAATGATAAAAATATATTCTTTGTACACTTTAAAACCAATTAAAAAGATAATATAACCATTTAATTAAATTAGATGAAAAAACAATTTTGATGTAAAATGCAGTATTTTTCACTATTCATTAAAAATGAACATTGTCAGAAAAATACCCAAAAAAATTTCACTGTAAATTTCAATGTCCCAATCATAAATAATAAGTTTATTTTGAAAAATAGAGCTTATAAAATTGTCAAATGATATATTTAAAAATGGTTTTCCATCAAAAGGTAGTAAAGCAATCTTTAAAAAATATTAGTGTATTCCATGCTTAAGATTGGATTTATTTTCATTTTAAGCCTCTAAAACACTATCTAATTCATTAATAGACATAGATAAAATATCTATTATTAATTAATTACTTGGGATGTTACATGAGATGCATCTAACATAATCAATTTTATACAGACTATATAACCAAATTAGGATCATTGAATTATCATTTATAGGGGTTTTAAACCTTTTATCATCAATATTTTCATATTTTTATTTCAAATATACTATAAATTTTTTATAATTTGAAGATGGTTTTTTAAACCCACCATAATAAAGAAAAGCAATAGAAACATGAAATATTTATATGGTTAAACTCTTAGTGTGATAAGGACGGACTTTGGAGTGATATATATTCCTCCATTATCAAAATATCCACTATAATCATCATGTGAATATAATATGTTGGGTATAAAATTTATTATCATTTTTTCACATCTCCAAACTATGTTCTAGTTAATCCTTCACAAATTTAAATCCCTCACATTAAAATAATAAATTTCTTAGACACAACAGAGTTTTTTTCATCAAAATATGTATCCTCAAAGTTCTTCATTGTACTAAAATTTTTATTTATATGGTACTTGAACTATAATATACAAGTTGAAAATTTTATTTAAACATACATAGAAATAATATTCTTCTTTGCTTAGGTTGGTGAAAACATACCCACAACATCTTCAATCTTTTTATTCATCTTCTTCCTTTGTTTTCATTTAATAATAATATTGTTTTAAATGTACTTCCTAAATTTCAAACATATTGTTCTTATTCCTATCTAAAAACTACTTTATTCATTTTTATCCTATGTGTCAGATATATATATATTTATATCATTCCATTCATAAAATAATCACATTATATTATATTTTTTATTTAAAATTCATGTCCCCTTATTCAATCTAAACCATTGGATCATCTACAAATTAATCATGACCATTATATTCAATTTGTTATTTATAATGGTATGAATTAAATAAATAAAATTTGAATATGAATCCAATTCAAAATTATTATAAAAACTACCTAATGACCCCATTATACGGTGCAGCCACCTCCAATGCAGCATGAGGATGTAATTCAAACTAGTGATATTTTAAATTCCAGAACACTTTACAACATCATATACCTACTGTAGTAGAGAGGTCCTAAATTCATGTGAAACCAAATATTATAATCCATCACCATATGTGGTGTGATAGAAGAAATATGAAATGGTCTACCATACAATCATCAAAATGTGGTGTGGAATCTGATATATAGTGTGAAGGTCCCAAATTTTCTAACAACACCTAAAATCCAGTTATCTGTGTATTTTTTCATAAGAATTCATTTTTTATAGATACATATCTCTTATAATCCCTCGTGTTGTCATCAATTATTCTATGGACTTAGGTTCTATAGTTTAGTTTTTATCCCACAACCAATTTCAACATATCCACGACATAGACACCACTATAGTAGTGTAGTCTAACATTATGTCATCTATGTATGACATGAACATCAATTTTTTCATGGAAATAAATAAAAAATTGGCCAGTATAAATAAACCCAACAAGAATTGTAGTTTAGTTTTCTATTTTTAGTGTACAACACATTCCCCAATAAACTTCTATAGTTTAGCAACATGCTCTGTAGAGAGAGGCTCATTCATTCAATTTCTTACATTGTAAAATCCTCACATTATATACAAAATTTTTGAACAAGATTAAAAATAATTTTTGGTATATTATTCAAACATAATAACCTCACAAGAAAAGTGAGTTTGAACATGAATTATCTATTAAACATATAATAATTTATAAAGAATCACATCCACTTCAACAATTTTTCACCAAAATCTCAAAAAAAACATCTCAATGTCTCATAACCTCGAAAATCCTTCATTTTTGGTTTTTCAACCAAGAAAAAAAAATCATGAAATAACTATGAAATATAAATGATGTATTATTATTAAATAATTTTCAACCTATTTGAGGGAAATTGGTGTAAGAAAAAATAGCATTGAATAAATAATATAATGATGTACATAATATTCTAGTGATCTCTAAAAATCAAGGTTGAACATCTAAAATGTCTATTATGATGCAATACCACATGAAAAAATTATATCATATTATAAATACATAATCTAATATCATCATGAAAATATATATTATCTCAAAAGACTATTTCAAAAATCCATCATTAACTTGAACAAACCATTACAATAGTTTACACACATACGCAATCTAGAAATCCTAAATTTCCCATTTTAATAAATTTCTCAAGATTATATTCTTCTTCTTAAGAAAAACACATATCAATGGACACTCACTAATGAATAATACCCCCTACACAAACATTAATGAGAAAAAAATAATGGATGATTTATGTTATCAATAACTCCCTCCTTGACAACCATATCCAACATCATGATTAGAAAGGGGATGGAACAACCATAACTTTTCCTTGAAAAGATATGGTTGAATACCCAACATCAACTGCAGATTCTATAATGTTTCATTAGTTAATGACATATTGAAAACATATAAAATATTCTATTTTTTGGGAATAATACTTAACATTAATAAATTTATATCCTCTAGATCCATTATTAAATAAGACATATTATCATTATGATTTGTCTAGATATACACAACATGATATATTTGAAAAACTGACTTCACTGTTATTGTCACAATTTATGAAGTGAAAGCTTCACTCCAACCTTTATTTATCCTAAATACAGATTTATCAACATTTACTATATTCATGATTGATTTATAGAAACATATTCATCCAAAATATTTTTTAATGTCATCGAAGTATAATTATTAGTGTACCAACATAGAAACCATTCAAAAAATAAGTAAACTCCATCAAAAGTGTATCTTAGTTCCCCAACTCCAACTGCACAATCACCATCTATATAACTAAACATATCAATATTACAATTGTTTTTATATTTCAACCCCAAATAATTTTCTCATATAATATATTTGATAATCATTTTTCTATCCACAAAATGGGACACTTTTACAGCACTTTTATACCAGGCATAATGATTAAAACAATAATCTAAATTGTAAAATGAGTTTTTGACATATAATATCCTTTCACATGAGCCTCAACACATTTGGTGAGGTATCCATTAGTGCATCCACATGACCCAAGTTCAAAACCAGGTAGAGGCATATTTTCAGGGGTACTCTAGCAGTACTATAGTAGGTACTATAGCAGGCACTGTAGTAGTACTATACACGGTGCAGATACTATAGCGGATTGTACACTGTACAGGTACTATAACAGAACTGTACACTATGCAGGTACGGTAGTAGGCATTGCAGCAGTTACTGTAGCAAGTACTATTTAGTACTATAGTTGCTAGAACTATTCACCATGGGCCACCGGATTTGTCTTGAAGTCCTTAAGAATTTCGAGCCACCCAGGCCATCGGGTTAGTAGGGCTTTCGGGCCACCTTTAAGGCCCTCGAGCCACCTCAAGGCCTTCAAGCCACATGCAGTTTCCCCAGACACGCTACAAAAAAAGAAACAACCCTAGAAGTGTATTCAGAGCAGGTGCACTCACTAGACCAGAGAAAAATGTATTGTCAGAATGAGAGGGTATGACTATTCCATCAGAACCAACCTATGCTTGCATGGAAAGCCTAGCCAGACGGCCATGCAAAGGTGGAGTGCTACTATCATGATGCAGATACTAGGGACGGGCAGTTCCTTATATATTGTTTGGTTGAATTCCCTAGGACCGTTGGGTCATGTAATCTCCTAAGCCTGCGAGCCTTGTAATCTCTGAGCCTATGGGCCTTGTAAGGGATCCCCCTCATCCATTGAAAGGGGGGTTATCAAAAATCAATAAAAATGAAGGCCTTCAGGCCATTCGGACATATAATATCCTTTTAATTAATTTTCTAAATTTTTTATGATCAATATCTGAACATTTATCATTTTTTAAAATACTTTCCCCACTAAAATGGGTTTATAATTAGGCATTGAGTCTTCCATCCTCAACCTTTTCAATATTTCATAGCATACTTATCAAGAAAAAGGAAAATGTACCATATATTTTGAGGCATTGGTAAGCCAATGATGTAGTTTATCTCTCTATGAATAAAAATTTTTATTTACTCCATCGTATCCTAATAGTAATTAGAACACATTTCATCATCATTTCCATTAAAAAATATGTCATTTATGTGAAGAATATCATGAATAGATACTTATTTATAATGTTTTAATTTGATATTAGAATATATTGTTCCATATTTTAATGTTAATATCTTCATGTTATATAATTTTTAATACCATGTTAGAATATATTTATTCAACCATATGAATCCTTATTTATCATGGAAACATGATTATAATCATTATAAATAATGAAGATATATGGTTCCTCAATATATACCTCATCTTTCAATTCACCATATAGAAATATTTGAAATCCAATTCAAATATCTTATATATCATTTTCACTATAATATAAGAAATAATTTAAGGGTTTTAGACCTTCTATCCTTGGAAAAATTATCATCAAATTCTACTCCTCAAACCTTTGAATATCCTTTACTCACTAGCCTTTCTTTTTTCTCACTACTTCCCCTAATTAATTGAATTTGTTTCAAAATGACCACTTTTTCTAATGAAATTCATTTCTACATGATTTGGTACTAACTCAAAAGAGTCATTATTCTCAATATGATATAGTTCTACATTCATAATATTAACACATTATTAATTATTTTTTTTCTTCAATGACATATCTAGGATCAACTTGAGTGTAAAACAAGGTATTAGTTGTAGTCCTCATGGTTCACTTTTTTTATTTTATTCCATTATCCAAAATTATTTTTTGAACCTGAACATGCCCCTTTATTCTATTATATGATGAGTGAGATGGTTTATAAAAACATGAAACGGATAAATATTCATCATGAATGACAAAATTTTAAACACTTTCAACATTATTTGAATCTTCTTTAATATGTTAACAAAATAATATCATAATTACTCTCAAAACATTCTTTTTTAGGCATACCATATTTCATTGATTTCCACTAGACTTTTACATTAGTTGAATCTATAAGATTTTAAATTTATTTTAAAAAAATATGAAAACCTATTCAATTTACAATATATCAATTAAATATCCCATCAATATCGATATTTTCAGATCATTTTTTAGTTATCTCCTTTCTCCTTGAAAACACACGAACTCCCAAATACCCAATCACACGTCACACATTGAGAATTTTTATAACATATATCATAGGTTAAAATATATTTATTCATCCATTATAAAAAATAGTTGTGCATATGATCTATTATACCAATATATTGTCTCTTTAAATAATGTTTAGTATCATGCTATGTTAACATTGTTCGAGAAATATCCACATAATATTGTTCTCCCATTCATAAAAACCATGATGTAGAGGTGTATGTATTGCTCTAATTTCATTATGATTGAAATAATTCTCTAAATAATAACTAAAATTGCCTTTATTTATCTCAGTTCAATTTTATGTCCAAATATTACTGAGTGAAAAACTACATTAGTTTTATGTACTTCTTCAAAAATATAAAAATACATTTATGGAATCTGATTTGTGTTTTAAAAGCATAAAACACATACTACATGTAATGTCTTTAATGAATGTAATAATACATATTTTTAGTGGTGTATTTATACCTCATTACCCCTCACACAAAAAAAAACCAATGATCTCCAATGGTTGATTTGGTTTAATATCCACCTTCTTGTAGGAAAAATTAACAACAATCCCTTATTTACATGTTTCTCACATTCAATCCATTTCTATTATCAAAAGAAATACATGAAAAATTTTATATCCTTGAGTGATCAAAATGGTACTATTTTGTTCATTGCTGGGAAGTCTTCAATGAGACATTTTATTTTATTCTTTCATATATATATATAACATGAGTTCACAGTATCCCACACATGAAATAATTTTCCTTTCGTCCACTACCCTTTAGTTATTATTTTCAATTTTCATGATTATTTACAATTTAAACATCTGTTTTGAAAGATCACTTCATTTATCATGATAAAGAATCATGAAACACATAAAATATGGTATTTAAATATATCAACAAAATGTTTTTTGGGATTCATAATTTATTTCACAATGACTGTTAAGCCATCTAATTTAATCATTGGAGACCCATCGGAACAAAAATTCATCAATCTATCTATAATGTTTTTAAATATTTCATGATTTTTTGGTATCTTATAATATTAGATGAGAATACACTATTGAAAATCCATAAACCTTCCTCTTTTCATAATTTATGTTCTAAATCAGCAATTAAAACCTTTCCATTCAGTTAGTATTTATCTTATAATGATTTTTAGTACTAAAAATATGGGACTAGTAAAATGATAAGGATTTTATTATCATTGTTACTAAGTAGATCACACCTACTGAATACTAATTAAATTAATTGAAACTGGTATTTTTATATTTCTGTAGGGTTTAAAACAAGTTTTTGATAATCCTTACCTTGAGAGGAGTGATTTCCCCTCAACCCATACCTATCAGATTTTATTTTATGATAATGCTACAATGGATTAAAACAACACATATATATTCATATTCCCCAAGCCTCTAAAATTCCTTTAATAACTAAATGATGATTACTTTCCTTTGAATGTAACATGTTGTCCATGTTTTTCATCTCTCTTTCACCCTTATTAGAGTCTCAAATTTTAACTATATTGTGTGAAATATAAATTTTATGAAATGCCAACTATTTTACTGTAAAAATATAATTTTATTATAAATCTTTTTGTTTTAAAAGTTTCTCCTAGGTTAGTTATTTCAGAATTTATAGATCTTGGAATATCACTTTATATGGCCACAATCTTGATCTTCATGCATTCTTTCTTATTCACTAGATTTAGAAAAAACATTTTAAAATAATTCTCAAACATTTTTAATGAGTTATATTGGACTTCTTAATATTCACACTTCTTCAAAATTTCTTTAAAATATAAAATATAATATAAACATTAGATATGTACTTCTTCAAATTCTCCTCTATTTCGATCAAATTCATTGGAATGAAAGAAAAATTATTTATACTTCAATATTTCTTCTAATATTATTTTTGGAATATTATAATCATCATGTAGCTTCCTAAATCCTTTAAAAATTTTCAACAATCATTTACACTTATTTGGAAAGATAGATTGATTCTTCATAATGGATTTATCATGAATCATAAATTTTTTCAACTCCTTACCCTATTTGGAAATCACTGAGATTTATTTCTTTATTTATCTCTCCTATATTAATTCAAAATCAATCTATTAAAATTATTAAAATTTATAACTACATTAATTACATGAAATGTTTTCATAATTCACATTATTATTAACTAATTTTTCAACATCTTCACCACTAGATTAAAACTCATCATCGTATTCATTATCATTGTCTATGTTTTCATATTATAAGAATTTATTTGTTAAGTTAAAATATATTCTTACCAATATCATTTTAATAAACCTTTTGATTTCTAGGTTTATTATATAATATTCTCATAGACATAACATATCCCTCTTCATGATATTCATTGGCCTTAGATTTTGTAAAATATTCAACATAGTTCCTAATAGATCCACGATTGAATTATTTAAATGGAATATTTACCTTATAATTTCCTTTACTTATTCTCACGTTAATTTAAATATAAGGCATTAATTTACAAATTTTCTCATCTAAATCGTTATATTGATCTTCACAACATGAATATTTTTCCATAGTGACCTTATACATCAACTTCTCTAACTTTTTTTCTTTGAAAAATATTTATTTTAAAACCATTACATTATTCTTTAAAGAAAAATTATAAATTATGTCATAAAATATTTAAATAATATACAAATAATGAAGATAAATATCAATTGGATCTTTTTTATTAGAATTATTGATAGTATAATTGATCATTTATATTAATAAACATAATATATTCTCAATAATATTAGTATCATCTAACTTCTAACCATAGCCTATGATTGGTATAACAACCCAAATATTATTATGCTTAATAAAACATTGAATATCGATAGCTCTAGTTTATTTTGGAAATTAGATACATTACACAAAAACCCAAATACTTATTACACATTAATACCTATTTTATTACACATAGTAAAACAAATATGATTGAGAGGTCTAGTTCATTTTAGAAACTAGATACATTACATAACAACTTAAAACATGGAAGGAAACATATTTATATAAAACTTATTTGACATGACGAGAAGGAATTTTCATACTTAAAACTGTATTGGATAACCTGAGGACATACATAAGAAAGGGGGAGCTATAAAGCCTAATAATGGAATAAAAAATCCCTAACATGATCAAGACAATACATTCTAGACAATAGAAATATCAATGGAGCATATTAGAATATGAATAATAATGCATGATATATCAGAATAATAATAACATGGTAAATGTGGCTACAACTTAAAACATCGCATCATAAACATATTTCAAGGCTAAAACCCCCAAGACATCATGGTGGAAAAGTACCAATAAAGGAATCAAGTAAAACCACTCTCCTGAAATTGTTTTACCGGATACGAACAATTACACAATGAATTGGAGTCCTATTTGGGTGCACCGTTCATAATCATTTAATTATAATACTTATTTGTGCGGTTTAGGTCATGCAACATGGATTAACTGAACATCAAAATTTATTAACTAATCATGGAATTTATAATAAATAAATGTAAGTACACTATAAATAATTAAATGTGCATAAAGTTAAATAACCATAAAATAAAAATGGTTATGTTATTCACTATCCAATAATTTTGTCATGGAAAGTCATAGTGCAATTTCAGCAGTATATCGATGTCATATAGAAATTCCAAAAATGGTTTGATGAAAGTGTAATGAGACTATTAAAATTTATAAAATAAATTTAATTTATTAGGTACATTTAAAGATATTCCCCAATATAATTAATCAGAAATAATATTCATACCATAATGAAGAAACCTGAAGAAATAGGATAAAGGAAAGAACCCTTACAAAATTTCGGCATGGTAATGGGTCTTTATAATGGTTTATAGGAGGGATAAATGATATTTAAATAGGACGTACTAGTTTATAAATATAATTTATTGTAAGTTGTATATGTAATAAAATATCCCAAAATTAAGAAAATGTAATTTGAAATATATAACATTAAAGGAGTGATTGATAAAAGAGGAGTGTGGAAGATCTCTTATAGAATTTTGGCATAGTAATGGGTGTGTATGAAGGTAATTAGGAAGAATAAATGACAGTGAAAGGGGATATAATCATTTAAAAAAATATGGATTAATTTAATAATAAAAAATGAATGATAATATAACCAATTAAAATTATAATGACTAATTTCAAAGAAAATAATTCAAATGAAAGGAGAGGTTGGTGAGGATCCCTTACATGAGTGTGGGACACCAAAGGCTTGGGGGGTTTCTAAAATCTTGGGGGAACCTTTATAGGACTATTGAGTGTAGATTCCATAGTTTGGTCATGCTCTATGGAGTTTTAGTGAAGTTAAATGGATTCTTGGGTGGGTTTATATAGGAAAATAGGATAATTTTATTATTATTTGGGTTTTGGGCACAACATAATAAAATATTCAAAACCACAAACCATATCATGGTATTCTCCCATGTTTTCTTCCAAAATGTATTAGTTTAAATAATTTTATAATTCCAACTACAGAATATAATGAAATAATTATCTTGCTTATGTGGAGGTGAGTCACACTCTTAAAGACATGATTTTAAAATCATAAAATATATTATAATAGTTGGAGGATTCATTAAGGCTTTATGAAATAAATATAAAATAACATTATTTTAAATGGAAAAATTAATTTTTTTGGAGTGTGAATATTATAGTATTTATTACTTAATTATTAGTCCCTTATGATGTAATAAAACACAAAGTATATTTTTACGGTATTTGTATTTTACACAAAAAAATAATATATCACAGAAAATTAAGAAAAATTCATTAAAAAAATTTTAAGTTCTAATACTAAAAAAATATTCATTTTATCTAAATAATTTTCTATGTATTTTAATTTTCACTTTAAAAATAAAAAAAATATATTTTATTGAAAATTACCTGTTTTTTACAATAACTATTTTTAAACCCTAATAAAAATTATATTTTACCTCATCAAAATTATTTTATCATTAAAAAGGGATAAAAATATATAAAAAATAATATTTTTAAATATTATATAATTTAAAATCCACTAATTAATAAATTAATTAATTGAATTTGAATATGAACAAAAATTATTTTTTTTGTATTATTCGATCAAAATAAAAATCATTTATAATGTAACAGTAATAGAATGAAAATATATTAATTATCATATAGAAAAATAATATACATATTTATATTGATATGGTCTTCATACAAATCCCTTTTATACACCTACATACGCACTAAAAGTAAGTTGTACAATGGTGGGGCTTTCATGGGGTCTTTTAGTGAACATGGTTTGTTTTGTGATCTCAATGATCTTGAACGTATCCCATAAACAGTTTCTCTCATGCTTATGTTTTTGGATCTCATCTTGGGCTTGGTTTAGGAAAAATCAAATAAATGTTAAATCCCTCATAAGCTCTAATAAATTTTCTTCAGAGTGTATGATCTGACCGGTTGAGGCCATCAATTCTCTATTGTGACAAAATGATTTGTTAAATATCTATATTTATTCTAATAATCTAATCACAAATCATTGTCTATATTATCAATAGTAAATATACATTATGAACATTTAAATCCAATTTCATATAATAAAATAAAATAAATTCATTTGTTTTCTATAATCATAAGATATTTAGGTAAACAAAAAATAGGGATTATATTCATAATAGTTTGGTTCATTACAGTATTTCCCCATTTAGAAATTTCAACCTCTAAATATTCATTCCCCATACTAAAATAGATGAGGGAAACCTTGCTTCATCGCCTCCTATGGTTCCTATGTTTCTTCTTCAAACATGTGGTTTCACCATAACACTTTAATGAGGGGCATTGCCTTATTTTATAGAACATTTTATCTATGATCTAAGATATTAATTGGAAGCTCTTCATAAGAAAAATTCATTTTGTAATTGTACCACCTATGGATTTAGTACAGGTGAGGGTTTTGGTATGGACTTTCTCAAGATGGATTCATGAAATACATCATGTAATTAAGAAAGGTTCAGTGGGAGTGCTAGTTGATAGAAATCTTATCTGATGTGTTAAAAGATATCAAAAGTGTTGATGTACCTTGGACTAAGATTTCATTTATTCCCAAATCACATCAACCCCTTCCATGACGATGTTTAGAGGAATACCATGCCTCTGACATCAAATTCTAGGCCACATCGATGACTATCAGCATAGATCTTTTGTCAACTCGGTAAAGACAATATGTGCTACTAAAGAGTCTTAATCTTCTCCACTATTACCTAAACCATTTCAGAACCTTGAATTTTACATTCCCCAACAACATCCCAACATGTTAGTGTTTTGTACCTCTCACCATAAAGGTCTTCATAGGGAGCCATTTAGATTATCGAGTGGAAACTATTGTTGTAAGAGATCTCAACTAATTGAAAATAGTGGTCCCATCCTCCTTTTATGTCAATTGAGAATTATCTCAACATAACCTCATGTTTTTGGATAGACCACAAATATAGGCCATCAGTTTGAGGGTCATAAGTCTTATTGAATTTTAGCTCACTGTTTATATCATGCTAGAGACTATTCCAAAACATATTGGTGATTCTTTGATCAAGATTCGACACAATTAATAATAGTGTTACGTGAATCCTTACCACTTATATAAAGTATATATATTCTAGTTTATCTTGTGATAAATAAAGTGAGTAGTCTCTATAAAACTTTCCACAACAACCCATATAGAATATTTTTCCCTTGTTTTCTTTGGAATCCCAAATGCAAAAAATATTTTGATTTTTTCCCATTTTTATGTTTGTATGGGTAACAGTTTCATCATCCTCTTAGAATACTTCCTTTCATCCTTTACTTTCGGACATACGAGTAACTTTGAATTATAATTGGTGATCTTATTCTTCATTCAATCCCACCAGTTGTGCTCTCAAAGATCTTGATGCATAATTCTGTCTACAACGTGAATGGATAAAGAAAAACTATATAAATCATCCAATAGTTCCTTATTTAACTCATGTTTTGTAGGAACACATAATCATGACCCAAATCTCACAATTCCTACTTCGTTAACATTGAAATCCTAGGATTTCCATTTTATTATAGTTTCCACTTTCTTTTGATTTCCTACATTATCTCATTGGGCATTCTTTAACCGTTCAATAAGAGATTATTGAGAAATAATTTTTTAAAGAATCGATGATGTTCATTCTTTTATGATTCCCATGTCCATGATCTTGAAATATAAGATGATGGTATCCTTTACAATTCTCATTAATGAAATAAATTTTTATTCCTTTCTATATAGAGAATTTTCCATAATTTTTGCTTTTATAGGATGGTGGTGGATTGATTTTTCATAATCCTTGATTATCTTTAACCATCTTTGTTGGCACATATTTAACTCTCTCTTTTTGAATATATATTTATAACTTTTTTCATCTGTATATATTTAACACTTCTCCCCTAAGAGATAATGCTTCCAACTTTTAAATGTTAATATCATTAGTTCTGACTCTATATAATATGTGTTATAGCTTTAATCAGTATGTTTCAACATCCTTGAATTAGAGGCTATGACTTTTTCATTTTTCATCAATATAAAACCAATCCCTTCATTAAATCATCACTAAAAATTATGAAAATTTACCCATTTGTGTGAAGTGTAAGAATTGGAAAATTATAATCCTCCTTTTCTAGCCCATGAATATTTATTCACATTCATAATTCCACAAATATTTAAATCCCTTCTTGGATATCTAGGTAATAGGTTTGGACTATCCTAATAAAATTCTCACAAATTGGTGATAATATTCAGCTAAACCCAGGATACTACCAATATCTATCATATATTTTGGTCTCATCCATCCTTAAATTTCTTTAATCTTTTAAGGAAACTCATATATCAGAAAAATTATAATGATATTCTCCATGAATTATACTTCCTTCAAACTGAACTCACACTTGTTTTACTTTTCATTGAGTTTGTCCTCTCACAAGGTCATTATCACAATTCTCAGATTCTCATCATGTTCTTCCTTAGTTTTGTAATATATTATAAAATCATCTATAAATACTACCACAGATTTGTCGATATAATCTCAAAAGGCGCTATTCATAAATTCTATGAATATTTTCAGAGAAATAGTGTGTCTAAATGGAATCAATATGAACTCATATATCTTGTACCTCCTAAAAAATCAGACATAGAGATATCCTCTATCTTCACCCTAACATGGTGATATCCCAAATTTAGATCCACCTTGGAGAATTATTTTTCTCCATGTAGATGATCATACAGGTCATCAATCTTTGGAAAATGACACTTCTTCTTATTTTTGATCTTATTGAGATGACGATAATCAATGCAAATGTGCGTTGACCAATCCTTCTTCTTGATGAAGATGACTGGTGTACCCAATGTTAAAACACTTCGGCATAAGAATACGTCATTCATATTCTCCTATAGTTGTTTTTTCATATCCTATAGTTCCTTAAGAACCACCTTATATAAAGTCTTAGATATTGGAAATTACCCATGTTTGAGTTTGATTGAAAATTCAACCTCTCTACTACGAGGTAGAGTATGTAATTCATTGGGAAAAAATCAATGTATTCCCTTCACAAAAGGTATGTATTCAAGGATGTTTGTTTCCTTAGACTCAATCATTTTCTCTATATATTCTTTATCATAGTAAAATAATATCAATGCTTGAGATGATGGTTGTAAAGAAGATTTTTCACCCCTATGTGATATTAAACACAATCGAGGGTTGATTCACCATATGGAGAGGTATTTTCTTCTCATATAAATTTATTTTGGATCTATATATCTAAATATAATACATGAATAGAATTTCATCGAATTCAACCAAAGGTATTTTGATATGGTTTGATGGGATATAAATCCTCCAAACATTGAAATGAGGGGACTAATATACTTGGGATTAAATAATTTCCCCATTTGTAATTTTCACCGACATCTCTACTTCTATTATTTATGGTGGTTGTTGATTAGTTCTACTAAACTTCCTTGATATGAAGGAATTAATAGAACTAGAATCAAATAGTATGTTCTTTATTCATGAAATAATAACTTGTGTAATTATCACCACTTTATTGTTAGGATTCACTTTATTAGTAGTGATCGAAAAATCCAACCATTTCTGCCTTAGAAGTTATCGGTTGCCTCTTAAACCCCATGTCTTAGTGAACTGGTTTAAAATGTTCCCTATTTACTTGAAGTTGATGAAGAAAACAATGAATTGAGGGTTCACCATAGAATTTCTTTCCAATAACACATTAGTGGGTTTCTTTTTTCAGAAATAATTGGCCAGGTTCCCTTCCCTTTTCACCAAAAACATTTCCTTCTTCCCCTAAAAAAATATTAGGGGTTCTTATTTTCGCAAAACTGACAAGTGGGATACTATAACTTGTAAGCTCCATTGGATTTATCCATCAGACTCCTATAATTAATGTCAAATTTTTTCATCTTATCCCCATAATACCCTTGGTATTCTCGGATATCCATTTTGAATTTTTGGTCACATCAGACAATTTCTTCATAGCTATCAAAGTCACAAATCCCCAAGTATTTTCATAGAGTATGATTTATCCTACCAAAGAATTGGTCAACCTTATATTCAATGGTAACCAAAAAACCATATTCATATTGTGCATGTATTGTTATGTTTTCCTCATAATACATAATGTATTCATCTTATTTTTTCTAGAGTTCAAGGAAATTCATTTAAATTTTAATATGAAGAGTGAATGGAAAATATTTATCAAAAAATCTTTTTTTGAATTCCTTCTACTCCATTATTTTAATCTATTCATCATGCTTGGTATTATTGATCAATGTACACACATGGTCATCTTCTCCCTCTATATGATAAACACTTAGAAGAACCATCCCTTTTCAGAACATTTAAGGATGGAGAATATCTTCTCAATGGAGATAATCTATTGTTCCGTGATGAAGGTATCAGATGATCTATTAAACATAGGAGGCCTTTATCATATAAATCTCTTGATTACGAGTTGTTCCCTCTTAGTGTAGTATAGGCACACCTATTGATCCATCTTTCTATACATAACTTGAGTTATCTCAGAGAATATCTTGAAAAAAATGAATCCCGCTACCATTAGATGTGGAATCTCATTGGGACAGTCATCACATAGATCGGAACTTCTGTTATTATAATGAGTCCTCATATTACCAGTAAATGGATATAATACAAAAATAGTGATGAGTGTCTAAAAAAATTTAACACATAAAGGGGAATCCACTAAAATTATAGTGATAAATTATAATTTAAATTTATCTCCTTGACTTATTAGTTTCTATGCTTTAGTAGATGTTATCCATGATATATTTTCTAAAACATATTGTTATGAGATTTTTTTCCATTAATAATGGTTTTTAATGACATTATGAATTTACCAAATAATATCTCTTCGGATAATCTAAAAAATTGTGAATTAAGGCCCATTTTAGTATACCAGAATACCCCTTGTTATGCCTAGAACATCTTATTGGAGTTGTTACCCCTAGCTACATCTATTATAGAACCACGTCCACTTACAGTATCTATATAGTGATATATTTACTCAATAAACTACATACACTATACTTACCAAAATTTAGGGATTTTTTTCTTATTCCTAGGCTTATCCCTGGGACATTCTCTATAGTTCACTAATCATAAGGCTTTCACTATAGTTTTATAACCCTATTCCAAATAATAACTAATCCTCCCTTTGATACCAACTATAAAAACCCTTCTATTTATTACACATTAATAAAAGTTTTATTACACTAAATAATACCCAAAACCCTGAGATGCTTATTGTATTTGGGAAATTAGTTACATTACATAACAACATAATACATGAAAAGAAACAAATTTATTGAAAAATTCTTTGACATGGCCAAAACATTCCTTCTTACATAACACTATATGAAATAACCTGAAAACATACATAAGAAAGGGGTGAGATATAAATCACAGTAAGGGAATAAATAAGGAATAACCTGAGTAAGAAAATACATGTTATACAATAGTCATATAAATGGATAATGAAAGATACATAAATAATAAGCCCTCATATGGAATTATAATCATAACATGAAAAATGTGGAAAAAACTCAAAACACTACATCATAAACATTGGTCAAGGCAATTCCTTCCTAGACATCATAGTCAATAAATTCCCAAAAAGGAATCAGGTAAAATACTATTCCAAATACGACGTATCATGATACTAATAATTACAAAGATCATTGAAGCTCTATCAGGGTTCACCCTTTATATTCATTTCATTATCATTATAAAGAGTGCAACATAGATCATAAAACATGGATTTATTTAAAATCATAATTTATTCCATGATAAAATAATGTTGAGTACATAAATGTAAGTCAACAATGATTAATTTTATGTGAATTAAGCTAAATATATGTGAAGGAAAAACGGGTATGGTATTCACTACACAATTATTTTGGCATTGGAAATAGCAGTGCAATTTCGGCAACATAACGACATCGTATAGAAATTCATAAAACGGGTAGATGAGAGAGAAATGGGTATATAATATTTCATACATGAAATTCGTAGTAGGATGGATTTGGAAAGACATTAATCAGCATAATTAATATAGAATATAAGGCATAACATAACAAATAAACTTGAATAGATGGGACAAAGGAAATAACCCCTACAAAATTATGCCATAGTAACAGGCATGCATAAAGGTTCAGATGAGGGATAAATGAGAGTGAAAGGGTATCTAATATATTATACATAAAATTTAAAATAATGTGGATATATGATAACATATCCCAACAATAAAGACCCATATGTTACAAGGGATAATTGTTTCTTAAATTCATTGGAATTTTACGAGTCTGCAGCTTCCGACGGTGCCTGATTCCAAGGCCTGCTGTGTCCGGAATCAATTTCTAAAGTTTTGTACGGGTATGTTCAGTAAACATATGTGCGGATTTTTAATATATTTTGAACTAGTGCTCGGAATTGAAATCTGAGGACACCGATGAACTCTTAATGTCGGTATTCTCTTAAGAGGACCATAACCACAGTTGTATTTTATACAGGATGGAAGATATAAATTGGGGTTTCTCATTAAAATTCGAAATTAAATAAAAAAAATTGTGCCACACATTTTTATTTGAAATGTGGTTAAAGTGTCTAGGTTGAGGTTAGGGGTGGGGCCCACCACACCCTAACCTCCCTAAGGAGGGGGCCCACATGAACATAAACCCCTCAACTCCCCTATAAACTCCCTTGAACCCCCTTTAACTCTTAAACCATTCACCTCCTTCTATTAAAGATTCCAACACTCACATAATTAATTAGAAATTAATTAATTGGCTCACAAAATTTGAATTATTTTGAAAATCATTTCAGGAATTAAAATAATATCCAAGCTGTTATTTTTTGTTTGACACTTTTTTTTTTGTGGAGCTTTGGAGAATATGGAGAACATTCTTACCCGAAGAATATGAAGAACGCCATTTCTCTCCAAATAAGAATGATGAAAACATCTTCAATCTTCATCCAAGCCACAAGAGGAGGAGCTACCCATGAGGAACTTCAACAGCGCTTATTCTTCGGATGTTTCCTGACGTTAATGAAATAGACATATTCCCTCTTTCCATGACTTGACAATGACTTTCCCTCAAATGATGACCGAACAATGCCCGTCATTCGTGATGCCATCATCCACGACATTCACGACGTGCTTTGAATCGAGCTATGGGGTTTTGATAATTTTAAATAAATAAAATTATACCATGGTTCTTGATATATGCTTCGTTTAATTTTTGGCCTTTTTTTATCACCTAACGTGGAGGGAACTGTCCGAACAAACACGACCCGATGACCCTCCGTTGATTCTTGTTTGTTTGTTCATATTGGCGATGGAGGCAGTGTTGGAAGAGGTGACAGTGGCTGAAGTTGTTAAGGACTGGAGGCAGTGGCAACTGGAGGCAGTGACATCCACACACCGGCCACGTGAAGAGACCGGGCGGTGTAACACCCGCATGTGTCACGTGGCGGAGGGAACCATGGCCCGCAACCGCGGGCTGCTTACTGGGGGAATCGGCCGACTACAGTTGGCCAGGCAGAAGACCGCAGCGCCGCATGGCACCATGCTGTAGAGAAGACCACGACATGAAATGTGGCACGCTATGTGGGCCGCTCGGCAGGCGAACCAGCCACCCACCTGCCAGTCGGGCTGAGCAAAAACCGTGGCGCCGCTTACGGAGGAATTGCGGCCCACAACCGTGGACCGTTCATGACAGACAAAACTGGCCAGCTTCAGCCTACTGGGTAGAGGAGGGGCAGTGCCATCGGGCGAACCGAACAATCCAGCTATCCAGGATGGGTCCATGGGTGGGTCTCACCCCACTGGGTCAGACCAGCCGAACCGGGTCGGGCCGACCCGCCAGCCCACTGGGCTTGACGGGTCGGGCCCGTTTTCACTTAAACGTGTATAACTCCTAGACCGTGCGTCTGAACGATGCGCCATCTATGGAACTAGGACCCTTTCGATGATGTGGTACTTTTGCGATACTCTAAGTGAGTTTTGGACAACTTTGGAAAATATTCGGGTTTGGATCGTGCATAAATCCAACGAGGCCCCTCGAATGGAAAATCCTATAACTCACAGACCAGAAATCCAATTGATGCGTAGTCTATCATGTTAAGTTTCTTTTAATGAGACAGAACTTCACGATAAATCAACTCAGGACATCATGATACTTTATGTATCGACCTCCCTTTGATCGAGGAGCGGAACTTCCCAGAATCGAGCGTGCTGTGTGCGGGAACCCTAGAGATGGCTGCGACTGTGACGATGACTATCATTCTGGAATCCTCTGTGGGTTCAATGACGACGAAAAATTTACCGTAATCCTATGTGGGTTCAACAGTTCTGACAGAGTTGATGGTCATGTATCCTATGTGGGTCTGACGGTTTAAATTAATCAGTAACTACATCTGATCATCTCTATTACCCTAGAATAGCTAGCCAGTATCATGTGTGGGTCTAAAAGCTTAGACGAGATAGCTGGCCTGTATACTGTGTGGTTCCGACAACTTAGAAGAGATAGATGCCATGTATCTTGTGTTCATCTGACAACATAGCTTGTCATGTATCCTGTGTGGGTCCAACAGCTTAGATGATTCAGTGGCTACATCTGATCATAATATCTCACTACTATTGTGGCATACCTATGTGAGATGAGTCATGTATTTCAACCATTATCATCATGTTGAATGACTTTACTTCTTTTGTGGACTGTATTGTGCTTGAGCTCAAGAGTTGGAGCTGAACTGTGAATGATAACATAGGTATATGTATGGGCATATACCTAAGTAGGGTTGGATGATATTTTTTTATTGTCTTTCTTCTTTGGTTTATCCTTTGTGGATTCTAGGAGACCTTCGGGGGTCTCGGGGTCCCTACTGAGTATTGTCTTACTCACCCCTACACGGGCTATGTCTGCACTTCATTGTGTTGGTTTCAGACAAAGGGAAGCACTAATCGGAGTAGAGACATGTATAGCTGGATGGTACCTGGAGGTGGACCACTTGGTGAGACTTATACGGAATGGATGGACGGACCTGAGGTTCTTAAGTGGCCATATATACCCACACTTCAGGTGCTATTCCCTAAGGAAAACCCAGTAGTTGTTGTTTAATTTTTTGCAGTTGTACTTTACTGTTGGGATTGTATTTCTGGCCCCTTTCCTTTCATCACTTTCTCTTGTTTCATTTTTACTTAGTGTTTATTTCCAGTTTTTTCCTCTACTGCTTGTGTCTAGACTACGCGTGTGTTACAGTTTAAAATGCAATGACGTCCCTTTTGTCAGGATTATGCCTTTGTTGCTAGTTGCTAGCCCCTGGGCTATGGAATGCGGACATGGGGTAGTCACGGCATGGGCCCTGAGGACGGGTCGTGAGAAATTGGTACCAGAGGAGTCGGTTCTACCACAGAACTCAAGAATATGATCTTTCTTTTTTTTGAAGAAATAGTGTTAACATTATTTACTATGGTTTTCAGTCCAGGGAGTACAGTGTTGGTGTGGCGGCTGACCTATCCATACACTAGGACCTTGACCTCTGATTTTCGACTTAGTGCACGAAAACAATGATTGCATGTGTGTTTCCTTCGAAAATGTTTTCATTTTGATTACTTTATGTCAGCTCACCAGGTATACTGTTTTGACGGTGGCAGACCTATTTCTTTTAAGGATGTCCCCATGAAGGCATCCAGCTAGGGTTTTGAGTTTGTACGAGGTGGTAGCCCACCAAGCAACGAGGCCTCGGTGTAGGGCCCCATCACAGCGGAGGTACCAGTGGTACCACTACCCGCTGGGCCACTAATACCACCAGCCTGAGCAGTAGAGAGTGCACTCTACTTGAGTGCATTTCACAAGTTCCAGTGATAGAGGCCTCCAATGTTTCGAGGAGAGACAGACCCACGAGCAGGTGAGGAATGGCTGGAGGCTATAGTGAGAGTTTTCATATTGGTAGGGACACCAGCTGACCTCATGGTGATCCTTTCCGTGAGTCTCCTGCATGCGAAAGCAAGGAGATGTTGGAGCCTGATGCTTCAAGTGCATGAGGAGGCATCATTACTCTGGATAGAATTCAAGAGTATCTTCCGCTCGGAATTTCTTCTAG
The DNA here is from genome assembly GCA_963277665.1 of Viscum album. Lineage (NCBI taxonomy): Eukaryota > Viridiplantae > Streptophyta > Magnoliopsida > Santalales > Viscaceae > Viscum > Viscum album. The sequence goes on from OY728139.1 coordinate 139,370,913, forward strand.
CCACCCTTTGTGTGGTGTGGATTGAGAAGTTACTTTACCTATAGTTGGGAAGCATGAAGGTAGATTAGTACTCAGTGAGGTCACCGACCTCTCGCGCTACTCCACGGATATGGTGTGGGACCCATTCTTCCAGGTCTGGACCTTTGATCAGGGACTCAGGCATGAGATCAAGGATTCTATGATTCCCATTAGCATCCTAACTCAGGCAGGGTGCTAGAGAGAGCCCTTCTAGTGGAGAGTTTTCTTGATGAGCAGTCACCAGCGGTGAGACCCACCGCAGGACGACACGTAGAGGATTCTTCTGCAGCTGGTAGTAGAAAATTGATGCAAAGGTCCAAGTAGACTGGGCCATCAGGTGGGAAACCTCAGGATCTGGGTTCAGTTGTGTGGGGCCCACGATTCAGAGTCAGCTATACGAGGATCAGGAAGTTTTATGCATGAGGCGAGTAGGGTCACATCGCTCAGGACTGCCCAGCCTACCATGCATATGAGCAGCAGACAGTAGAGGGACCTCCCAGGCATAGGAATAGGTACAACCATGGTGGTCCGTCGGGAGCAAGCAGATGTGTCAGAGGAACTGGCTGAGCAGCGGGTGGTGGACGACGTTTCGATGCACTACCACCACCAACATCATTAGGAGGTCCACCCTGACCACAGGAAGCTGGCAGACAGAGGCGGGCTCAGCTCCAGGCAGTCGAGGCCTATGACCATGGTGCACCTAAGATGATACGAGGTATTATCTGTGTCTAATTCACCCATACTGCAATACTTATAGACACAGGTGCGAGTTATTATTTTATTCCCACTACCTTAATTCGGAGCACGGAGATTCTGACAGAGCATTTGGCTCAATCCTTATGTCTAAAGACTCCTAGAGGAGCAGACTCGACAATTACGCACTAGTTCTTGTAGTGTGAGCTTACTCTAGGAGGCGAGAGCTTCGGCTGGGATCTTCTTGTAGAAGCATCGAGGTATTACGACGTCATCTTGGGTATGGAATGATTATCTACAGTTCATGCTTATATTGATTGTATTAGGCGCAAAGCGTGGTGTATCCACACTGATGGGACCAGGTTCACCTTCACGGGTGAGAAGGGAGCCTTAGCAGCATAGGATGGACATACGTAGAAGAGGGGGAAACCGATCATACATCAGTTGGCTGGTCTCATCCTCGGAGCCGTTGATGTGAGGAGTCTGACTTTTCCTATTATGGTGGATCAGTACGTAGATGTTTTCCTTGAAAACGTTCCAGGACTACCTCCTCATAGAGAGGTAGACTTCTACATTGACCTGTACCCAGGGATAGAAATGATATCAACTCCATCATATCGGATATCTTCCACTGAGATTCATGACATGCGGGTATAGCTAGAGGACTTGTAGAGGAAGGGATTTATCCGACCCAGTGTTTCACCCTGGGCATCACCGATTTTGTTCGGAAAGAAGACGGATGGGAGCTTGCGATGGTGTGTCACCTAACATCACCTAAATCAGGTGACCAGGAAGAACAAGTACCCACTCCCAAGGATTTATGACCTCTTTGATCAGCTCAAGGGAGCACGATGGTTCTCAAAAATAGATCTCGGGTCAGGCTATCACCAGCTCAGAGTTCGAGACGAATATGTGCTGAAGACCACCTTCGAGTGTCGTTATGGACACTACGAGTACTTGGTTAAGCCCTTCGGCGTAACCAACGCTCAACCACTATTCATGAGTCTCATAAACAAGATCTTTAATCCTTACCTCGATCGTTTTATCGTATTATTCACCGATGACATACTGATTTACTCGACTACTAAGGAGGGGCACACCTACCATTTTTGTAACACCCCGACCCCAGTTACCCATATTCGGTTCATTATTACATAACATTGGCATGATCACAAGAGAGATCAAATCTCGAAATATTGATTAGTTTAGTATCCTTGGAAATACTAGATACATTCATAAAGTTTTACATTACATCATAAAATGAAAACTACAACAACATAGTCTCTATAGTCCACACTCTTATCCCCTCATACTATACCTGCAGGTCATTCATAATTTACTTCTTCACATCCTAGGAAAAATAAAATATTGAAAAGGGGTGAGCTCAAATACCCAGTAAGGATAACAATATAGCGGAAACATTCATAAATAATAATAAACATTTAAGGCAATGTATAACAAAAACAAAAGCCTTTTAAACTTGAACTTCAACATAGTATGGAAAAAATATAATGAAATAATTCCATTTACTTATTCACATGGATATTCTACTAATTGAATATTCACATGCAATATCAATAACCACTTTTATAATGATGGAATGCATAATACCAGACTATCATAATCACATAGCCAAGGCCTTGTGCCAAGACTACAAATAAAATTTTGTCAAGGCCTTATGACAAGACACTAGTTCGTCTCATGAGACCTACCGATGCATCTATGAGCTATAGCGGGATCTAACCATCACATAATAAGTTCAATTCATTCCTCATATAAACAGGTTTAAACAAAACATAAACATTCGTATTAAAACAAGCATACGAAATGTCAATACCTTCTCCATAAACCATGAATGGTATAAAAATAACACATCCACAGTCAAACAAATCACAAATCCTTCAATACAATATGGATGTTTTGTATCATAATAAATAAACTTCAAATAATCTTAAAATCCATCAAAGGATGTTGACATAGATGAAATAAAAACTATTTGAGATAAATATCCCTTTTCTGAAATCATTCAGAAGTCAAATAATTATAAAATAAAACATTTACATTGAAAATTTTCTTATAAGATTGTAAGGTAAGCTTCGAAGATTTTATAATGGTGGAAAATAGCCACACCCTCTGTATAAGTTTAAAAAAACATTCTTACCTTAATTCTGTCGAAAAGGTTAAAAAGAACCTTGTTTGGAAATCGATGGAAAGAATCCTTTATAAACCTATTATAAAAAGTCAAACAAGGGTATAAATGACTTTAACCCATATTCTTGTAAATATTAAATAAAATTTGAAATACATTTTTAAGAAACATGGATGTGGATGATAAAGAAGTCCCAGTGGATTATTACGTATAAACAACCTCGGATAATGAAGAGTCTGCGAAATAAACCCTTACCGTGTACTTTTCCTTGGTTGGGGGTAGAATAAACGTCTGTATAATGGTGAAATAATTGTTATTAAATTATACGAGAATCATATACATTAATATGATATCATATATGATCTTTTAACATTTCTTTGTTAATAATATCGTAGTATTATCGTCATTTCGGGTGTTAACTTACTCGTTTTCTTTTATAAGTTTTGTTACATAAGACGTGTTTGTTATGAATAGGTTGTATCTTATTCATATCCAAAATGATATCAAGTCCTTAAACATTATTTTTAAATCATCAAATGATAATTATAATTTAATGGATATGATAGAGAATGAATCTCATTGCGTTCGAGGAGACGGTAGTCCGTATGTACGCACGAGCGACAATATCATTCTTTTGATATTAAAATAATATATAATTGGATGCTATATCATATTTACATAATCATTATCATGTTATATTTATTATTTACATGAATTAAAAATCATTATTATACCCATCCAAATAATAATATATTGAATAACAATTACACCACGACGTGGAGACGGTAAGCTGTACGTACGCACGTATGGTGACATATCATTCAAAGGATGGATAGAATACTGAATATAGTTGTACCATATTTACAATAACATCAAAGTATATATAATATACTTGAGTTATTATTTTATAATGGTAATAACAATGATAAAAGAAGTGGAAGAAGAAAGGAACTTGAAAAGGGGTGGTGAAATCATTACCTCTTCATCGGGTTCTTCCTTTTGATTTGATCAAAAAGGATCCTTAGGATTTCTTTATGAATAAAGGAAGGACTCTAAGATAAATTGAGGGGATTTTATAGAGTATTAGGGCAAGTTTTGGATGAAACAAAAGGCTTTTAAGGTGTGAAATAATGAGAAGGGGGACTACCCTTTTATAAGAGGGGTGAGGGGAACCTTTTGAAAAGCAAGAAATATTATTTTATAATAAATTCATATTCAGTTTATAATGGCACTAAGGTGGATTATATAAAGTTTAAGGTGGGGATAGGTCGAAAACCACTCAACAAAGAGGATTTAGACAGGTTCGGGTTATTATATTAACCTTATCTTTAAGTATTAACTCTTAGTTAATTAGTTTCACTTTTACAATGTCTCTTTGTATTTTTTATATTATATGGTTGATAAACTTACTATATACTTACAAGAGACCCCAAATTGTTCTATTAATAATACACCTATCATGTTATAAGTCTCTTGGCCGAATCTTAGATTTTTAGGAATTTAATATCAATTAATAATATAATATTTTTTTTAAAACTATTTTATGTCAATTTTGACACGATTCAATAATTGATTTTTGTAAAACTCATAACAGAATGATTACGTAGAAAAAAATTAATTAAATCAATCCTAAAATGTCATATTATCATAAAAAATTATTGTTATTTATGAAAAGTCTCATATTACATTTATTTGGGTAGTTATAATATCAATTATTCTATTTTTTCATTAATTAGGTATTTACTGCATCACCATTGTGTCATAAATAAATTAAATTATATAACGTCTAAAAATTATAAATAAACTACCATTATGTAGGAAATCTGTTTATCTTTATAATTGATATTTACAGTTGAAAATCGAACATATATAACCCTATGTAAAAATTGTTCTTCTAAAAGATATATTCTTATGTCATTTTTGTATTTATTTTAACTTAATAAAAATAAAGTGTCCCTATCAGCTACAAGTGGCTCCATGGGGTCCAAAAATCGACCCAAAGATGCCCATGGTCGGACATGTATCAACCAATAAGTTTAGGACACGTTTTATGGTAATTTATTATTATTATAATATTATTTTTAACCCTTATTTACAGGATTTACCCTCTAACCATGGTAAATAAAATATTTACTGAAGTAATTATTCAAAATGTCTAAAAATGAAATTTACCTATTTACACAATTTGAACATCCTGATTCCAAATATAAAATCCATTTTTTCAAATTCAAAATACATAAGTGGTAGAAATTAATTAAAAATTAATTCCTACTGTCAAAACAAAAAACATGTTTTTAAGATATAATAAATATCACAAGATTGATACTTGTTTATATCAGGTTTAATTGTAAAATTATGTCCAATGACCAAAATTTTATTAAATAGTAAAAGTATATTTTAAATATATTTTAAAACCACTCAAATTCATAATTTATCACTATTAATTATTTTGATTAAAAAAATTTAAAAATTAAAATTTAGTAATTTTCACTATTCATCAAAATATTAAAGTTATCTGAAAAGTACCAAAAATTCACCTTAGGATAGATTCGACACTCCGAATCCAAAAATAAAGTCCATTTTGAGAGATAAAATTTATAAAATTTTAAAAAGTAGGTATTACTATTCATAACAGCTAGTTTGATTGGTTGTGATGTGTGTTAGAACTCGATGATGCGTACAATACACGCAATTGCATTATTCAAAGAGAAGCGTACCGTAGAAGCTTGGGGTGTTACATTCTCCCCTCCTTCAAATAATTTCATCCTCGAAATTTCTAAAATACTACCACATGAAATGACTCGGGTGGTTCTTCATCATAAGTTCCTCGGGATCCCATGTTGCCTCTTCCATCTTATGGTTTCTCCACAAGACTTTTACCAGACAATTCGTCTAGTTTCTCGGTACTTGTTCTCTCGTATCAAGAATCTTGATGGGCTCTTCGCAATAAGATAGATCGGGTTCCAGTTCTAATTCCCCGTAGGTGAGTACATGCACTGGGTTAGGCATGTATTTCCTCAACAGAGATACGTGGAACACATCGTGAACATTGGAGAGACTTGGAGGAATTGCCAATCGGTAAGCTACAGCCCCAATTCGTTCTAGAATTTTGAAATGTCCGATATACCTGGGACTCAATTTACCTTTCTTACCAAAATGTATGACTCTATTCCATGGATATACCTTCAGGAAAACATGATCACTGACTTGAAATTCCAAATCCTTCCTTCGATTATCGGCATAGCTCTTCTGCCTACTTTGAGCTGCTTTGATATGGTTTTGGATTACATTCACCTTTTCCATCGTTTCCTCCACCAGTTCTGGGCCTACAAGTTTTCTTTCACCAACATCATCCCAATAGGTTGGTTTGCGATATCTCTTTCCGTATAACGCTTCATATGGTGCCATTTGAATACTCAAATGGAAGCTATTGTTATAGGAAAATTCTACCAGAGGTAAATATTGATCCCATATATCCTGAAAGTCAATTGAGCCAGATCTCAACATGTCTTCTAAGGTTTGAATAGTCTGTTCTGATTGTCCATCTGTTTGAGGGTGGTAGGCAGTGCTCAAATGAAGTTCAGTATCCAAGGCTTTCTGAAGACTTTTCCATAATCTTGAAGTAAAACGGGGATCACGATCGGAAACAATCGATAGGGGTACTCCATGAAGTCTCACAACTTCATTAATATATAGTCTTGCTAGTCATCCAAGTGGTAAATCTTCCCTTATAGTAAGAAAATGTGCTGACTTGGTAAGACGATCAACAATGACCCATATTGCATCATTCCTTCTAGGAGTCTTTGGTATCCCCATGACAAAGTCCATCATACTATTGTCCCATTTCCAATCCGGTATGGGAAGAGGTTGCATGACTCTTCCAGGCTGTTGCCTTCTAGCTTTCACTTGTTGAAAAACCATACATCATGACACAAAATCAGCAATCTCCCACTTCATGTTGTCCCACCAAAAATGTTCCTTCAAATATCTTTACATTTTGGTGCTCCCAGGGTGTATAGAGAAATTGGAACTATGAGCATCATCCAGCAATTCCATTTTTAGATCGGGTATATCGGGAACACAAAGTCTCTTCCCAAATGTCAAAATTCCATCCTCATACACAAAGTCTCTCAATCTCCCATCATTCACAGCATTAATCATCTTTTGAAATTCTTCATCATCAGTCTAAGAACTCTTAATCCTTTCTAGTAAAGATGGTTTGGAAACCATTTGAAAAATCATTGATGTTTCACCTTCCCTGGTTATTCCCATATCCATATTCACTAGATCAATGAAAATTGGATCCCTTCCAATTCTCATATTGTTCAAAACTCGATGGTATTTTCTGCTCAAAGCATCTGCCACCTTGTTTGCATTCCCCGGGTGGTAGTGTATCGTACAATCATAATCCTTGAGTGATTCAATCCATCTCATTTGCCTCATGTTGAGTTCTTTTTGTGAGAAAATATACTTCAAACTCTTGTTATCAGTATAAATCTAAAAAATTTCACCATAGAGGTAGTGCCTCCATATCTTCAAAGAAAATATCACAGGTGCTAACTCAAGATCATGTGTAGGATAGTTTTGATCATGAATTTTCAACTATCGTGATGCATATGCAATAACCCTATCATTCTGCATAAGGACACAACCAAGTCCTTTCTTCGATGCATCACTATAAATAATGAACCCATCACTCCCTGATGGTAGAGTCAATATAGGAGCATTGACTAATATTATATTCATTTCTTCGAATCATTCTTCGCACACTTTTGTCCAAACAAATTTAACCCCATTTACGTGTGAGCTCCGTTAATGGGTTAGCCAATCAGGAAAAATTCTGGACGAAACGTCGATAATAACCTGCCAAACCAAAAAAACTGTGTACCTTAGTTATACTTGTTGGTGCTGGCCATTCTTGGATTTCCTTGGTCTTATAAGGATCAACATAGATTCCATCTTTAGAGACAATATGGTGAAGAAAAGAAATCTCCTGAATCGAGAATTCACACTTGCAAAACTTCCCATATAATTCATGTCTTCTCAGAGTCTTCGGGATAATGCGCAAGTGATTTTCACGATCCTCGTATCTTTTGGAGTATACCAAGATATCATCAATAAATACCACCACAAATTCATCGAGATATTCCTTGAAAACTCTATTCATCAGATCCAGGAATACATAGGGTGCATTAGTAAATCCAAAAGGCATTACTGTAATCTCCTAATGCATGTACTTGTTTCAAAATGCTGTCTTCGGAATGTCTTCCTTCTTCACACACAACTGGTGGTATCCAGATCAAAGGTCAATCTTTGAAATGTTTTGAGATCCATGCAGTTGGTCAAATAAATCATCAATGCGAGGTAGGGGACACTTTTTCATTATTGTTATAGAATTGATCTACCTTTAGTTGATACATAACCTCATAGATCCATCTTTTTTTAACAAAGAGAATAGGGTCTCCCCATGGATAAACACTAGGGAGAAAAAATACCTTATTACTCAATTCCTATAGTTTTTTATTTAGTTCAACTAATTCAACAGTGGCCATTCTATAAGGGGTCTTCGATATAGGCCTTGATCCAGGAATTAAATCAATGGAAAACTCAACTTCTCATTTTTGGAGCATGTCCAGGTAAATCTTCCAGAAACACATCTACATATTCTTTCACAACTGGTACATCATCTATTTGAACATTCCATTCCTTACCCACAGTCATTTCATTCTCTTCCTCCCCAATAATTGAATTTATTTGAGCTACTGGGGGTGGATCTAGATAATAATTAGGTGGTGACGATTCTTCTCTAATGATAAGGTGTTCCTTATCATCATCATCAAAAATCGTAACATCCTTCTTCTTACAATAAATCTTCACATCATAGTCTGAAATCCAATCCATACCAAGGATTATATCAAACTCAATCAAAGGTATGACGATGATATCAGCGGATAAATAACATTTATGTGCTCTAATGGGGACTGATTACAAAACATTGTTAAAATGATACATCCCTTAGGAGTTTTAACTGACAACTCCCTTGTTAAATCAAATTGGAAATATCTAATTTTCCTAGAAAACTGGGAAGATATGAAACAATGCGATGATCTAGAATCAAATAATGCATTTGCTAAACATGAGGAAACCATTAAATTACCTGCCACCACGTCTTTCGGAGCTTCTACCTGAGCAGTAGTGATAGAATAAGATTGGCCTTGATCCCTTGGCCTTTTCTGAGGTAAGTTCCCCTGATGCTTAGTACATTCATTTTCATAATGTCCCATCTCCCTGCAATTGTATCATTGGACATCGGTAGCTTCCTTCTTCCCCTTGCAATCATGAGCTTGGTGGTCTTTTTCACCACACTTGTAACAGACTCTCGTTCCTTTTAAGCTGGTACCGGGGTGTTTCTTCCCACATTTACCATAGGATGGATATTCAACCTTTCCCTTCTTCCCCTTATTTCCATTCCTAGATTGATCAGCAGATCTCTTCTTCTCTTGCTTTGCTTTAAAGTCATAAGACTTAGAGAATTCCTTTTTACTCTTGATAGCACATGAGACAATGTCTTCGTACGACGAGAAGGACTGTGAGACTAATGCTCGATGAAGAAATGGTTTTAACCCATAAAAGAAACGATCAATATTACATCTTGGGTTACGTTTATAATCTCTAGAATATCTTTCTAACCTTGTAAAGTTAGCCTCATACTTTTTGACATTCTCATCCTCCTTTTGTCTCATACTCAGAAATTGCTTTTCCATATCAGCTCGATGGTCACGATGAAAGTATTTTTCTAAAAACAGATCTTTGAACTCCCTCTATTCCATATTTGATACTTCATCATATTCCTTTGTGTTTTTAATCAATGACCACAATTGATCAGCATCTCTAGTGAGGCGGTAAACTGCCATGATAACTTTTTCACTTTTACTACTTCCCAAAGCCTGAAATATTTTATCTAGGGAACTTATCCATTGCTCAGCTACTAAGGGATTTATACTCCAATTGAACGTTGGTGGTTATTGCCTCATGAAGCGATCTAACATTGATCCTCCATGCTGCGGATCAGGTTCCTCCATACGGGTAAGGTTATTATTCATAACCTGAGTGAGTTTTCCCAGTATGGTGATTAGCTGATCGGAACTAGTTACATCACCAGCTCCACTATAATTATCTTGAGCAGGAGGGAATCCCGAAATGGACTGTGTGCATTGATACGGTTTCAATTTCTTCCACTATGTTCCATTTCTAAACAATTGCATAAACTAGTTCAGTTTATGAATCAAAATACATAATTCCATACTTATAAAACACTTAACATAAATTGAACTATTTATGGATATAATCCTTAATCATAAAAATGTTTTCTTTGAGAAGTATACACTCATAAACCCTTTATAATTATTTGTAAATAAAATGAGAGTTATCCTAAGCATATCCCTCAGGAGTGTCGTAACCAAGAGTGCAGCAAGGCTCATTGTCATGCACCAGTTCCTGTTCGAGTCCATCTCAAAGCGGTGTTTTCGGGTTTTACCCCTAGATAGATATGTGCCAAAGCCGCCTCTACTTTCTCGTATCAAGACAGGGAATTATTTCTCATAAAACTCAAAAAATCTCTACAATACCAAAATTCTAGGAAGTTCTTCTATACTAATCCTCAAAGTCCTTCTTAGGTCTATGTGCTCTAATCAGAGTTTATATAAATCTAGCTTCCAAGGTTTGTACTAAACTTCCTCTGATACAAACTGTAATGCCCCGACCCCAGTTACCCAGAGTCGGTGCATTATTACATAACATTGGCATGATCACAAGAAAGACCAAATCTCGAAAGACCAATTAGTTTAGTATCCTTGGAAACACTAGAAACATTTATAAATTTTTACATTACATCATAAAATGAAAACTACAACAACATAGTCTCCATAGTCCACATTCTTATACCCTCATACTATCCCTGCAGGTCATTCATAATTTACTTATTCACATCCTGGGAAAAATAAAACATAGAAAAGTTGTGAGCTGAAATGCCCAGTAAGGATAAAAATATAGCGGAAACATTCATAAATAAGAATAAACATTTAAGGCAATGTATAACTAAAACAAAAGCTTTTTAAACTTGAACTTCAACATAGTATGGAAAAAATAAAATGAAATAATTTCATTTACTTATTAACATAGATATTCTACTAATTAAATATTCACATGAAATATCAATAACCACTTTCATAATGATGTAATGCATAATGCCAGACTTTCATAACCACATAGCCAAGGCCTCGTTCCAAGACTAAAAATAAAATTTTGTCGAGGCCTTTTTTCAAGACACTTGTTCGTCTCAAGATACCTAACGATGCATCGAGGAGCTATAGCAGGCTCCACCCGTCACATAATAAGTCCAATGCATTCCTCATATGAACATGTTTAAACATAACATAAACGTTCATATTAAAACTAGCATACGAAATGTCAATACATTCCCCATAAACCATGAATGGTATAAAAATAACACATCCATAGTCAAAAAAATCACAAAACCTTCAATAAAATATGGAAGTTTTGTATCATAATAAATCAACTTCCAATAAGCTTAAAATCCATCAAAGGATGTTGACATAGATGAAATCAAAACTATTTGAGAGTAATATCCCTTTTTTGAAATCATTTAAAAGACACATAATTATAAAATAAAACATTTACTTTGAAAATTTTCTTATAATCTTTTAAGGGAAGCTTCTAATATTTTATAACGGCGTAAAATAGTCACACCCGCCGTATAAGTTAAAAAACATTCTTACCTTAATTCTGTCGAAAAGGTTAAAAGCACCTTATTTGGAAAACGACGGAAAGATACCTTTATAAACCTCTTATAAAAAGTCAAACAAGGGTATAAATAACTTTAACCCATATTCTTGTAAGTATTAAATTGTTTCGAAATTCATTTTTAAGAAACATGGATGTAGATGATGATAATGAAGTCCCAGTAGATTATTACATATAAACAACCTCATATAATGAAGAGATTGCGAAATAAAACCTTACCTTGTACATTTCCTTGGTTGGGGGTAGCTTAACCTCTTGTATAATGGTTAAATAATTGTTATAAAATTATACAATAATCACATACATTAATATGATATCATATATAATCTTTTAACATTGCTTTGTTAATAATATCTTAGTATTATCGTCGTTTCAGGTGTTAACTTACTCGTTTTATTTTATATGTTTTGTTACATAAGCCATGTTTGTTATGGATAGGTTGTATATTATTCATATCCAGAATGATATCAATTCCTTAAAAAAATATTTTTAAATCATCAAATGATAATTATACTTGAATGGATATGATGGAGAATGAATCTCATCGCGTTCATGGAGACGGTAGTCCGTACGTACGCACGAGCGACAATATCATTCTTTTGATATTAAAATAATATATAATTGGATGGTATATCATATATTAAGAATCATTATCATGTTATATTTATTATTTAAATTAATAAAAAATCATTATTATACCCATCCAAATAATAATATATTGAATAACAATTACACCACGACGTGGAGACGGTAAGCCGTATGTACGCACGTACGGTGACATATCATTCAAAGGATGGATAGAATACTGAATATGGTTGTACCATATTTATAATAACATAAAATTATATATAATATACTAGAGTTATTATTTTATAATGGTAATAACAAAGATAGAATAAGTGGAAGAAAAAAGGAACTTGAAAAGGGGTGGTGAAATCATTACCTCTTCTTCGGGTTCTTCCTTTTGATTTGATCAAAAGGGGTCCTTAAATTAGTTTTCTGACTAAAGTAAGGCCTCTTGGATGAATTAAGGGAAGTTTAGAGAGTATTTGGGCTGCATTTGGCTGATCCAAAAGGCTTTTAAGGTGTGAAATAATGAGAAGGGGGAGTGACCTTTTATAAGAGGGGTGAGGGGCACCTTTGGAAAAGCTAGAAATATTATTTTATAATAAATTCATTTTAGGTTTCTAATGGATCCAAAGTAAATTATTTAAAGGTTAAGGTGGGTATAGGTCGAAAACAACTAAAACAATAGGATTTAGATAGGTTTGTTTTATTATATTAACCTTATCTTTAAGTATTAACTCTTAGTTAATTAGTTTCACTTTTACAATGTCTCTTTGTATTTTTTATATTATATTGTTCATAAACATACTATATACATCCAAGAGACCCCCAAGTGGTCCATTAATGATTCACATATCATGATATAAGTCTGTTGGCCGATTCTTAGATTTTTAGGATTTTAATATCAATTAATAATATAATATTTGTTTTAAAAACTATTTTATGTCTATTTTGACACTATTCAATAGTTGATTTTTTTAAAAATCATAAAATAAATATTACATCGAAAAACGTTAATTACCTCAATCCTAACATTTCATATTATATTATAAAATTATATTTATTTATTAAAAGTCTCATATTACATTTATTTGGGTATTTATAATTTCAATTATTCTAATTTTTCATTAATTAGGTAATTATTGCATCACCATGGTGTCATAAATAAATTAAATTATATAATGACTAAAAATTATAAATAAACTACCATTATGTAGTAAATCCTTTTATATTTATAATTAATATTTATAGTCAAAAATCCAACATATATATCCCTAGGTAAAAATTGGTTTTCTAAAAGATATATGCTTATGTCATTTTTGTATTTATTTTAACTTAATTAAAATAAAGTGTCCTTATCAACTACAAGTGGCTCCATGGGGTTCACAAATCGACCCAAAGATTCCCATGGTCTGAAATGTATCAACCAATAAGGACAGGACACATTTTAGGGTAATTTTGTTTTATTATAATTTTATTTTTTAACCCTTATTTACCGGATTTTCCCTTTAACCATGGTAAATAAAATATTTACTGAAGTAATTATTCAAAATGTCTAAAAATGAAGGTTACATATTTACACAATTTGAACATCCTGATTCCAAATATGGATTCCATTTTTCCAAATTCAAAACACAGAAGTGGAATAAATTAATTTAAAATTAATTCCCGCTGTCAAAACAAAAAGCATGTTTTTTAGATATAATAACTATCAAAAGATTGATATTTGTTTATGTCCAGTTTAATTGTGAAATTATGTCCAATGACCAAAATTGTATTAAATAGTTAAAATATATTCTAAATATACATTAAAACCACTCAAATTCATAATTTAGCACTATTAATTGTTTTGATTAAAAAAGTTGTTTTTAATTAAAATTTAGTAATTTTCACTATTCATCAAAATATTAAAGTTATCTGAAAAATACCAAAATTTCACCTTAGGATAAATTCGATACTCCGAATCCAAAAATAAAGTCCATTTTGAGAGATAAACTTTATAAAATTTTAATAAGTAGGTATTACTATTCATAATGGCTACTTTGATTGGTTGTGGTGTGTGTTTGAACTCGATGTTGCGTACAACACATGCTATTGCATTATTCAAAGAGAAACGTACTGTAGAAGCTTAGGGTGTTACAATTTGGGGGTAGTACTGGACACAATCTTAGAGAACTAGATTTATGTTAAGCTCTCGAAGTTCCAATTTTGGATTCAATAGATTCACTTCTTGGGACATGTCATCTCGGAGGCTGGAGTTGATGTGGATCCAGTGACGATCAAGGCAGTTCTTGCTTGGGACCCACCAAGAATTGTGACAGAGGTATGGAGTTTTCTGGGATTTTCTGGGTACTATCAAAGATTTGAGCTAGACTTCTCTAGAGTTTCACTATCGCTTTCAGCATTGACAAAGAAGGGTAAACCCTTCTTGTGGTCAGATAGATGCCAATAGAGCTTTCAAGAGCTGAGGAAGAGGTTGACCAGTGCGCCCATCTTGAGGCTACCAGGGGAGGGCGTAGGGTACATAGATTACTACGGTGCATCAGGGACCGGAATCAAGTGTGTCATGATGTAGGATCAAGTAGTAATCACATATGGTTCACGGTAGTTGAAATAGCACGAATAGAACTACGCTACCTAAGACCTGGAGTTAGTAGCAGTGGTTTTTTCCTTGAAGATGTGGTGAAACTATCTAATGGGTGAGAATTTTACAGTCTAATCTAACCACCAGAGTCTTCGGTATATCATCATGAAGAAGGACTTGAACCTGAGATAGCGGCGATGGCTTGAGTTCCTTCAGGACTATGACTTTGAGATAGTCTATACTCTTAGGATGGAGAACGTTGTAGCAGATGCTCTTAGTAAGAGATCAGGAATTTAGATGATATAGAGGCGACAGAGTATCCGGCTGTGTTGTTGATATCCTTTGTGGATATAGATGGAGTAGCCATTTTTCAGTCTCTCACAGTCACTCCTCCACTTCTTCAGTGGGTCAGAGAGGCACAGCGTGGGGATGTTGACATTGAGACACGACGTGCTCAGATATCCTCAGGGCAGGCGCCTGATGGATTTTCTGAAGGTGGGGAGCATGTCATTCTCTTCAGGGGACGTACAATGATACCAGTTCCAATACAAGAGGAGGTGTTGAGGGAGTTACAAACTTTCCCTCTAGCGGTACATCTAGGAGTGGTGAAGATGTATCAGGGTCTCAGAAGACAACACTGGTGACCGGGTATGAAGAAGGCGTAGCAGAGTTTGTATCATGGTTCCTCACTTGTCAGCAGGTGAAGGTAGAGCACTAGGTACCAGAAGGCTTGTTCTATCCCTTAGAGGTTATAGAGTGGAAGTGGGATGGTATATCCATGGATTTCATGATGGGAATTCCCCATACATCAAGAGGACATGACTCTCTCTGGGCGATCGTAGACTGACTCACCAATTCGGCCCACTTCCTACCGATCAAAGAGCATGGCTCAGTAGAGAGCTTGATATGACAATAAATTTAAGAGATCATGTGGATTCATGGTGTGGCATCAACTATCATCTCTGATTGAGATGCTTGTTTCACTTCCCGGCTATGGAAGTGGTTACAGGAGGCTTTTTAGATGCAGCTTCGCTTGAGCACCGCCTTCCATCCTCAGACGAATGGTCAGACAGAGAGGACCATTCAGTCTCTTGAAGACATGCTCTCTGCATGCGTCCTCTACATTAGTTGCAGCTGGGAGGATCACTTACCCTTGGTGGAGTTTGCATACAACAACAACTACCACTCCACCATCGGGATGGCCCCTTACGAGGCACTATACGTGCGACCTTGTAGATCACCTCTATGATGGACTGACCCCGGGGAGTCAGCACTTGTAGGACTAGAGATGTTTCAGGCTATGACCATGAAGGTGAAGATCATCTAGGAGTGGATGAAGACTGCACAAAGCAGACAGAAGTCCTATTCTGATAGGATATAATGACCACTGGAGTTCGAGGATGGTGACCACGTCTTCTTACGGGTCTCAGCTCGACAAAGTCTATGGAGATTTGGTCGAGTTGGAAAGTTATCTCCACGATTAATTGGATATTTTCAGGTCCTCAGCAGGGTAGGTGAGGTAGCATAATACATGGCCCTTACACCTCAGTTGCACCGGGTGCACTATGTCTTCCACGTATTTGAGCCGAGGAGATACGTGCACGACCAATCCCCCATCATCGACCATGGGGAGCTGGAAATCGATGTCGGGGTGACTTTCATGGAGGTTCTTGTGGATATTGAGGATCAACATGAGTGGGTCATGTGTGGATGGTTTATTCCTCTAGTGCGTGTTCGCTGGCAGCACGGGAACCTGCCGGAGAGCACATGGGAGCAGGAGACTCAGATGTGTGCTCTGTACCACCATTTGTTTCCCTAGTGTGTGTTGTAGCTTTACGGGGACGTAAATCCCTGATGTGGGGGTAATGTAAAGACCAGTAAATTTCAAGGAATATTTTTTTTCTTATTTTCTTTAGAATATTAACAGTCTTCAGTATCTAACGGTGCCTGATTCCGAGGCCCGGTGTGCCTGGAATCAATTTTTGATCATTTTTTCCTATACGTTCAGTAAACATATGTGAGGGTTTTTTATATCTTTTGAACCGATTCTCAGAATTGAAATCTGAGGACACTGATGAACTCGCAGTGCTGTTATTCTCTTAAGGGGACCATTACCTTAGTTGTGTTTTATACAGGATGGAAGTAATAAATTGGGGTTTCTAATGAAAATTATAAATTAAAAAAATGTGTATGCAACACAATTTTACTTGAAAAGGTTGTTAAAGTCTCTAGGTGGATGTTAGTGGTGGGGGCCACCACTCCCAAACCTCCCTTGGGAGGATATAACTTGGCGTGGGTCCCACATGAACAAAAACATCTCAACTCCCCTTTAAACTCCTATAAACCCCCTTTAACTCTTAAACCATTCATCTCCTTCCATTAAAGATGCCAACACTCACTTAATTAATTAGCAATTAATTAATTGGCTCACTAAATTTAAATTATTTTGAAATTCATGTCAAGAATAAAAATAATATCCAAGATATTATTTTTGGGTTGGAACTTTTTGTTTTGGTGGATCTTTGGAGAATAGGGAGCACATTCATCCCTGAAGAATATGAAGAACGCCCTTTCTCTCCAATGAAGAATGATGAAAACATCTTCGATCTTCGTCCGTTACACAAGAGGAGGATCCGCCTGCGAGGAACGTCGACAACGCTTTTTCTTCGGACGTTTCCCAATGTCGGTGAAATCAATGTCTTCCCTCTTTCCATGAAATGAAAACGTCTTTACCTCTGATGTTGATGGAATGACGCTTGTCATTCGCGATTCCATCTTCTGTGACTTTGACGGCGTGCTTTCAATCGAGGTAGGGGGTTTTTGTAACACCCTGAGATTTTATGAAAAAATTTCTTTTTAATTTTATCGATTGTCTTGTGTTGTACGCTACACCAAATGGAGCTTGCATTACACGCATCCCTTACATGGATTTTATTACATGCAATCGTGACCTTCCACGATAGCGTGTGTTATATGAAATACTAAGTTTCACTCAACAACGATATGTTATATAAAATAGCTGTTTTGAATAATAATACCCACTTTTTGAAATTTTATAAATTTTATCATTCAAAATGGACATCAATTTTGGATTTGGAATATCAAAATTATCCTATGGTGAATTTTTTGTATTTTTCTGAAAATATTCAATTTTTGATGAATAGTGAAAACACTGGGTTACTATTTGAAAACTGAATTTTTATTTAAATAATTATTTATTTTATTTAAATTTATTTTAGGTCAAAATTGATAATAATACCAATATAAGTTCAATGTAATTCCATTGAGTCATTTTATAATAATTTTAGATATATAAAAATTTTATTAAACTTTTAACTGTCATTTACCCACCTCCTAGGAGAATTTGAAACTTTACATAAAACTTAATTTTACCGTTTTTTGAGTGGAATTTCAAAAATCATAGAGACACGGTTAATATCAAGGAGTAAAAAGTGGTTCAATAAGATAAAAATAATTTTTGGTGAATAGTAACTTTTTACTTTTATTTACCACGGTTAAAAGTAAGTAGGGTAATTAAGGGTAAAAATGATATTACTATTACCCTAACATATGTCCTAATTCTATTGGATAAGTGTAATTTGACCAAAACCAACCTTAGGAATAATATATTACCCTTTAGGTCCACATGGATTAGATTAGGGCATTTACTATTATTTTATTTAAAGAAGAGTTATAATAGTTAAAATCAATGTTTAATAACTAAAACATTTTTAATATATGGTTATACATAAGATAAATTCGACTATAAATATTAATTAGAAAGATAAAATACTTTCCTACATAATTTTATTTTATTTATTATTTTTAGAAATTAAATAATTTAATTTATCTATGACACAATAATGATACAATAATTACCTTATTAGTGAAATATTAACATAATTGATGTTATAAATACCAAAATAAATGCCATTTTAGACATTTTATGAATTCCACTAATATTATATGTTAATATGACATGTTAATAGTGATTTAATTAATTTTTTTTGAACTAATCATGCTGTTATGATTTTCACAAAAATCATGTACCAAATAGTGTCAAAATAAACATAATATAGTTTTTTAAACAAATATTATATTATTAATTGTTATTTTATTCATAAAAATCTGATTTCAACCAAATAACATGGATAAGGATATATATATTAATAACTAACCACGTGGGGTTTGTTTGGCTTGTTATAGTAAGTTTATTAACCATATAGTGTAGGAAAACAAAATGAAATGGTAAAAGTTAAATTATTTAACATAGAGTTAAATCTAAATGATAAGGATAAAATAGTAACATAAACTTCTATTAAACCTATTGGTTGAGATTATTTCGACACATCCCAACCTTATATTCTAAATAAATTAATTTGGAGCTATTGAAAACTGATTATGAATTTATTATAAAATAATATTTTATGTTTTCCTAAGGTGCCCCTCTCCTCCCTTATAAAAAGAGCACCCCTTCCCTATTCTCTTAACACCCCTTTGAGCCTTGAATCTCAGAAAAACTCTGCCAATTCCTCTTCTCAACCTTTCTAGTTATATCATAGAGGTTCTTTTATTCTTTAAAGATCAACTCTATTACCCTAAGAAGAAGCTTAAAGGAGGTGTGTCGAGGAAGAGGTAATCTCTTCTACCGATTCATTCAAGTTTTCTTTCTTCTTCAACTTATTCTTCTTTAGTTGTTTCATTATAAATTAATAATATCAGTATCACTAATATACTGATATGTTATTATAAATATGAAACGACCCCATTTAACCTTCTATCCATCCTATGGAAAACGAAATCACCGCGCGTGCGTACGTACGGAATACCGTCTCCACGCCGTGGTGTAATCAGTTTTTCCACCACCACCTTACATGGATGGGTATAATGGTGTAAAGAATAACTATATATGGTTATTATAAAATCATACTTATTCTGAGGTATTATATCATCCACTCCAATTCCATTCAATAATTATGGGAATGATATCATCGCTCGTGCGTACGTACGGATTACCGTCTCCATGACGCGATGAGATTCATTATCCATGTTAACCATTCAAGAATGATTATAATGTATATATAATGAATAATAATGATATATATGAAATAATGAAGATACTGAATTTATGTATATATATATATATATATGGCATCTACTTACTTCCATTCAAGTCATTAAGGATAAGAAAACAACGTTCATGCGTACGTACGACCTACCGTCTCCATGAACAGTGTAATTTATTTCATTTATCTATCTGTTATATATATATATACTGAATATATATTATATATAAATCATAATTTATATTCTATAATTTATTAAATCATGATATAAGTAGTAATAATATCAAGAACAACAAGTCCAAACTCGTAGGATAAATAAAACATTTTACCCAAAACATTTCTTTGACATGAAATTTACAAAATAACGGGTAATATAAAGTAATAAGTGAACCATATATGATATCATAACAATGAATATAATTCTTTAATAAGTCAATGACATTATTTAAATCATTATATAGGAGGATCAGATACGTATAAAGCATATCGGACCTAAGGTAAGGGATAACTATTCCAATCTCATTCTTATCCGAGATTGTTATTCATAAGTATTTACTCAGGTTATTGTTATCATCCTTGCCCATATTTTATAAAAATGTTTTCATGTATTTTTAAAGTCATTTTTAACTTTTTTTTAAATTTTCCACATGTTATGAAAGGAATCATACTTTTTTTACCACACGAGGAACCTTTTGGACTTTTCCAACAAAAGTACGAGAAGAATGTTATTTTTAACTTATAGAGCATGAATGGATGTTTACGGTTTCATAATGACTTATTTAAATTATGTTTACTCTACAAAATGTTATGACTATTTTCAAAAAAATACTTTTATTTTCAAATTTCATGGAATTTTTTGAAAAGAAAATTATTTTTAAGAAGAAAGTATATTTTTCTCGAGAATTCATTTCAAGTGTTTTATCAAAACCATTTTACATCTAAGATGACATTATTTCATATGTGTATGTTTCAAGTGTAATGTCTCTATAATTTCAATGGTTTAACTTGTCTTATGATGAAATTATATCCATTTGTTTTATATAGATTATGTTATTATGGGATGATGTTTACGAAACCCATTTTATTCTTTGGGTTATGATGAATGTTTTATGTTTATTTTGTGGCACAAGTAAGAATGATTTCATTATGAGATGGGTGGGACCTATATCTCCCTACAGTGCATTGGGTAAAGATTTATATCTCATGAGATAGACATGGCTGTAATGGTAAGTTAATCTGGTTCTGTGTTACAGGACTAGAACGAGGAGTGAACTCGATTCAGAAAGGGACATTGTCCACTAAGATGGTCTTGGCAGCAATGCCTTGGCTACTATGGAAATAATATCTTGTGATTAATGTTTTTCCACAATTAAATTTTTTATTCCCATGTTATTTTATCATGATTCATGTTCCATTATGATTTATGTCTTACGTACTGCCAAGATTTATTTCACTACTAAATATTTTGATGTTTAATCGTTTTGTTCATGTTTTGAAGTTCAAATGTATATGGTTTGTTTTATTTCTTTTCATGTTTAACCTTACTAAGAATTTTAGCTCACCGTTTTTATGTTTTCTTTTACCTAGGTTTTAAATAATGGTTTTAGGTAAGAATATAAAAGGGGAAGATCTTTATGGGAGATGTTGAAGATCTTTCACCAAGATTAGAAGATTATATTCCGAGTTTCCAAAGACACTAAACTATTACGGTTTTTTGGTGTCTGTTTTTGTTATATATTAAGTATTCTAAAAAATTAATGTAATGTCCATGTACGTCAAGCTTTGGGCCTCTATAGTTGGTATCAGAGATGCACTTTAGTCAAACTTTGGAAACTAGAACGCAAAAACTTTAGTGAGATCCCTAGAGATATTTCTATGGTATGTCTAGGGATGTACCTAAGGTTATGTATAAGTATATGATATAGTCCTAAAATTATGGTATCGATCATAGAATTAAACCTATGATCTTATTTAATTGAGGTACTCCCCCTTTTATTATGTTGTTTTCATAGCATAATTTTTGCCTCTCACACTGTTCTTTTTCAGTTTAGACGATGGCTGGAACCTGAAGGAACCATGCTGATCAATGTAATGGAAAATGCAATAATTGTCCACCTGAACAACCAAATGTGATGGGAGATGGATTGAAAAATCTTATTTCTATACTTACACAATCTATGAATCATTCTAGAGTTCCAAATGAGAAGAGAAAGGAACAATATTCTATTGAGTCCTTCATGAGGCAACGTCCACCTTCTTTCAGTGGGTTTTTAGATCCACTTGTTGTTGAACAATGGATCAGTACCATTGAAAAGATATTTTCCATACTTCGTTGTTCAGAACATGAAAATTTTATTCTTGCTATTTACCATTTAGAAGGTGAAGCACATTAGTGGTGGACTCTAATTAAGAATATGAGGCCCCAAGATGAAATTGTATCCATGGAATGGGATGAGTTCAAGAACTTATTTCTCAATACTTACTTCCCTCATATTCTTCAAACAAATGTGGAAAAGGATTTCCTTGTGGTTATGAAAATGGATGATAAATCTTTTGGTGTATACGAATCGAATTATACAAGGCTTGCAAGGTATGCACCTGGCTTTATCATCCAAACTGAATGTAAAGTTGATCGATTCTTCAGTGTTTTAAAACCATGTCTTTGAAGGGCATTAGCTATAAGAGACATCAGTAGCTATGAAGAAATTGTGCGTTGTGATATCTGTAAGGGTTGGTGTCCTCAAAACCAACTATTTTGTACTTTTATTACAATAAAGTTCACTTATTATATATTGTTCATTGTTCTGCATGACTATAATATAATAATGTCCTGGAATATTTGTTGCATTAATAAGGTCATAGGAGATCCCCGCTATGATGAGAACCTTGAAATGCTATAAAAATATTCTTAAATAAAGCTCTACGGTTGGATGACATACTATGATAGGACACATAGTATAAAGACCGTCATGTGCGAGTACTCGTAAGAAGACGAGACTCTCTCTCATTGAGTTCTCACTTGGTAATATCCAAGATGGGAGATTATGAGAATAGACCTGCCAGTAGTAATTCTGCATGTCTTGGTGTCATCGGTTATTTCTATCTGCGATCTTGTGTAATGGTCCTTAGACTATAAGATTATCATTAACTCATCTCATGACTCGGGCACTTAGATTTACTAACAAAAACCGTCACGCAGACAGTTGGCGGGAAGTAGGGTACGTTGGGTGCGTCACGAGTGACATGTTGATTAATGGATAAGTCGAGGAAGGATTTGTCCCTTACATTTATGGAAGTTGATATCTCAGCCCTTTGATTGAAATAGAACTGTCGCATTAAATTCCATGGCCATGATGTAAACGACGTGTTTATTTCAGGTAGTCAAAGAACGACAGATCAAGCATATATGTTTATGACACTTCCATGAAACCTGCTTGATGAGATATCGAGACAAAGGGATTAAATTACACAGTAAGCATTAGTATGAGGTGATACGTCAATGTGGTGTCAACTTCTTTCTCTTGGGTGCCTTGACCCGTTGCTAGACAGTAATCTTGGACTTTAGGCAAGCCTGCCTAATGCCAATGAGAAAGAGGCCTAGAGGGTAACACACTATGTGTATCCAAGTATCTCAAGTTGAATAAAGAATATTCACGTACATGGATTAATAATTATTCAAGGAATCCTAATTTGTTTTAAATGATGGAGGAAAAATAAAATAAAACAATTACACACCGTGTATTATTAAATGTACACGCCGTGAAGTTTTATTTTGGAAAGGAAATGAATAAATGAAAACAAGATATACACGCCGTGTACATTTGATGTACACGCCATGTAGTTTTCAATGAAAAAAAAGTACATGCAGTGTATTAATTATTACACGCCATGTAGTTTTTCCAGTCGGGATTTTGAGGATATAATATTGTTTTATTAAATGATATTTATTATAATCAGCATGAGCGCATGTTACGGAATTAATTATTCAACATGGGGGTTTTCAATAAAAGTTAATGAAATAAATGAAATTTGTAAAGAATTTATTTATTTTCATAACTCTACAACCTCAAACTCGATTATAAATATCCTCACAACCACAACTCTTTTCCTACACAATAGAATCGTTGTGCACAACATCTATGGAGAATTCTTTCAAGGTCGAAAGAACCTCTTCCTCCAAGAACGCTCTCAAGACCGAGAGAGATCCTCTTCCATCAGATCAAGACGATCTAAGGCGGACAATGAAAGAAAAGGCTTCTCCACTCTAGCACCCAGAGAATCCTTTGGCGACGTCCAGAGATACGAGGTACACGTGTGGATCACCGCTAGAGGGAGTTTACACTTGGCTTCTGCGACGCAACGACGGATCACATCGAAAAGGTGATCGAGAACATCAACGAAGAAAGAACACCCAAAAGGTATTTCTTTATAATTAATTAATGTAATTATAATCAACCTGTAATGATCCTTGTTTGTGGTTCTGGGACAAACCATCTTCTTTGCCTTTTTCTGTGATTCGATCTGTGGAGACTGGCGTTCATCGTCGTATTGATCCCGGATTGATCATTGCTAATGACAAAAAGACAAGCGGGCACATCCACCCACGCACTTCTGATGTGTCTGGAACCTTCAAATGGTATCATTGGGAGGTTACAACGTTGATTATAGTTATTTAATTTTCATTGATAATTTACGTACTCATATTTGATTCAATTCGAAATAAATCATTATATAAATTTGAATTAATGAGATTTATTCTTCCTCCTACGTTTCTCGATTCATATCACAGAAACAACCTTTTAATTTTAATTTTTTATTAAAATAAAAACAAGGAACTCATCCGGAGGAGCCGCTCTTTCTATATGTACAACACGGGATTACACGGCGCGTAATTAAAACTACACACTGTGTACTTAGGTTCAACGAACCGGCACTCGTCTGCCAAACCACGCTATGTGAATTGATTATGCTTAAGTTTTAATCACGCCGTGTTGACCAGAATTGAATGGTGTGTGGAATCCTGAATACACGGCGTGTACGTTGGAGCAACACGCCGTGTGGTCTGTTCCGACCCAAGTGAAACTGTGTACAAAGATAAGCTTCGTACCGCGTACACGGGATCGCCAGGGTGGTTACCACGTAACAAGGAAGTACATGTCGTGTATGATTCATCTACAGTCCGTGTACTCTAAAATTTGCAAAGTACAGAAAAAACGCCAAAGCCCCGACGTGTACTTTGGATAAAGGGTGAAAAGAAAAATACACGCTGTGTAATTATAAACTACACACCGTGTACTTTCCAAAAATGGAATTTCACCAGGTTTCCTCCAAAGTACAAAAACCCATACAAGGAATATGGATGAGAAGAATATAAAGGAAATTCAGAAAGAAATTTAAGATAAATAACTGATTAATTATAAGATCATAATTAATTGAATTATAGCGCGTCTTATCTTAAATAAAAGAACGATTAAAATAATTTGAATTCAAAATATGCGTAAATGTCGTTGCATACTATGGATGATCATGAGCTAGACCAAAGACCCTTTGTATGTGTATGGTTTCATTTAAATTTATTTAATTTAAATTTGTTGGCCTGCAAGCCTTCTTCCAATAAAATATAGGGCTTGCGTGCCCATGGTTTCTTTAATGTAAACCCATGTAAGGGAGGATCTCCTAAGCCAGAGGAGACGGTTCAAATCCCAAAGCTGAGGTGAAACCGATGCAAGAAGATACAAAGGTGGACAGGTGGGAGCTGCAAAACACGAACCATCAGGTTCACGGTGTTTTCCCTAGGTCAGGGTTAGCTTATCAAAACCGCTAGATAAGCTAACCAAATAGAAGCTCATGATCATTACATATTATTTTATTTCTGTCTGATTTCATGGTTTATTTATTATGTATGTGTTGTCGCGATCACATAATTAATAAAATGAACAAGCATGCAGAGATGGAATAAAATAAAAACTGGACTATGTGTAAACATTATCGGAACATGGTTAATCACTTAAGCAAGCATCACTTAATATTAAAAAGCATGTGATAATGCAAAAATACACATAAATAATAAAATAACTCAAATACCATATTAAGTCATACCAAGCCTTCTGTTACTTGATTAGGGTCAAGACTCAATAAAACTATGTGTTTGACCAACCCTTATTGGGACACTTACTTTTATAAAGGAAGCCCTTATGAAAGGTTTCAAGTTGACTTAATCGTATTACATCAAGAGAATTAGCCCTTTCTAGACTTGATGTAATATTGGAGGCAATAGTTGAGGAAATCCAAGTTAGGATTTGAGGATTGGGGAGTCCACTCAACAGATCAAGGAACTGTAAGCTCACAGTTGGCAAAGACCTGCCTACCTAAATACCTTCATATAGCTTGACCAACCCTTGTTGGGGTTATGCGAAGGGAAATATGGATCCATTCCACTAGACGGTCAAAGAAACTAGACATTCCGAGTTCAATGGTGAGGGCCATTGGGACTTGATAAAATAGTGGGAGAATTAAATTTTTTATTATTTCTCATAAAAATGTAATCAAGAAAGTACTAATAAATCTTCTCTTTTAAATTATAGAATCAAGATGACAAACTCGTCAACCACTTTTTCTCTGCGATCAATTCTAGATAAAGACAACATCCTCACCGGCAGTAACTTTCAGGAATGGTTTAGGAGCCTTCGGGTTATCCTACACCATGAACGAACGTTTTACGTGCTGGAGTCCTCACTTCTTGATTCCCCTGCCCCATGGGCGAGTGATGAACATTTCCCAGTCTATGATCAACATTTGAACGATGCACTCAACGTTCATTGTTTGATGTTATCATCAATGTCTAGTGAGCGCATGAAGTCTCATGGAGACATGGATTCACATAGCATGCTCGAGCATCTCCATGGTCTATACCAGGAGAGATCAAGACACAAAAGGTTTGAGATATCCAAGGCTCTATTTCAGAGCAAGCTTGGAGAGAGTGCCCCAGCCAGGCCTCATGTAGTCAAGCTCATTGTCTACATTGAGTGCCTGGAGGTTATAGGGTTTAAACTCCCCGAAGAACTGGGTACTGATCTCATTATTGCATCAATCCCCCATAGCTTCTCAAATATTGTTGTGAACTTCAATATAAACAACATTGAGAAGTCATTGTCTAATCTTCTCATCCTCATTCCCCAAGTGGACACTGACATGAAGCGTGAAAATCCTTCTGTCCTCATGGTGAATAAAAGGAAAGGGAAGGCGAAGAGCTTTAAGCCCAAAGCTTCTTCAAGGCCTTTAAATAAAAGGAAGATCAAAGGGGAGGCAAAGGAACATGGTTTTTTTTGTTTTGCATGTGGAAAGAAGGGCCACTGGAAGAAAAACTACACCCAGCCAAGGAAGCAAGGGGAAGCTTCAGGTGTGTTTGTTATAGAATGCAATCTATCTATTTCTACTTATTGGGTATTAGATACTACTTTTGGTTCTCACATCTATATCCAAATACACGAACCAAGTAGATTCAGGAATATTAATCGAGGGGAGGTAGATCTACAAGTAGCCAACGGACCCAGACTCGATGTTGTAGCTGTTGGAGACTACCACCTCACATTGCCTACTGGGATGGTCTTGGTTTTGGAAGGTTGTTATTATGTGCCTTCTGTTACTAAAAACATTATTTTAGTATCCAGATTAGATACTGATGGATTCATATTCATGTTTTTAAATGAATGTTCCTACTTTTATAAAGATATCAATTGTTTTGGTAGGGAACATTTATATAACAGCCTTTATGTGTTAGGATACACAAACCAAGTAATGGAAATCGATAACAAAGTTATTTTACATAACTCATACCACACCCAACTTTGGCATCACCGGCTAGGTCATTTCAATGAGAAACGTTTGACAAAATTACATCAAGATGGGTATTTAGATTCTTTCGAACTAAAACCACTTGGTGTATGTCATGCATGTCTACAAGGAAAAATGCCCAAAGCCCCATTTATTGGGAAAGGTGAAAGAGCTAAAGAGCTTCTAGAATTAGTTCACACAGATGTGTGTGGACCATTTCCAGTTGAAGCACGGGGTTGGCTCTCGTACTTCATAACTTTTACTAATGATTTTAGTAGATATGGATATATCTATTTAATGAGGTATAAGTCAGATTATTTTGATCGGTTAAAAGAATACAAGAATAAAGATGAGAACCAGCTTT
Source organism: Viscum album (assembly GCA_963277665.1). Lineage (NCBI taxonomy): Eukaryota > Viridiplantae > Streptophyta > Magnoliopsida > Santalales > Viscaceae > Viscum > Viscum album. The sequence continues at coordinate 139,399,010 of OY728139.1, forward strand.
CTAAGAAGATTAAGAAACTCCGCTCAGACAGAGGAGGAGAATATCTTAATCAGGACTTCATTGATTTCTTACGGGAGTTTGGGATTCTATCTCAACTCACTCCTCCTTACACACCGCAGTGGAATGGTGTAAGTGAAAGGAAGAACCGCACCCTGTTGGATATGGTGAGATCAATGATGAGTCATGCAATTCTTCCATTATCCTTTTGGGGATATGCATTACAAACAGCATTGCACATACTAAACCAAGTACCAACTAAATCGATAAATGGTATTCCATACGAGTTATGGAGTGAAGGCAAGGCCATGTTATCGAATTTACATGTGTGGTGTAGCGAAGCATTTGTTAAGGCCTCTCCAGTTAACAAACTTGCACCCTGAGGCACAAAGTGTATCTTTATAGGATATTCTAAGGAAATAAGGGGATATTACCTATTCAACCCCTCAAACAAAAAGGTTACAATGGCAAGACACGCTGTATTCCTTGACAGGGAGCACATCTCCAAAATAGATAGTGGGCACGAGATAGAATTAGATGAATTAGAGGCTCAAGATACACATGAGTTGGTACAAGAACAGATTCCACAGAGCCCCGTGGAAGAACAATCTATTCTAGAGACACAAGAACTACATAGGAGCACGAGAGAGGTGAGAGAACCAGAACGATATGGTTTTCTTGTCACCGAGGATGGTGACTCATTATTGGTTGACAATGCTGATCCTCTTACCTAAAAGGAAGTAGTTGAAGGCACAGACATTCCAAGTGGCAAGAAGCCATGAATTCTGAAATGGATTCCATCTACCAAAACCAAGTCTGGATTTTGGTAGATCCTCTAGTTGATGTAAAACCTATTGGTAATAAATGGGTATTCAATAAGAAACTGGACATGGAGGAGCAAGTCAGCACCTATAAGGAACGACTGGTTGCAAAAGGTTTTAGACAATGTCAAGGAATTGACTATGATGAAACCTTTTCACCGATTGCGATGCTGAAATCCATCAGAATCCTATTGGCCATTGCTACTTACCATGACTATGAAATTTGGAAAATGGATGTCAAAACAGCTTTCCTTAACGGGAACCTCCAGGAAGATGTCTACATGACACAACCTGAAGGGTTTGTGACTCCAAAGGATGCCAACAAGGTATGCAAGATGCAAAAATCCATTTATGGATTAAAGAAAGCATCAAGGTCATGGAACATTAGTTTTGATGAAGATGTTACAGAATTTGGCTTTTTTAAGAATGAATGTGAGCCTTGTGTCTACAAAAGGTTTAGTAGAAGTGCAGTCATTTTCCTAAAAGTATATGTTGATGACATATTGCTAATTGGAAACGAAGTACCTGTCTTATAGTCAGTTAAGGCAGGGTTGCATAAATGCTTCTCCATGAAAGACTTGGGCGAGGCGGCATGTATTCTTGGGATCAAGATCCATCATGATAAATCCAAGAGAATGCAGGTCCTGAGTCAAAGTACATACATTAACAAGATACTGAAGAGATTCAGTATGGAACAGTCCAAGAGGGGATTGTTTCCAGTGTCACATGGAATTCATCTTTCCAAGAAAATGTGTCCTCAGACGCATGAGGAAAGAAAGAGGATGGCAAGGATCCCTTATGCATACGCGATTGGGTCAGTCATGTATGTTATTCTATGTACGAGGCCAGATGTTTCTTATGCATTAAGTGCAGTAGGAAGATATCAAGCTGATCCAGGAGACCTCCATTGGATGGTAGTCAAGACTATCCTTAAGTATCTGAGGTGTACTAAGGATATGTTCTTGGTTTATGGAGGAGATGAGGAACTAGTCATTAGAGGACATGTAGATGCTAGTTTCCAGACTGATCAAGATGACATGAAGTCAAAGAATGGATACATCTTCAGTTTGAATGGAGGTACAGTGAGCTGGAAGAGATCAAAACAGTGTGTGGTGGCAGATTCTACAGCGGAGTCCGAGTATATCGTAGCTTCTGAGGTAGCTAAAGAAGCAGTATGGATGCGAAGCATCGTCCAAGAGCTGGAGGTTGTACCAAGAAGTAAAGATCCTATCATACTCTATTGTGATAATACTACAGCGGTGGAACTTGCGAAAGAGCCAAGGTCACATCAGCGGACAAAGCACATATTTCGGAAGTATCATCTCTTGAGGGATTTTTCTCAGAGAGGTGAAGTTTCAGTGAGCATTATTTCCACGGAAGACAACGTGGAAGACCCATTGACTAAAGCCTTGACTCAGCAGAAACATGATCTTCATGTGAGGTATAGCGGACTAAAAGTCGTAGGCAGTTGGCTCTAGTCCAAGTGGGAGTTTGTAAGGGTTGGTGTCCTCAAAACCAACTGTTTTGTACTTTGAATACATGAATGTTAACTTTTTATATATTGTTCATTGTTATGCATGACTATAATATAATAATGTCCTGGAATATTTGTTTCATTAATAAGGTCATAGCAGATCCCTGCTATGATGAGAACCTTGAAATACTATAACAATTTTCGTAAATAAAGTTCTGCGGTTGTATGGCATAATATGATAGGGCACATAGTATACAGACCGTCATGTGCGAGTACTCGTAAAAAGACGAGACTCTCTCTCATGGAGTTCGCACTTGGTAATCTCCATGATGGGAGATTATGAGAATAGACCCGCCTGTAGTAATTTTTCATGTCTTGGTGTCATCGGATATTGTTATCTGCGAGTGTGTGTGTAATGGTCCTTAGACTAAAAGATTATCATTAACTCATGTCATGACTCGCGCACTTAAATTTACTGACGAAAACCGTCATGAAGACAGTTGGTGGGAAGTAGGGTATGTTGGGTGTGTCACGAGTGACATGTTGATTAATGGATAAGTCGAAGAAGGATTTGTACCTTCCATTTATGGAAGTTGATATCTCGGCCCTTTGATTGAAATAGAATAGTCGCATTAAATTCCATGGACATGGTGTAAACAACGAGTTTATTTCTGGTATTCAAAGAATGACAGATCAAGCATATAGGTTTATGACACTGCCATGAATCCTGCTTGATGAGATATCAAGACAAAGGGATTAAATTACATAGTAAGCATCTGTATGAGGTGATACGTCAATGCGGCGTCAACTTATTTCTCTTGGGTGCCTTGACCCATTGCTAGATAGTAATCTTGGACTTTAGGCAAGCCTGGCTAATGCCAACGAGAAAGAGGCCTAGAGGGTCACACACTAAGTATATCCAAGTATCTCATGTTGAATAAAGATTATTCTTGTGCGTGGTTTAATAATTATTCAAGGAAGCCTAAGTTGTTTTAAATGATGGAGGAAAAATAAAATAAAACAAGTACACGACGTGTATTATTAAATGTACATTCCGTGTAGTTTTATTTTGGAAGGGAAATGAATAAATGAAAACAAGATATACACGCCGTGTACATTTAATGTACACGCCATGTAGTTTTCAATGAAAAACAAGTACACGCCGTGTATTTATTATTACATGCCATGTAGTTTTTTCAGTCTGGATTTTGAGGATATAATATCATTTTATTAAATGATATTTATTATAATCAGTGTCAGCGCATGTTAAAGAATTAATTATTCGACATGCGGGTTTTCAATAAAATTTAATGAAATAAATGAAACATGTAATGCGTTTATTTATTTTCATTACTCTACAACCTCAAACTCGATTATAAATATCCTCACAACCCCGACTCTTTTCCTACACAAGAGAATCGTTGCGCACAACATCTCTGGAGAATTATTTCAAGGTCGAAAGAACCTCTTCCTCCAAGAACGCTCTCAAGACCGAGAGAGAACATCTTCCATCAGATCAAGAAGATCTAAGGCAGACAACCCAAGAAAAGGATTCTCCATGCTAGCACCCGTAGAATCCTTTGGAAACGTCCAGAGATACGAGGTACACGTGTGGATCACCGCTAGAGGGAGTCTACACTTGGCTTCTGCGATGCAACGATGGATCACATCGACAACGTGATCGAGAACATCAACGAAGAAAGAACACCCAAAAGGTATTTCTTTATAATTAATTAAATTAATTATAATCAACCTGTAACGATCCTTGTTTTTGGTTCCGGGAAAAACCATCTTCTTTGTCTTTTTCTGTGATTCGATCCGTGGAGACTGGCATTCATCGTCGTATTGATCCCGGACTGATCATTGCTAATGACAAAAATCCAATTGGGGACATCCACCCACGTGCTTCCACTGCGCCCGAAACCTTCAAATGGTATCAGAGGGAGGTTACAACGTTGATTATATTTATTTAATTTTTGTTGATAATTTACGCATTCATATTTGATTCAATTCGAAATAAATCGTTCTATAAATCTGAATTAACGAGATCTATTCTTCCTCCTTCGTTTCTCGATTCATATCACAGAAACAACCTTTTAATTTTAATTTTTGATTAAAATAAAAATGAGGAACTCATCTGGAGGAGCTGCTCTTTCTGTCTATACAACACGGGATTACACGGCGTGTAATTAAAACTACACGCTGTGTACTTAGGTTCAACGAACCGGCACTGGTCCGCCAAACCACACCGTGTGAATTGATTATGCCTAAATTTTAATCACGGCGTGCTGACCAGAATTGAACGGTGCATGGAAACCAGAATACACGGCGTGTATGTTGGAGCAACACGTCGTGTAGTCCGTTCCGACCCAAGTGAAACCGTGTACAAAGATAAGCCACGTACCACATACACGGGATCTCTAGGCTGGTTACCACGTAACAAGGAAGTACACGCTGTGTATGATTCATCTACAAGTCGTGTACTCTAAAATTTCCAAAGTACAGAAAACACGCCAAAGCCCCGGCGTGAACTTTGGATAAAGGGTTAAAAGAAAAATACATGCCGTGTAATTATAAACTACACACCGTGTACTTTCCAGAAATGTAATTTCACCAGGTTTCCACCAAAGTACAAAGAACAGTACAAGGAATATGGATGAGAATAATCTCATGGAAATTCAGAAAGGAAATTAAGATAAAGAATTGATTAATTATAAGATCATAATTAATTGAATTCTAGCGCGTCTTATCTTAAATAAAAGAACAATTAAAAGAATTTGAATTCTAAATATGTGTAAATGTCATTGCATACTATGGATGATCATGAGCTATACCAAAGACCCTTTTTCTGTGTATGGTTTCCTTTAAATTTGTTTAATTTAAATTTGTTGGCCTGCGAGCCTTCTTCCAACAAAACGTAGGGCCTGCGTGCCCATGGTTTCTTTAATGTAAACCCATGTAATGGAGGATCTCCTAATCCAGAGGAGACGGTTCAAATCCCAAAGCTGAGGCAAAACCGACACAAGAAGATACAAAGGTGGACATGTGGGAGCTGAAAAACACGAACCATCAGGTTCAAGGTGTTTTCCCTAGGTCAGGGTTAGCTGATCAAAACCGCCAGGTAAGCTAACCAAATAGAAGCTCATGATCATTCCATATTATTTTATTTCTGTCTGATTTCATGGTTTATTTATTATGTATGTGTTGTTGCGATCACATAATTAATAAAATGAACATGCATGCAAAGATGGGAAAGGATTTCCTTGTGGTTACGAAAATGGTGGACTCTAATTAAGAATATGAGTCCCCAAGATGAAATTGAATCCATGGAATGGGATGAGTTAAAGAACTTATTTTTCAATAATTACTTCCTTCATATTAATCAAACAAATATGGAAAATGATTTCCTTGAGGTTACAAAAATGGATGATGAATCTGTTGGTGTATACGAATCGAATTATACAAGGCTTGCAAGGTATGCATCTGGCTTTATCATCCAAAATGAATGTAAAGTTGATCGATTCTTCAGTGCCTTAAAACCATGTCTTTGAAGGGAATTAGCTATAAGAGACATCAGTAGCTATGAAGAAATTGTGCGTTGTGATATCAAGGTAGAAATGGAAGTTGGTTTTACATATCCATCTCATGGTTATGACAAGAAACAAAAGATGGAGTTCAAGGAGAAATCTCAAAATAATGGCGAAAAGAATATAAATGTTTCCTTATGCTCGAAGTGTGGAAAGAAGCATGGTGGAGATTATATTAAAGGAACTAGAAAATGTTTTAAGTGTTGAAAAGAAGGTCATCGAGTAGGTGAGTGTCAAAGTAATAGAAAAAGGGTTGCTATTGATGTGAATAAAGAAAATACTGTAGAGAACGCACCACCAGCACTTCAATGATTCAAGTGCAAGGAAATGGGGCATTATGCTAACCAATGTCTTAATCCAAGGGTTAATGATGATCGAAATCAACAACCACTTAAGGAAAAGAATAAAGGGAAGTCACAGTCGATCACTAATAGCGATGTTGATTATGAAAATGGTGTAGTGGAATGATTATGTGTTTATGTGATGGGATTCTGAAATAATGTTGTGGAATCTGAAAGTATTGTGGAATATTGGAATATCTATGTATTGGTTTATTGTGGTTTTCAATGATTATATGGTACTGGTAACCATGATAAGTGATTGAAATATTTTTGGAAAGAAGATGATATGCGCATTATTAAGGGATAAAGAAAAAATGAAATGATCTCATGACTGATATCATGGTTTGAGTATATAGAAAGTTTAGGATTTTGGTATGTGCAAAGATTTAACTTTTGACAACATTCATGTATTCACTAAGGTTAAATAACTATTAATTTTTCAAGAGAATACATGATTATGGTATTCACATGTTTGGAATGTGACCAAAAATATATATCGTATGATATATGGAGGATAAATGATGGTATTCACATGCTCGGTAGATGACATTTCTAGTAATTGTTTCCTTTATACTATGAGCTTTGATAGTGGTATTTTAGATACGCCTAAATATTGGAATAGATTATATTGGAGATAAGTTAGTATAGTTTAAGGATAGAACTATTTCGATATTATTAATGTGATGTTATAATAATGTAGTTTTAGAAAAAGGACAACCTGCAGGATGGGTAACAACCCATCGTGTTGGACAAGGCTATGGGAATCGAACCCACAACTGAGTGCGGCAGGCCTTTATTTCCTACCACTGGCCTATAGGAAGTCGCTGGTTAGTAGAAACTAGTTTTATTAAGTAGTATGATAGATGAGGTATAAGTCCATTTCTGGAATCATATAAGATTAACCTCACCATAGATGGACTTATGTATATTTGGTAACTTTTTCTAACCTTTTGTTTGAGACAGATGGAATGACCCATCATTCTATCACATGATCTTCTAACACTTCGCGAAAGAAAAATTCAACTTCATTTCTTTTAGATATGAAGTGTAAATTGCTCGAGTCACGAGCAATGTTGAGATTGTACAAAAATCAAGTAAGTATTTATTTTAACGCAAAAATTCTTCAACATTTGGGAAATGACCTTGAAAACCAAAAATTTTGTCCAAGTGCTCTCATATCTGATGAATCAGATGGTACCTTAGATAATCACAAATTTATGGCTTTGTGATTATTGGATTTTTCATAGCCATGTTCTATACCACTCTCCATCAAAATTTGATGGTTAGATTTCTCTTCCATATCCATATTTTCACCTATGTTCTCTTATGTGGAAACCCAGTGATTAGATAATTTAGGTAACCGTTATGTTTTATACTTTAGTTTTTAAAGATAAGTTTTGGTATTCCTTTTTAGGATGTGGATTTCTATTAAAATATTCAAGAAGTAAACCATCTATAACCCCAACGAATTTTGAGGGAGAAATTCATTTTAATGGGGGTAGAATGTAACACCCCAAGATTTTATGAAAAATGTTCTTTTTAATTTCATCAATGTCTTGTGTTGTACGCTACACCAAAAGGAGATTTCACTACATGCATCCCTGACTTGTCTTGCAGTACACGCAATCACGACATTCAATTATAGTGTGTGTTGTATGCAATACTGAGTTTCACTAAACAACGATATGTTATATAAACTAACTGTTTTGAATAGTAATAACCAATTTTTGAAATTTTATAAATTTTATCTTTCAAAATTCACTTCATTTTTGGATTCGGAATATTGAAATTATCCTTGGGTGAATTTTTGGTAATTTTCTGAAAACTTTCAATTTTTGATGAATAGTGAAAACACTGGGTTACTATTTAAAAACCGACTTTTTATTTAAACAATTATTTATTATATTTAAATTTATTTTATGTCAAAATTGATACATAATACCTATATAATTTCAATGTAATTTATTTGAGTCAGTTTCTAATAATTTTAGATATATAAAAATTTTATTGAACTTTTCACCGTCTTTTATCCACCTCCTTTGAGAATTTTAAAATTTACATAAAACATAATTTTACCGCTTCTGTGAGTGGAATTTCAAAAATCATAGAGACACAGTTAATATCAAGGAGTAAAATGTGATTAAATAATATAAAAAAAATTGGTGAATAGTAACTTTTTACTTTTATTTACCACGGTTAAAATTAAATAGGGTAATTAAGGGTAAAAATGATATTACTATTACCATAATATATGTCCTAATTATATTAGATAAGTGAAATTTGACCAAAACCAACTTTATGAATGAACTATTACCCTTTATGACCACTTGGATTAGATTAGGACATTTATTATAATTTTACTTAAAGAAGAGTTAAAATAGTTAAAATCAAAGTTTAATAACTAAACTTTTTTTAATATAGGGTTCTACATAAGATAAATTCGACTATAAATATTAATTATAATGATAAAAGTATTTTATACATAATGGTAGTTTATTTAAAAATTTTATACATTAAATAATTTAATTTATTTATGACACAATGATGATGCAGTAATTACCATATTAATGAAATATTAGCATAATTAATGTTATAAATACCCAAAGAAATGTATTTATAGACTTTTTAGGAATTCCACTTATTCTATATGTTAATATGACATGTTAGTATTTATTTAATTAACTATTTTTAACTAATTATTCTATTATGATTTTCACAAAAATCAAGTACCAAATAGTGTCAAAATTGACATAAAATAGTTTTTAAAACAAATATTATATTATTAATTGTTACTTTATTTCTAAAAATTTAAGGTTCGGCCAAATTAATTATAAAAGGATATATATATTAATAATGAACCACTTGGGGTTCATTTGGCTTGTTATAGTATGTTTATTAACCATATAGTGTAAGAAAACAAAAAGACACGGTAAAAGTTAAATTATTTAACATAGAGTTAAATCTAAATTATAAGTATAAAATAGTAACCTAAACTTGTCTAAAACATATTGGTGGAGAGGATTTAGACCCATCACAACCTTAGGTTATAAATAAATCAATTTGAAACTATTAAAAACCGAATATGACTTTATTATAAAATAATATTTTATGTTTTCTAAGGTGCCCCTCCCCTCCCTTATAAAAAGGGCACACCTTCCCTTTTCTCATAACACCCTCTTGAGCCTTGAAGATCGGCCAAACCCTACCAATTAATCTTATAAACCTCTATATATATATATCATAGAGGTTATGTTCTTCTCAAATGTCCAACTCTAGTGCCCTAAGAAGATGTTTAAAGGAGGTGCGTCGAGGAAGAGGTAATCTCTTCAACCGATTCTTCCAAGTTTTCTTTCTTCTTCAACATATTCATCATTAGTTGGTTCATTATAAAGTAATAAAATAAGTATCACTAATATACTGATATGTTATTATAAATATGAAACAACCCCATTTTACCTTCTATCCATCCTACGGAAAATGAAATCACTGTGCGTGCGTACGTACGGAATATCGTCTCCACGTCATGGTGTAATCAGTTTTTCCACCACCACCTTACATGGATGGGTATAATGGTGTAAAGAATAACTATATATGGTTTTTATAACATCATAATGATTCTGAGGTATTATATCATCCACTCCAATTCCATTCAATAATTATGGGAATGATATCATCGCTCGTGCGTACGTATGGATTACAGTCTCCATGACGCGATGAGATTCATTATCCATGTTAACCATTAAAGAATGATTATAAAGTATATATAATGAATAATAATTAAATATATGACATAATGAAGATAATGAGTTTATTTATATATATGTGTGTCATCTACTTACTTCCATTTAAGTCAATAAGGAAAAGAAACGGCGTTCATCCGTACATACGACCTACCGTCTCCATGAACATCGTATTTCATTTCATTTATCTATATGTTATATATATATTGAATATATATGATATATAAATCATTATTAATATTCAGGAATTTATTAAATCATGATATAATTAGTAATAATATCAAGAACAACAAGTCCAAACATGTATGATAAATTAAATGTTTTACCCAAAACGTTTCTTTAACATGAAATTTACAAAAGAACAGGTAATATAATGTCATAAGTGAACCATATATGATATCATAACAATGAATATGACTCTGTAATAAGTCAATGACATTATTTAAATCATTATAAGGGAGTTTCGGATACGTACGAAGCATATCAGACCTAAGGTAAGGGATAACTATTCCAACTCGTTCTTATCTGAGATTGTTATTTGTAAGTATTTACATGGGTTATTGTTATCATCCATTCCCATATTTTCTAAAAATGTTTTCATGTATTTTTAAAGTCCTTTTTATCCATTTTTTATATTTACTACATGTTATGAAAGGAATCTTACTTTTGTTTACCACACGGGGAACTTTTTTGACTTTTCTGACAGAAGTACGAGAAGAATATTATTTTTAACTTATACAGCGTGAACGGATTTTTATAGTTTCATCATGACTTATTTAAATGAATTTTCCTCTACAAAATTTTATGACTATTTTCAAAAAAATACTTTTCTTTTCAAATTTCATGGCATTTTGTGAAAATAAAATGATTTTTAAAAAGAAAGGATATTTTCCTCAAGAATTCATTTCAACTGTTTTATCAAAACCATTTTCCATCTAAGATGACATTATTTCATATGTGTATGTTTCAAGTATAATGTATCTATAATTTACATGGTTTCACTTCTCTTATGATGAAATTATATCCATTTTTCTATATAGATTATGTTATGGTGGGGTGATGTTTATGAAACCCATTTTATTCTTTGGGTTATGATGAATGTTTTATGTTAATTTTGTGGAAAAAGTAAGAATGATTTCATTATGAGATGGGTGGGACCTATATCTCCCTCCAAAGCATTGGGTAAAGATTTATATCTCATGAGATTGACATGGATATAATGGTAAGTTAATCAGGTTCAATGTTATAGGACTGTAACGAGGAGTGAACTCGATTCAGAAGGGACTTTGTCCACTAAGATGGTCTCGGAAGTAATGCCTTGGCTACTATGGAAATCATATCATGTGCTTAATGTTTATCAAAAATTAAATGTTTTATACCCATGTTATTTTATCATGATTTATGTTCCTTTATGATCTATGCCTTACGTACTGCCATGATTTATTTCACAATTGAAGATTTTGATGTTTAAACATTATGTTCATGTTTTCAAGTTCAAATGTATATGGTTTGTTTAATTTTTTTTCATGCTTACCCTTACTGAGCATTTGAGCTCACCTATTTTATGTTTTCTTTTCCCCAGGATATAAAGAAATGTTTTAGGTAAGAAAATAAAAGGGTAAGATCTTTATGGGAGATGTTGAAGATCTTTCACCATGATTAGATTATTGTATTCCGAGTTTCAAAGACACTAAACTATTACGGTCCTTTGGTGTCTATTTTTGTTATATATTAAGTATTCCGCAAAGGTAATTTAATGTCCATGTATGTCAAGATTTGGGCCTCTGCAGTTTTGTATAATTTTTAACGAATAAACTCATACCCGTGTTTTTGATATATTCTTTGGTTCGTCTTTGGCCTTTTGTTATCGCCTAACGCGGAGGGTGTGGGACGAACAAACATGGCTCGATGACACTCAGTTGAATCTTGTTTTTTTATTTGTATTGGCTATGGAGGCAGTGTTGGAAGAGGCGACGGCGGCCAAAGTTGGTAGAGACCAGAGGCGGCGGCAACCGGAGGCAGCAGCATCCACGTGCCGGCCATATGAAAAGACATGTCAGCCAAAACGGTCGGTCCACTTGGAACCGCGGCACCCGTAGGTGCCGCGTGGCGGAGGGAACCGCGTGCTGCTTTTGGGATGAACCAGTGGGGTACGGAAGGCCGGGCAGAAGACCGCAGCACCGCTTGGCGATGCACTATGGAGTTGACCATTGCCCGCTGTGTGGGATGCTCTGTGGGTGAACCAGGCGGCCGCCTGCCGGCCGGGCAGAGGAAAATCCATGGCATTGTTTGGTGCCGCTTGCAGAGAAACTACGGGTCACTCGCACTGGAAAAAACTAGACGGCTTCAGCCGGTCGGGTAGATGTGGGGTGGCACCGCTCAGCGCCGCCAGATGAACCGAACCGGCTAGCAATCCAGGCCGGGTCTACAGGTGGGTTGTGCCCCACTGGGCTGAGTTGACCCCTAACCGAGTCGGGCCTCTCAGGTCGGGTCCATGGTTGGGCCGTACTCCACCAGTCTGGGCTGACCCCCATCCGGGTCAGACTCGCCGAACCGGGTCGGGATGACACACCAGCCCAGTGGGCTTGACGGGGCGGGCCTATTTTCACTTATACATGAATAACTCCTAGACCATGCGTCTAAAATATGCACCATCTGCGGCACTAGGACCCTTATGACGAGGCGGTCCTTTTGAGATACTCTAAGTGATTTTTGGAAGAATTTGGAAAATGGTCGGGATTGGATTGAGCATAAATTCAACCAGGCCCCTGGAACAGAAAAGTCTACAACTCTCAGACCGGGCGTCCGATTGACGCGTTGTCCATCGCGTTGGGTTTCTTTTGATGAGATGCAACTTCGGGATACATCAACTCATGAATTTTTGATAGTTGATGTATCAACCTCCCTTTCCTTGAGAAGCGAACCCTCCCAGAATTGAGCATGCTGTGTTCGGGAACCCAAGAGCTGGCTACGACTGTAACGATGACTATCATAATGGAATCCTCTATGGGTTCGATGAAGACAAAAACAGTGCTGAAATCCTATATGGGTTAGATAGTTCTGACAGAGTTGTTAATCATGTATCTTTTGTGGTTCTAACATATTAGATAAATTAGTAACTACATATGATCGTCTTTATTACTCTAGAATATTTGGCATGTATCCTGTGTGGGTCCGACAGCTTAGACAAGATAGCTGGCATGTATCCTGGGTGGGTCTGATAGCTCAGCGGGTCCTATATCCTATGTGAGTCTGAAAGCATAGATGATCTAGTGGATACATCTGATCATCTATATCTCACTACTATTGTGGCATACCTGTGTGAGTTGAGTCATGTCTATCAATCATTATCATTTTGGTGAATGCCTTTACTTCTTATATGGACTGGGTTGTGCTTCATCTCAAGGGTTGTAGTCTAACTGTGATTGATACCATAGGTATATGTATGGGAATATACCTATGTAGGGTTGGTTGAAACTTTGGGATTGTATATATCTTCTGTGGTTTATCCTTCGTGGATTCTTGGAGACCTTCAGGGGTCTCAGGGCCCCAACTAAGTATCGTCTTACTCACCCCTACATGGGATATGCCTGCACTTCATTATGTTAGTTACAGACGATGGGAAAAATTGATTGAAGTAGAGACTTGTATATCTAGACGATACCTGGAGGTGGACCATTTTGCGTGACGTACACGGAGCGGACGGATGGACCTAAGGTTCTGAGGAGGCCATCTGTACCCACCCTTCAGGTGGGATTCACGAAGGATGACTTAGTAGTTGCTGTTTACTTTTCTTCCATTGTACTTTACTGTTGGACTTGTATTTCTAGCCCCTTTCCTTTCAACACTTTCTCTTGTTTCATTTTTACTTAGTGTTTATTTCTATTTTTTTCCTCTACTGTTAGTGTTCAGACTGTGTGTGTGTGTTATAGGTTAAAATGCAATGCCTTCCCTTCTTTCAGGGTTACGCCATTGGTTCTAGTCGCCAGACCCTGGCCTATGGAAGGCGGGCATGGGGTAGTCATGGCACGGGCCCCGATGATGGGTCGTGACACCAACGTAATAAAGTGTAAATTAAAAAACATAACATTAAATAATTTTTTGAAAAAATAAGAGAGTAGAAGGTCCCTTATAGAATTTCACCATAGTAACGGGTGTGCATAAAGGTTATTAAGAAGTATAAATGAGATTTAAAGGGGATATAGTAATTTAAAAAAATGGAAAGTAATTTAATCATAATAAATGAATTATAATACAACAAATATATATTTTAATCAATAATGTAAATGAATATTATTAAATGGAACGAAGGATAGAAGGGAGAGGATCCCTTAATTGAGTGTGTGACTCCAATGAATTGGTAGGGGCTTATTGAAAGATTTTGGTACAATTGGGAGAATCTTGGGAGTAGAGTGTAGAGTTTGGTCACACTTCAAGGTGTTTTAGAGAAGATAAATGTGATATTGGGTTAGTTTATATACGAAAAGTGGGGGATTTGTTTATTATTTGGGTTTTGGATACTACAAAAAATATTCAAAACCAAAAACCATCCCATGGGTTTTCCACTGTTTTCTACAAAAGGGTATTAGATTACATTATTTTATTTTTCAAATGACTATATATAACAAAATAATTCACATTTTCAGTTGCATATCAGTCACACTCTCCAAGAACTGATGTTAAAATATTAAAATATATTATAAGCAGAAGGTAATTCATTAAGGCATTATAAAAAAAATAAACTTAAATTTAAATTATTTTAAATTGAAAAATTTTATTTTTATAAGCATACCATTTATAGTTTTTATTACATCACTATTAGGACATTATAATGTCATAAAACACACTTTATATTTACAAGGTATTTAATTTTTACCCAAAAAAATTTCTATCTCAAATAATTATGAAAAGCTCAAAATTAAATTAATTTCATGTCTTTATTCTAAAACTAATATTTATTTTATCTAAATAATTTCCTAAATATGTGAATTTTAACTTTTAAAATAAAGACATATATTTATTGAAAGCGACGATTTTTTTACAAAAACATTTTTTAAACTGTTATTAAAATTACATTTGACTTCATAAAAATAATATGATCATATATTTTAGAAAAAAAAATATTTAATATTTGTATTTTAAAATTTAATTTATTTCAAAATCCGCTAATTTTTAAATTCTTTAATTGAATATTTATATTAACTAAAAAACTGTTTGTGTTTTATTGAATCAAATAAATAATTTTTAATTTAATAATAATAGGATGAAAATACATTCACTGTTATATAAAAATAATGTGTGTATTCTTATTTCTATAGTCTTGATACATGTCCATTTAATACACCATAACATTCCATAAGAGTAAGGTGTGTGACAATGGGGCATTCATGGGGCCGTTCAGTGAACATGTTTTGATCCTTGATATTGATGAGCCTAAAATTCTCTCATAAACGATTTCACTCATTCTCAATTTATTGGATCTCATCTTATGAATGGTCAATGGAAATAGAAAAAAAATCAATCTCTCTTTGGAGCTTTGATAAATTGGTTTCATATTGTATGATCCATCTGGTTGAGGTCATCATTTATTTTTTTATTCCAAAAGGATTTGTTAAAGCCCTATATTTATACTAGTCATGTGATTGTTTTACAATGACTATATTATAAAAGGTAATGATACTTAATGGTCATTTAAATCCAACTTATATATTAAAAAATTAAAGTGAATGTGTTTTCTATAAACATAATACATTTAATTAAATAAAAAAAATTAATTTTATTCATAATAGTTCAGGTCGTCACATTGGGATTAAAACATTATTCACTGCTATGAAGAAAAAATAAACAATTTCAACATCACACATCTGGAGGTCTTTAAATTAAACTATCCCAAACCAAAATTTATTTCTCTTCATGTTTGTCATTCCATCATTTATATTCTAAATTTTATCTAAATTATTTTTTATGTTTTTTAATCCTTTTACTTTCAAAAATATACTCTCAAAGAGAGATGATAGAATAGAGTTATTTGAGCAACCATCGTTTTCCAAATCTTTCTTATATGTTACTTTTATAGAAACTCCTTCATCCCCAAAGACAATCATCACAATTTTAACTTCCAAATCATCATAACACACACACACACACACATATATATATATATATATATATATTAAATCATCACATTCTTCATTATATGACATCTTTTCCCATTATATATTAGAATCCCATTTTTATTGAGTAATTTTTCATTTTTATAAAATTAATATTTTGTAGTTCATAATAAAATAAATAGAGGCAAACCAAAAAATAAAAAAAAATTAAAAACCAATAAAAATAGTGTACCGTTATATGATACCACTTATATAACCACTTCAAGAACAATCAATGATCAATAAGAGGTTGTAGAACCAGAAATAAATAATTTCCATTATTTATTTAAAAAACATATCCACCTATTATCAGGTAATAATTATTTTTTCAATATACAAAAACACAAAATATTTCAAGAAACAGATAACATTTACAATCTATACCATTAAAAGTGATAAGGATACTCCTTTATGCGATATATATTAATCTTGGATCACAATACCCATTAGAATAAACATCAGAGTTTCAAAAGAATGTTATAGCCTTGAAACTCTCATTAACATTTGTCCTGACTATTCATTACGTCATCCCACACTTTATAATGATAATGGTTTGTGTAAAGACAGAAAAATATTTATCAATATATACTTCCTATTTTTTTGTTTTATGGAAAATTCAACTTCTACCCAAGTGGAATTGGAGTAAATAAATTGATATTATTATTCAAACATATACAATAACAATTTTATTTATCACATTATATGTAAAAAACATGTACACGTCAACTTAAATATTTTTCTTCTTCTTCATTTCTTCTATATTGGATAATCCAAGAATTTTCACGAAATTTCAATATCAATACCATATTCATAATCTTTTTCTATATAAATTTATTTTTTCACTATTATCCAATGTATAAATTAATCCTAGAAAAAAATTAAAATATGAAATTTTGATTTAAATTTGAATTTAATGTTTATATCGCCAAATTAAATGTCATCATTTGGATAATATTTATACTTAATCATGAAAATTAAATTTGAATTTTAGATAGAATAATATGAAATAAATTATAAAAATTAGATTTTAATCCTTATAAAACTGCATAAAAAATACACCAAATAAATCATCTTCTATGGTGGAGCCTACTCTATTACAATTTTTGGTTATAATTAAATATATTTTTAAAATACTTGAATACATTATGGTATATGATACCTACTATAGAATTGAGGTCATGAGTTCTCAAAAAAAACTAAATTCCAAACTAGCTGCATTTGCAGTATGATCCCTGAAATATAACATGTTCTTGAAAACATTAACCTTATTGTGTCCTGGAATTTTAGTTGTGGTGTGGAGGTCCTAAATTTTATAGGAACATATAAATATCATCATATAAATTATGCCAATGTATAAACTTAGTATGATGTGGATACATCTGAATAAACCTCTCATAGGGCAAGGTTAGTATCTCTATAGTTTGAGGTTTTTTACCCCATTATTCATCCCACTTTTAATTTCAAAATATCCATGGCTTGGGCCCCACTATTGTGGCATAGTCAAACTTGATCTCAGCTAACTATGGTATGAAAATCAATTATGGTGAATGCACCTTCCGATTCTCTTACCAAATAGGAATCATACAATTCACCTTTGTAGGGTACATTATGTATTACAATTATGAGCACATTTTTTAGTAATATTTTTTGGTGTAGTAAAATGAACTATGGCATGAGTCTCCTTAAATTAATTAATTGCATCGTGAACTCCTTCAATTATAACTAATAATTATGAACCGATATAAGAGTGAACTGAATTTACATCTATAAAAACATTAAATCACATGAAAAGTTATATTGAATGTGTTAAATATACAAAAAAACAAATAAAAATAGCAATATCCACTTAAACCATTTTCAAAAAATTCACACAAAATCATTTCATCAACTGTTTTTCCCAACTTTGAGCAACATCAAATATATGCCCATTAAAAACTATAATCATTCCAACTAGAACATAAAATTATTGTTTTAAATGGTACACCTTCCTATACCTGGAGTCTAGCATGAATATAGGTACATTTTAACCCTACGATTCATCTAGGGTAACATAATAGTATGCCTCTGACATAGTAACTCGTTTCCCATGACCATTAGAAAAGTTATGTGAGTGAACTCACACACCAATATCAATAAAAATGATATAATAATAAAATCTACATCAACTTCATCGCACTCATATAAAAAAATATGTATGTTATAAATCATACATTCCTAGAGTACACAAAATGCGTTCCCAAAAACGGTATACACGGGAATCAAATAGAGACAACAATCCACACATAGGGAAATAAAAACCCAAGGGAAATAAAGAGTGTCACATAACATTTTAACTATACTATTTAATGTTTTTAAACCAGGCCTTTTCCGTAATCCATTTTTTGAAATGATAATAATTTATGTTTTATGAGAGCACTAATTCAAACATCATTTGAAAATCCCATGAAACCCCCTGAAAAATTTTTATTTAAAAGGATCCCTTTAAAACAAGGTTCTTCCCCAATAAAATCTATAACTAGAATAAAGGGAATCCATTTTTCACTAAATAAATTTTAAGTAGACACTAAGTAAATATTAAAAGTGTAATAAGACCACAATTATTTCAATAAATATTTTTAAATCCATATTGAACAAAATTTTAGAATCACTTAAAGGTTATAACCTTATTATAAAATAAAAAACACATTAAAATCTAGTTTTCAATAATTGAAAAAAATAGGATAAAAATATATCACAAACCATCAAAACTATTTCAAAAAAACTAATAAAAATATCTACTAATTTTTACATGAAAATATTCCATTTCAATCCTAAAAACATGTAATTAAAAAAAGAAACCTTTATTTCCTTGATTAAACTATATAGAAATGATATAGAAACATGACATGGATATCACATATATTCATACATTATATAAAATAAATTATAAAAATTAGGCACACATTGAATGGAAACATGAAATACCTATAGTGAAATTCCTTCTTGGTAGAAATGTAAACCATTCTAATATATTATTCCATAAATGGTGAACACCTAAACAAAAAAATTAGATGAAATATGTAAACCCTTAACCCAAAAATCTCAAGCATCTATTCTTCCCTAAACTCTAAATTATCAAAAACTCCTTCTTGGATACCTAGGATTATCTAAAACCAATATAAATTATTGAAGAAAGGAACAAATAGTAGTAATATAAAATATTAACTATGTAATATCATAAAAAACGCAATGAATAAACCAAGAATTGAATTAAAATGAGGTTAAAAATCTACCTTAGCTCCCAATAATCAGTAGAGTCTTATGGGGGAATAAGGGGTGAAAACCCTCTTAAAATTTAAGTGTAATTTTGGTAAAAATAATTATTTAAGTGATTCTAGTCATGCCACACAATTTCATTAAATAGTTTTCCAAACTGTTCACTAATCGTGTTGGAGTACCCAAGTACACAATTCCTAGGAATATCTATATATTTTATCAAACTGTGTGGAGACCATGAAAAACTATTCCATCTATAAGATAGTACCCCCCCCCCTCATGGGAACCATATAGTTACCACTAACTATGTGGAAAAACTATTCAAAACCCTTAAAACCTCTAAAACTAGAAATTTAGAACCTGAAAATTATTGGGAATCAAGGTGGCACAATGGAGGAAAAATAACTCAAATTAAACACTACAATTCCATGTATGTGTCACATTAGAACAAAAAGTCTATATGTTCAAGTATAATATTTCCCTTTTCATAGAATTGAAATATATCAATGAAGGAAAATTATAGATAGAAATAAAAACTATATATGAGGAAGATAAATAGTATTTGGGTGTTTCTATTTGTCGCTATGAAATATAGAATTCTTCAAACTCAAAATTAACTTAAATTTCATAATTAAATCAATTATGATATAAACAATATAGTCACAATTCTAGAGACTGTGTATAACCTCATATATAATAGGATCTATAGTATACATAAGTAAAAAATATAAAAGTAGTGAAAGGACTTCTAACCATTATTTTGAAAGTAGTTCCCTTCAAAATGGATGGATAAGGAAAGCATAAAAAAATATTATACTAAAGAAAGACATGAAATTTTTTGATATGACCTTAGGTTCATATGAGGTTGTAAAAATATGATAACGAGAAATTTAATGATATATTGTGTGGGAGATGTAATAATATGGTTATATTGTCAATAATTTCATAGTTATCCAACTATAAAATGATTAAATGATAAATTAAAAAAATAAAGCACTCAATGATGCATGATATTTTATGGATCATATTAAGGTAGAGTTCCTTAAAAATGAGAAAGTTATAAGAGGAAAACAAATATTATGTGTATTAATATATTTTACAGTAAATTATATAAAAAAGAAAAGATACAATATCATAATGAATCTAACAGAAATAATAGGGGATCCTAGTTAATGGGAACCTCTAAACATAACTTATCTTTCTAAGGAAAAATCCGTCACTTTTTTATTCCATTTTCTATTTCTATATACTATTGTGTAGGGAATTAAGGAGTGGTCGAAGAGTGATGTAGTTATTTAACAGTAATAATCGGTTTCTATCATGGAATGATTTAACTAACATGATGAATAGATATTAAAGTACATCCACTGTGTGAGAGTTGACTAGAGAAACTACCATAATTTAATTGCGCAAGATAATATTGATATTCTAGATAGTTCTGTCAGTTCATTATATAATCATATTGATAAATCTATTTAAACTTCCCATGGATGAATAAAATTAAATTTGGGTAACATGTTGGACAATTATAGATAGCATTATTATTATGGATAATCACTCTTATTTCTTATATTTTTTCAGAGTCATATAGACCTAGAGATGGAATAAATTTGGATCAATTTTAAGTGAGATATGAGAACAATGGATATATTTTATATCTTACCGAAATACATTCAACTTTTCATTTATCATTAATAAGTGAAAGAAAAGCATTGAATATTGAACTGAAATGTATATTTACATAAAATCTAAAGGGGATATTTAATGTCCTAATTGGATTATAATTAAGATATGAATTGGATATATTTTTTTTATTTTTTCTAAAAAAATCAATGATAAGTAATTATAATAAATTAATAACATGAGATATTGAGAAATATCCCAATGAAGATGAGTAATTTTTTTATCAACGTTAATTAATTAAAGAGTTCATGCAGATAAGTTTCTTTCCTCTCATTATCTTGTATACATATTTTATACTATAGTATTTAAACTTTATTATTTTTTAATTTAATTTTAATCAATAAATTTAAAGTGATGTATATAAGGAATTCATTAACTAATATAGTTTATATGAGATTGGGAAATATTGATGGATGATTCAGAGATTCCTTCCATATATTAATATTCATGATGGATTCAATTTTTAATGAACAATAAAAATTTGATTAAGGTTGAACAAACATTCTCTTTAAATCCTTATAAATTAAAAATATTAAAGTATAAAATAATCTTGTTAAACAATTAATTTGTCATGGTAATGATGATTTATTGAAATGTATTAAATTTAGTATTTATATATTGAAAACTACTTTGAAAAAAACTGAATAAGATTATAAATATTCATTTGCATTTAAATGTCCTTAAGTCTATTTTGTGATATTTTAAGGTGTTTAACAAATAAACGATAAGGATTAGAGAAGTAGTTGTTTGAATTGATGGAATTCTATAAATATAAATTAATAGGATTTTTTTGGATTCATACATAAGTTTTTTCTTATAATGAAATATTTAAAAAACTCTAGAACATCTCTATAAATGAATGGTTTTCAAAAAACACTATTTATTTTGTTTCTTGAGACGAATGATGAAATTTAAATAGAAATCCATTATATTAGTTTTTTATAGGATTGTCTAATAAGTTTATCCTTATGTGTAATAATTTCTTTTTCATGGATTTTTTTCATTTAAAATTGTACAAATTCAAATAATTATTAAACATTGTTTAAGTGTAACAAGAAACCTATGAATGTTATATCCATTATGATACATCATTTATTTATCTACACATAATATTTTTTCATGGTTTATAATTTTTTTTATAGTTGGATAAATTTATGAAATTTCAATAATGAAAATATTTTGATTAATTAAACATCGTTAATTGCTTGAGTTATTATTCATTGATTTAATATCAAAATAATTTAAATAAGATTATTATTCCAAAATAAGTTACTTTGAAAATAATGTGATCTTAAAGTCATGGAATATTTCTTCAACCAATATATAGTATTACATGCTTCCATGAATATGTGGAAATAATTTATAAATAATATATTTCAATGAAGGTTTTGAAAATAATTATCCTTATGTTTTTGGAAGATGAAATTGGAAATTATTAGACCAAGATTAAATGTTAGTTAATTTATTTGATTTGGTTTACCAGATTAATTGTTGAGAACAATACCAATTCGTCAAGGAAGAAGAAGAAGATGTTGTAGAATCCATAAACTATGGTATCTCAATATAATTGTATATAATTGATAAGTATAAAATAATATTTTAAATGTCTAGTGATCCATATTTTATTTCTAAAGAAGTTTTTTATGCATGGATTTAAATAAAAATAAATCTAATACACTACTACATCAAATGATAGCGGAAATCAAATACCTTTACACGTATTTTTTTGAAATAAATATTATGCACTATTGAAATCCATTATCAAAAAAATATATTGTAGAATACTCAGGATTTTGGAGTGATAGAATACACTAACATAAGTTTGTATAATGAACCCACTAGTTAGTGATAAGGTCTTCTCAATAGATATCCCACATTTTATTCTCTAGTGTTTATAATGTTAGAGAGTTAATTGATATTATATATACTTTTATATTATATGGGAAAAATATTTCTCACACTCGATCAAAACACATTAAAAAGTAGGTACCCAACATGGAATAAAACCATGTAAATTCCATTATACTTATTTTGTATATATTTCTTTAATTTTGGGAAGTAGTGATCTGAAAAAGAGTGAGTGGATTGTGATATGAAAAATTCATATATCATGATTTTACAGAATAAATTTTAAATTATAAGCTTCATTGATTCATCCCAGCCCCACATGACTAATATAGATATTGAAAATCCAAAATTTGATCAATAGTATTGGTGTTCCTCTCTTTAATTATAATAACATTCATGTATATATCAACTAAATACTACCAATTCATCAATTAGAAGCCCTAAAAGTTAGTGATGTTGTTAAAATAGTTTTTCCACCACCTAATAGTAATTATCAAATTATATTTATAGATAAAATAAATATAAAATTATTAGGGAAATAACAATATTATATTTATTAATTTTATCAATAAAAAAGTGTACACAAAATTTTTGAGACTCAAAATGACCAATGATATATAAGATAATCTTGAGAACATGTTTGAAATAAATTTTATAATTAGATTATCTATAATATAAATCTAGAAGTATTTTTTTAAGATAACTAAATGGATGATGATGATACAATATATTACAACCTTACTATAGTAAATAAGATAGTCACATCAGGGCCTTTGTAGATAACTTTAAAGATTCAACAATTATGAATATGATGATGAGAAAATTCCCTAATAGATTTCAAAACAATTATGTCATCCATGGAAGTGGTGGAAAAACAAATTTTCGAAGAATTTCATATCTCAAAACACCTCTATGGGATATGGAAAGATCCTATAGTCAATAAGAAATTCATTTATAAAATATAATTAAAATTCATGCAAGATCGCATGGTCAAAAAAATGATGATGAATCAGTTTAAAATTTATAATGTGATAAAAATAGGTGGGGATGATAAGAACATTATGTCTCTTATTTCCATAAAACATAGAAGGTTAAGTGGAAAATAAAATATAATGCTTCCCATAAAATGAGTAAAATTTTAGGTAATTAATAATTTTGAAAATTACTAACCAAATTAAAAAAATATGATTAAATTAAGTGCGATAACAATTAATAATATTCAATAAAATAATATATGAAGAAAAATATGAAATGGTGAAATTGAAAATAAATATGAAGTCATCAAGAAATTCAAAAGTATTTTTTATGATCATGAGATAAGTTGAAGCCTCATCATCATTGAGTGATTTTTAATATTCACTTACCACTCAAAATAAAAAAAACATTCATAGATCATGTAAAGAGTTATAGAGTCACTTAATATAGTGATGGGGAAGAATAAAAGAGTTTCACTTAGTTCATGTATATATTTTAGTTGATAACTTGTCTACAAAAAAATACCTTGATCAAGAAAAGAATCATGATTCCTGATAATGGGATCAGAAATATAGACGAGAAATAAAATTAGATCACTAAGAATATTAAGAGTTTTAAGGTAAAAATTAAAAAATGTTAAAATACTAAATGATATTGATGAAAGTTCTGTTGAAAGGTAGTAAAATTTTAATATTATTGGTCCCATATATCATAAAGATGAAGATATTTGTTGGGAGATGAGTAGAAATTATGAAAAATATGAAGATTTTCAACTTGAAATATAATAATAATATATGAAATCAAAAATAAATAAGTAGGTACATGTTGTTTCAAATTATTCCTATGATACTAAGTCTATTTCATCTAATAGTATAGTTTTTAAAACAAAAACCGGACTTATATGGGCTATAGAAAATCCTAAAAACATAACTTATATATCAAATTGAGATATATATGATTTTAGATGAAAATTTCAACAAATAAAAAAGTAAAAAATGATGAAATGATCATAGGTAACTATAATTTATTCACTAAAAACCTAATCCAAATTCTTAATAACAGAAATGTGAAGGCAATTATTATTTTTTAGTAATATTTGGTGAAAATGAATAAAACAACGAGTATAAAATTCAACTTCCATTAAGTTATCCATAATTAATGGGAAGCATTATGGAAATAAATAAGTATATTTATAAGGAATAAAAACATTTTAAAGGTTATAAAATATAATAGTGAAAATATAACAAGTGTTTCTACTAAATGAAAATATGAATTCTTAAAAAAAAAATTGGGGATATGGATAAAAAAGTCACTATTTCCAAGAGTGAGTGGAAAATCCTCTCAAACAAACTCTATTGAATTTTGGGGAAATGAAAACTAAACGAACAAGAAAGGGATCTAACTATAATTGGTAATGTAGTTAATGTCAAAATATAAGTTTAATGGTAGAAAAATAATGTTCTTATTTGAAAGGAATACAAGTCAGTTAACAATAATAATCTCAATTTCACATTAATATATAAAAATTTAATAACTAGTCATCTCATGAAATATTTAGGGTGATATGCTGGGAATATGGATATATTATAAATAATTGCATATTTACCCTACGAATACAGTAGGAAAACCAACTAAAAAAACAATTAGGAACTAGAGGATGAAATTTCTCTTAGGGATATTATTAATGTGAATATACCATAGATGGAGAATGTTGAAAATCACAAAACTATTTTGCTTAAAATTGTGATATATGGCATGAAATTTAGGAATTGAAGCATGATGATTTATCTTAATACTGAGGTTTTAAATCATGGAGGATCTTTGTTGAGTGGAAGTTATTAACCTTGCTTCTCTCACATAGAATAAATAAATCCCCTCTATATTCCATTATCTATATTATTGTACTAATTTCAATGTATTGGATAAGATTGATTAATATGGATCTAGATGAGTGTTATATTATTTTATAATTAGAAGAGGTGTTTACTATGTAATAATCCAAATACCCTGAAAAATAGATGTTTGAGTATGTCATTTGATAGGTATTTGAGTATAGAATCAGCCATAATATCTTTATGGGAGCAAATATAGGCAATCTAGATGATTTTTATTGTTTTGGTCATAAATACAATGAGAAATATATTTTTACAGTTTCAGGATGAAGAACGATTAAGTGGTATCATATGATATATGGTTATAAACAACATTATTGTTTATGTTATGCACACTTTTCTTCTACATTAATCATGGCCCGGAAATACATAGATTTATTTTTAAAAAATATCAATTCTAACTCACAAGTGATGTTATGATTTTTCTAATATAATAAATCTGAGAAAATTCATAACATCCCCAAATATATTCACCATTTAATTTATAATTAATAACATGAGGTGAATATTATTTTTTGAATGGAGGTTACTGTTGAAAAAAATATCTAAATAGGGATATTAAAGATCCCAATGGGATTAAGATAAAGATATTCATTAATTTATTTTTCTTAGTTTATTTAACACATCAATGATAAGAAAAGTTGATATATATATTAATTTTGGTTGATGGTGGAAGAGACCAATTAATTTGAGTATATTCCTTCTATATGAAATTAATGGAAAACAATATATAGGATTGATTATTACTTTGAATTGTATTGTATGAAAATAAAAGAAATAACCATTTAAATGTGAGGGTTATTTGAATTATAATGAATCAATGTCATGTTTTTATAAAGTGAATGTACTATAACATTTTCAATGAGATTAGAGAGTATGGTGGGTTGATTGAGATATCGTATCCATTACTTAATTTTTCGAAATGATGTTGTATCAAATAAATAAAATAAATTTTATAAAAGGATAGAAAATATAGTTATTCAAAATAGTTTGAATAGATATTTTTAAAAGAATCTATATGTTGGATAAAAGCTAAAATTTTTAGTAAATGATGATTTTTTGAAATAAAAAAATTAAGTATTTATATACTAAAAAATAATTTAGAATAAATATAAATATGTCAGGAAATAGCTGAATATTTTCAAAAAAATTAAATTAATTTTGATATTTTTTGAACGATTTGAAGAATCCGTAAGATGGTTTGGAGAAGCCCTAATTTGAATTGAATAAATTTTTTTATTCTCATTTGATGGTAAATAAATTAATCATTCAATAATGAATATGTTTTTTCTTCAAAACAATAAATTAGAACATTTTGTAACATCGTTGTATTTATAAGGATTTCAGAATATATACTGTAAGTATTTTCACAAGATGAATGTTATAATTTTCAAAGGAAACTATTATGAATAGTATATTAGTCATGTTTAATTATTTTATTATAAGGAATAAGTTTTTGGTTAATGCCTTTATTTTTCACTAAATAATTTATAAATAAAAAATCATTTCATAGGATATAATAATAATAATAACATACATATGTTTTATATACTATAATACATATGCTTTTTATTTATATACATAATATAATTTCAAAGTTATTAAGATTTTTGAGTTAGAGAAAAATTTTATATTTACATAATGAATAAATATTTAGGAATGAAATATGATATTATGAATGGGACATTCATCATTGACTAAATATTGTAATCATTCAAATCAAAATGTGGTTCAAACTGAGTGATTGAGAAGATGAAGTAATATTCACATCGTGAAATATTTCTTCAATCCTAAATGGTTTCTTTATATTTCCAAATAGAAATCAATATAATTAACAACTAATTGTTTTTGGGGTATGTTTGAAAAATAATGATATTTGTTTTTTAGAAGACTAAATGTTCAATTATTTGTGAAATAGTAAATTAACATTGAAATTGAGAATTTTATTTACTATTTAAATATGTGAGAAGATTACCATGCTATAAATTAAATATATATACCTCTTACAATTATAGAAATAATATTCACCATTTTACATGAATATAAAAATAATAAAAAGGGTGGGAATCTAAAAAAGAAACAAATTATGGATTCTTTGAGAGATTAAATTCTTTGTATTAGTGAGTTGTAGTACCCGATACATCTAATACTATGAACATATATTATATAAATTAAATAGAAAACTAATACTAACACCTTTAATGATTTAATATGTATTTAGTAGATATTATGATCACATATTTAAGTAAAACCATTGAATCAATGAACTATAATAATAATAAGAGATTTTGAAAATATATTGGTAGTGGGGATGATATGTATCAAAGAATAAGTATGTGATATAGTAGAGGTTATTCCTTATAATATCAATATATCATTAGATATTAATGAGAAGTGGGATAATAGTGGGGAGAAAGGCCAATAATATTTAATAGATTTCTAATAAGATCTGGACATTTCTATTTGAAGAATAATAAAGTTGGCATGTTGCATCCTTTGAAGATAGATAAATCATGGTCTTATTTGTGATTTATTTTGAAGGATCTATTATACAATTTTGGAATCCTATATAAAAAATGTTAAAAGACTACTCAGGATTTTTGAAATACGCCTAATACTGGTGGGATCTATTATAATGAACCCCTTAAGAAGATACAAGGTACTTCTGGGAGATATTCCAAACTACAGTCGTAATTATTCAGGATTATGGGTGATAGACTGTGTTATATGTAAATTTTTATTAGTGTAAATCTATGAATCAAAGTTTCCCCAAATGTTGTAAGAAATAGGTGACAACCTTTGGATATAACCTTTTAAATCTCAATGTTATTGTTATTATTTTTTAATTTGATATGGTAAGGGGTGAGAAGTAAATAATTAGTGGATTAGGACATTAATATTTGCAATGTTTAGTTTAAGATAATAAATCATAAAATGATAGTATCAAAAATTCTCCACCTCAAAATATTAGTTATACAATCACACATGGGAAATAAAAACTTCATCCATAATACGTTAATAATGGTAATTTCAAATAAAAAAAATTTAATGTATATGTAATTATTGATAAAGGTCAACTATAAGTAAGAATTAAATAATAGCATGATATTAAAAAATGATTTTCAAGCATAGAATACATACATGGATAAGTATTTTCCTATTGATTGACCAATATAAAATAAATTTCAAATTAAAATATGGGATAATTAACAATAAAACTCATATCCTTCATTATACCAATTTCTAAACCTCCTTCTAAAAACTCTAGTATGATCACCTGAACATCCTTCCACATGAATGTGAAATGAAATACCAACATGTGTACTAGGGTGTTCGTGATGGTTGTGAGTATAAAACGTATAACATTATCTCTAATAACCCCAAAATAGAGTGACTAAAATCTACTACATGCCATTAAAAATGATCCTTCAAATACAATGACTTATAATAGTCCACCAGAACCATTCACATGTCCCAATCCTCTAACTCAAGGTGATACAATGTTCTAGGTCTATCCATGTTGGAAACATAGCCGTTATATGCTAGAAATAGAGTATGGTTTTAGATTTTATCATTCCTAATTAGTGAATCAAAATATGTAAAAAGGAAAAACATTTGTGAAAGTCTTAAATGTGTGAAAAAGATGAGGTTTCACGGAAGAATCTTACACACCCAATGCGATTTCAAAAGGGGTTTTGCAAGCTCAAGAATAATCTTGTTTGAACTAACAATGAAATGTTGGAAACATTCACTTAAGGTCACCAAGGCCTATAAATAGTCGTCTACCCCTTGAAAGACTTAATAATTTTTTTCAATGGGAATCCAATTGCTCTGCTATGTGAAAACTTTTCACATGAAATAATTACAGATGGTTAATATTTAATGTAATGTGTACTTTTTTACTGAAAATACCAAGTGATCCCTTCGGCGTAGTTGCGTGAAATATAAGGGTTCAGCATAAAATAGGGGTTATACAAAATTTATCTTTTGTGACAATCCCAAAATCTTCCATGTAAGATTAGTTATTGCAAGCAAGTGTAGTGTTGGGATTTTGATATGATTTTGAGCATATGATTTTTTTAATCAGTGCTTTCATGTACATCAATTTAGGACTTAGATGAATGAAATGTCTATTGAAGAATACATACAAATACTACAACGCAAATCTATTGAAGAAACCTGCATGTTGATAAACAAAGTTAGACTTCTCCCAAGTTAGTTGGCTAAGGGAGTGGATGGAAGTTATCTGAGGGATGCAGTGATCTATCCCTGATTTATTGTAAAAGAAGTTTTCCTGGAACATTGTGACTATGACTGGACCTTTTAATCCAAAAATAGTGGAGATTATTGGAATTAGTTACGAGTGATACATTTTCGGTGTAAGCTCCTTTGATGTAGCCATTTTCGGTGAACCAAGTAAAATTGTTGTGTCATCTCCTTACATTCATTTGAATGAAATTTTTAACAATATTCTATCAATATGGAAACAAGATCCATAACATTAAAAAGAAAAGTTTGACACCATGATTCACCACTCCCCTCTCATGGTGTTTCGGGTTCTTTTAATCCCAATATTAATTATTTTCAAAAAAATCAAAAATCCCTAACACTAATTGATTTATTCATAAAGGGATAACTACATGGAATCCCAAAACACACTCAATAAGAATCATATCTATTT
This sequence comes from Viscum album, assembly GCA_963277665.1. Taxonomy (NCBI): domain Eukaryota; kingdom Viridiplantae; phylum Streptophyta; class Magnoliopsida; order Santalales; family Viscaceae; genus Viscum; species Viscum album. Next base: position 139,429,456 of record OY728139.1, read on the forward strand.
TTTCATGATTCATTACATATTTTAATTCTACTTTGAGATCCCTAAATAAATTTTATTTATCAAGGCCTTAGGAAGTATAGGTGTTATGATACTATAATATCTCCAACACATGGAAAACAAAATCAAGCTACTAAACAATAGGTTAGACTAAAAGTATCCCCCACTTATAGACTCAACCAAACCCTTTATTGATTTTATACACCCATACCTAATGAATATTTATGAAATTCACCTAGAGACACACATATGGTAAATTATTAAATGGATAACCTATCACTAAAATAGTTTTACCATCCATTATCAAATCATGAGTAACCTCAATATAGGCCTTCCTCATGTTTCACAATGATGATATCAGCCAAGAAACATCCCATGATACATATATCATGAAATGGAAGATACATATTCCATGACATGAATCCAATAATCCTAAATGAAAATTCCACATTTCACAATATCCAATTGTTCACCAATTCAATGATAATATTGTGAAATAATAATAAAATTCACCGAGTGACATAACACCAATGAGAATTTTATAAATGATTAGAAAATTCCCACTTTATAAATCCCCAAGCCTCTATAGAAAAAATTCCCATCATATTGGGATGATTACACCATCATCTAGTGGAATAATCATTAAAACATATGAGTGGACCAACTATAATCATATAAGAGAACATGAGGAAGATTAAGAAGAAGATAAGGAAATGTTTACCTAGACTTGTGGGTTTAAATAAACCATCGTCAACCATTAACTATGCGGAAACATGGGGGATCCAATTAAAATAAATAAAGGGGACAATAAAAAATAGTCACTTATAAGAAGCCATATGGTTGAGAATAATATATGTCAACCAAGAATGGATTGGTCATCCCCATTATAAAAACTTGAAAAGTAAAATGTTGCAATATGACATGACAAATCAATGCGTAAATACAAAACCTAGTTCTTGTATGGGTTATCACCAAAGGGTTCACTATATTATTCAACAATCATTTTCACTCCCCTATGGCATGATACATTTCCCCATTTTGAAAACAACCATTGGGGTTATGAAAATTATATTTCCACTTAAACATTATTCAATGCAAAATCCTTGTGATTTAGTACGATTCTTCTCATGCCATCATCTTTTATGTTGAAACACCTTAGTAATGGAGTGAATATCCTCCAATAAAAAAACATTTATATGTTTAGGATTCCTGAAGTATTCCCATTATTTTATTTTATAATCATTTTTTCACTAGAATGTTCATTTCACATAATAAATTTTGTGTTAAAACACCCCTAGTAATGGAATGATCTATCACCTATATTTTATTTTAAAATTAGTACCACCCTGACCATGCATTGACACTCACTTGATTACTCGAGATAACTCCCCAGCCACTGGAGACCAACAAAAACATATTTGGGAGATGTTCAAACCCTTATAATAACATTATGATTCACAATTCTCAAGCTACCCTTTCTATAGAGAATATAAATTCAGAATTAATATAAATTTTTCAACCAATAATGATATGGTTCATTAAAAAATCCCAACCATAAGGTCTCTCATTACATTTAATCTTCTCAAGTGATCCCCTAGTCATTGACTAGAGATCAGAATATTATGCCACAACCTATTATTAATTCAAACTAATTATAGCACTACCACATCGAAGCATGATACTTATCCATAGTATTATTATTAAGAAATCTCAGTACATCATTATATATTTTAAAATAATCATTTAAATGGTTTATCTAATGTTAAAACATATTTCTCACACACAATCACCCATATCAATTTCTATCAACTTATTTATGAAATTCTTTCCTCATAAATGAAATTGTAATGTAGTGATTCCAATAGCATATCAACAAGACAATACTTGGTCTAGATTTTATCAGGGAACACGTGACCTACTCTCAATACATTCATTGATTCGCATCCCCCTTTAGGAACTAAATTCACAAATTTTTACTGATGAAATAGATGAACTATTAACACTAGCCCTATACAAAAATCATACATGGCTAAATTTAACACAAACCCAAGAGTGTCTAAATACATATATCTACAATCCATAGCTAGAATTTTACAACACTGGGTATTGAAAACTAACCACATAATTTGTGGGTTAGAATCCAAGGCCAGTAAGATTCTCTAAAAGATAGAATATCATATACCATTATAGAAATTATAAAACCATACCAAAATCATTTGTATCTCAAAAATATTTCCTTATATATTCATCCTTCATGAAAAAAATCAACCTCAACCCATGATCCCAACATCAGTTTCATATGATTCTAAATATCCTCAAAAAACTCTCACCTAAAATGGTAAACCATCAGTCATCACCTATGATCACTAGAATGCACCAAAACCATTGGTTATAACAACCTTACCTATGAAACTAGAAAAAACATCCCAATGACCCTCAAATAATAACTCATACTTCCTTAAAATAATCAATGTTATACCATAATCCTCTCATAAATAGACTGAAAATACCATCCCTTGTACTATATCACCAAGTTTAAGACATTATTATCTAATATAGTGGTATTCCATTTACGAATGATTTACACCCTATTTCTGAATCATCTCCACAACCTTTATAATAGTATCGAACAAATCTACTTGATTTCATATATACCTTAATAATATCATGGGAATATATTAATCCTTAATGTATACATTGAAATATTCATTTAAACCAAAATTATAGACCAAAATATCCATGTTTATAAAATCACCCAGGAGAGTTCATAATTTTCACAACATTCCCAGACCCATGATAGTCAAATCAAGAACTACCTATTATAGAAGATTCTTAACCACAATTGTAACCCCAAAAAGAATCATCATATCCAACGTTGATCAATAAATATTAGTTAAAAATAAAATTTATATTTAACATAGACCCATCAATCCCCTGTTGAAATTTCCACCATAAAAATACAAATGTTCATATAACCACTACTTCCAAAAATAGTTATTTTTCAAAAAATTATTTTCTAAGCATGTTGTAACTCCTCATTATTAAACCTAGAATTCCATGCCATATTTTTTGAACACATGATAAATGACCCAGAAATATCTCAAGTTATTATGATAAAACCAAAATCAATACATTATTTTCTAAAATATATATTGTCAAACAATCCCTCACAAAGCACCCATGATGTATCTCTTCACAACACATTCATTAGAATGCCTAGACAAAACTAAAACATTTATCCAATTAATATTTACTTTCACTCAAAAATAGAGAATCAAACCATACTCCCATTAACCTAACCTATATCCTCTAATGCACCATTCTTGAAAATAAATAATCTCTCATTTCCCACTTGGATAACTTGGATAAGAGTATCATGTTATTAATTGAAAATATAAAACCATAATTACAAAAACAGCAATATTAATCACCTGATGTCCAACAAAAATTAATCTAGAGAGAGATACACAACCATTCCAAGGTGAAATCACATTATAAATCAACACACTGAAACACATATCATCTAGGAACAATGTACCCCCATAACTCATGCCCAAACCCCATCATAAGGCAACTCATACTCGATAATTCAAATGATTGTCTTCTTGTCTACCAATATCATTTCCACAATCATAATATCAAAATAATCATGAAAAAAACATTGATCATTAATAATTATGATTCCACCAATAATTTATTTTGGAAAATAATAATAATTTGTTGGTGATACATTAATTATGTAAAACATATTATGCCCAATTTTCAAAAAATTCCCCATTTAAAAAATTAATAAAACTATTTTCCTTTTTTGAAAAAAAAATTTATCAAAATTAATAATTTATTTTCTCATATAGGTACACCCACATGAAAAATACTACGAATGAACACGTGATATATCACATCATTGGGATAAGATTAAATCCCTAAGTAACAATAAACTCTATAACATCATCCTTGAGTCAATATATCAACCATACTAGTGAATAAAACTAATAAAAAAACATGTTCCATAGTTTCATGGACTTTTATCATATATCGGTTAGTTATGCACAAGAATATGATTCATCCAACGATCTGAAAATATGTCATATATCTAATGGCCATACCTATATAGTATTTTATCCAAAATAATGATTTGACAGAATTTTGTAACACCCTGATTAAAATATCATGTACGACACCATAGATAGAGTTCTATAATACCACATGTGTATTTCCCCATAAGATAAGGGTTTTTGACTAATAACAATAGTCTATATGAAACATATGGAGGATAATTTTTCAATATCATTATATCAATAATAATAGAATAAAAAAATATAAAAACTTCAATTTAAGAATATGGAAATACAAATAGAGGAAATCATAAAAAAAATTAAACACCAATATGTTATAATTATAATAATGATAACCATGATAATTATACAATAAAACTAAAATTGTTTTCTACCAACTAAACAGTATAAAATAAAAAAAATGTGAAGACTCAACTATAAAACTTTGGTACCCCCCCCCCCCCACCAAATTAACCTCCTAACCTCTATTTATCTACTCTAGATATCTATCTCACACTACCTATCACATGAAAGTGAAACATAAATCATACATATACACTAAGATGATTGTGTATATTAATAGTAAAAAATCATAATGTTATAACAATGTTATCATATACATTCCATCATATACAACATATCCATTTATCAAAAAACAAATAAAATTTATTATATTGAATTTTGGAAACACTGTCAAATCATCATGTGTTGACCAAGACACCATGAAAACTACCTCCATTTTATGTGAAAAATACATGTGATACATCCATCATAACCACATATTATTTAAATCCCATTACAGATAGGAATATTAATAGTTATCCCTGGGAATATAGGAAACCCATTAGAGAGATTATTTATAATACAAATCTTGGGCATAAAAACTCACCATGAATAGAAATTGACATATGGAGGCAATATTGACACCTAATCTCTAACACATAACATTACATACCCTCTAGGAACCGATTTGTTTTATTAGGTGATTTTAATACATAAAATAATCCCTGAAGGTGATTAAAAAATAAACTAGGTTCAACAATTTTAGATACCCAAAACCATGATCTTATAAAATAAAAATATAAATATATAGTTCCCTGATAATTTTTATCCACTAACTTTATCCATTTATGAGTATGATCAAAAAGAAGAATCCAAAAGATATCCCACCTCCATGGTGTTTTTATGGGTTGATGTTGAACTACTCAATTATTGGGTGAGACTCCCTTAAAACTAATAACATGCTAGTACCTCTCATGAAAAAGTGTAATAATGTATATATCTTTCCTATAGAGAATTTTATAATGTAATAAACACCATTTTGATTTCCTTATAAATGATTATATATTCCAAGGGGGTAGTCTCCTATATCCTTACATTTACTCATTTTTTATATAATTATTGAGTAAAATAACTAAATTTACAATATTTAATAACCCATTGCCAATGAAACTAAGCCTTATATTAGTGGATTCCTTATATGTTATAAAATATATTACATTAAATAATGATTATATTTTTTACTAGTTTTCAACTTGAATGGAAGTAGAAAAACATTATATCCCATTATTTATTATATAAACCAAACATGGAATATGATATACCATTGTATTCATGCATGTCACACTATAAAATATGAAAATATCATGTAATACCAGTAAAATCAGGTTCGGTTAAACCATCCCCATAAAATATTAATGAAAAAGTAAATATACAAATTCAGGTAGAGGAAGGGGTTTTAAAAATATTGGAATGAGACAATCCCCTAACATCAGCCTCTACCAAACATGTAAAAAATGAGGAGATCAAAAGGACCACATTGTAGAAATTTCATTGACTGCCCTCCTAGACAGGGCATCAGCCACTTGATTGTCCTCCTCGTTTGCATGAGTGATCATTAAGTTGAGATGCTTTACCTGATCATGAAATCCAATCCAGTGAGGTAGAATTATCTATAGAATATAATGGGTTCTCGTCTTAAGAGCATGTACTGTAAGTTTGGAGTCTGATTCAATCCAAAAGAGATTCTATCTTTGAAAGAAATCATGCCTAACAATATAAATAATGGCCCATATATCTACTTCATAAGTTATTTTCATCCCAATAAAATGATGAAAGAAACCCTTGATGATGCCATGATGCATGCAGAAGACACCTCCACAACCCAATCTGATCGGCACTCCAGATGTAGTTCTATCAACATTAACCTTATCAAAGGGAATGATCAATGGGATCCAATGAAAAAACTTAACCACCAATGGCTTCTTTATTTTATAATCACCAATATTCTACAATCAACAAAGCCTCATGGGCCTTATAGAATTTCACCATATGTTTTATAATATAAAATAACTCATGGAATCATATCCCAAACTTTGTTGGTATATAATCAATAAAAATTTTAGATTTATATCATTATGATCACCATGTCTCACATAATATTTTATACCATTTCAATACCCATCCAAAACACTATTAGATGGACTCTAAAACACTTCTATAGTAACTCTATAATTTAAACTCATCCATTATTTGGATAACCACCAATTAGGTCCCCATGTCACAATATAGAATTGAAAAAAAAATATTAATTGCAAAAGTCATTAATGAAGGAAAATAGAAGTCTCTAGAAATACTTAAGTTTTACTCACACTAAAAATGTATATAGGATAATCTTTTTCAAAATCGTGTATATCTAAACACGTTTATACAAGATGATTAATATGAATGCAAGTATTTTTATATGATACATTTGTCCAGGAAATTTCCTTTTTATAGGACTTAGAGCATGTCATTCCCATATATCTACCTCAAAAATTCTCAATTAGAAAATTATAGTCTAGTTCAATCAATCCATAAATCACTTGTAATTCATCATCAAGGATTATCACATCAAAAACCCCTCGACCAAATAAATAATAAAATTATATATTTCTTTTCATGATATAACTATACTACTCCTTGTCCCCTCTTAATCAAGGTCTTATATGTCATAATCATAATATGATGGGAAGATCCCCTATTGGTTAGGCTCCAACAAACAACTTTATCAGCAACATACCCTACAACCATATGATTATATAAACTTATGGGGTTATTTAAGAAGGGTATAAAAGTATGAAGGTTCTCATGATAGGTTTCTCAGAAACTATAGATAGTATGAAGACCAAATATATACCATGCACCCCTAGTATACCAAAAAACATGATGTATGACACTCCAAGTGTTATACATCATGGGCCATCTTGTGAAAAGAAAATCATAATCTTGATAGAATGTTGTGTTGTGAGGTAAAAATTATTATTCATCTTCATGTTGTGATCTGTATATCTATATAAATATTCAATTTTGTTGAATAATAATGTTTATATATAATTTTATATAACTTGATATATTTTTTATTCTTAAATCCCATTAAAAATACATTACAGAACAATACATGAGATCCTCTCTAATGGATTATATATGATCACTTCTTATATAAGCCTTATGTTTTCAACACATTTAAGTGTTTTATTAAACTCATTATATCTCTATGTACTTCATTAAACAAGGTTATGTGACTATCTAAAAAACCCATCCCACTTAACCCTTTAGTGAGTAACTTCTATGATGTTTCTTGGTTTTAATAATAGTAATACATAAAAATTTTATCCTTGATGTTTAACTCTTAGAGAATATTAAAACTTCCTAATTTCTAAACTTCTAATTAATGGATACCCATAATTTTGATATATATATATATATATATATATATTATCATAATAAATGAATACTCAATATATTTTAAAAATACACACCTAAGGACCATAAAGTTTTATTTCCTTTAGATAATATATAAATGATATTATTTTTTCATGATTTTTATTCTATAACACTAAAAATGATCATCCTAAATATTAATATTTATATAAAAACCATAAATAATACAGTTTTCTATATCCTTGGAAAGAAAACATAAGAAAGGGTGATCTCTAATGCTCAATAATTGTAAATAAGTGATATATCAATGATAAATTAAATATAACATGAACATTAGGGTAGTAGAATATGAGTGTAACATTTTAAAAAACATACCTAGTATACCATTTTCCATAATCATGAATAATGTAATAAATTATGGTCATTAATAACAACTTAACTATAAATAAGTCCAAGAAAATGGTCCATGAGATTATACTTTTTTAATTAGACATATGTTTATGAAATAAAGATAAGTATAGAAAATAATTTCCTTAGTCTAAGATGACTTGTAATATAATCATATTTGATTTTGATCAATCTCTATTCTTCCAGATCCCTGGTCAAGGTTTACTCTCACTACTATCATGGTGGATATACTATCATACTTAAATTGGTTCACTCCCCATTATATACCGTATCCCATGCGATATCCAAAATTAATGAATGCATTAGATGGAAATTTAATTTTTGAATCACCATTCACATATTCATAATTTATTTATATGCATTCTATAAGATCATATATCCTTCAAAATATATCAAAACAAATGGAGAAGAAAGGAATTTAGAAAACAATTAAAGATTTCATCACAGAATAACCCATGTAAAATAAATGGGTTACATAAACTTATCATCATCCTAATCGTAAATAATATTGATAAATAATAAGGATGGTATCCTTGGATCATATCCCTAATAATGAATAAGTAACATTAATGTTTTTATTAATAAATAATTTCCTGAATATTTATTGAGGAAAATCCACTTTTCATTTTTAAATCAATAAATTAAAATATAGGAAACCACAAATATTAAAGGAGATATTTTTTTAAATTAACATTGGAAACTTGTAATTAAAGCATCAAAGCATTGAATAGTCATGAAAAAGGGAAATTCCATTTATTATTTTACATTGACAAATAATTCCTTTAAAATTTTCATTCAAAATAGAAAAAAAAATTTAGAAAACAAGAAAAAGAATATCTTTAATACAATTTATAAAAAATTAAAAAAATGGAAAAAATAACTTGAAACTATCATAGAAAATATTAAAAAACATTCCTGAAAACATTTTAAAAAACCTAGACATGGAAGAAAAGGATTCATAAACAAATAGAAAATAAATTATGTTTTTATTGAAAAAAAATCAATAATTATAATTAAAAAATAGTGTAAAAGGATTATATTAATAAAAAAAATACAATTAATAGAGGTATATCATGAAATTTTATAATTGTAAACATAATCATGAATAAACCTAGTAAATAATCACATTATAACAAAAACAACTCTACCACTTTGGTATCATTTGAATAAACACATCTAGAGTGATAGAACCTTATATAGATATGTAAATACCCAAAATTTTCTTGGTAATAATCATAAAATACATTCATAATAAGTTTATACATCACAAAAATGAAACAATTAGGGAATATGTGTTTTCCCATAGAAATAAAAGTTAGATTAAAATCACTTAATTAAAGTTTGACTTGCTTTGAAATCGCTCTATACTCCTATATGACAAATGAAAATTTATTATAATTATATACTATAATTCTATTAATACTTATAATATCATAGTTGGTACACTTATAACATTTAAATTATTATTTATTAACATTTTCTTATTAACATTTTATTTTAAAGGTGTTTTCTGTTTCATTTTTAATAAGAGTATTTGTTCGTAAGTTCAGGTACTTTTATATTGATCATGGTTAAAATATATAGCTAATATTAATAATTATATATATAATATATATAATTTATAAATAGATTACGAACCCTCCATAAAATTTAAAAGTATAGAAAAATTTACACCACTTATAAGGATAGTTTGTCGTACATATGCATGAGCACTGATTCCATTTTCTAAAGAGAAGAAGGAAAGGAAGAAAAATATTATCCCATAATTAAAAAAGCAAAATTATATCATGAATAATATATATATAAATAAATTTTATCCTTATAACAATCAATTTACAATAAAAACAAAAAATAAAATTTCATCACCTCCTAGAGGTGGTAGTCCACAAATAGATCAAACAACATTATCTACTTTCAACGTATTTAAAAGTAAGAAAGTAGATATGATATTATAATTCCATCAAAATAATTATTTCATAATTAAAATGAAATATACATTAAACTAATCATAACAAAAAAACTATTATAGAGGGTGATGGAAAATGAATTGTATCACTATGTGGAGGCAGTAGTCGACATGTACCGATAATAGATACTTTCACATACCATTGGATGGAGAAAAGCTAAATAAGGGTGGTTAAAAAATCATAATCATATTTTTGTATATTTATTATACAGAATTTATTATTTTATGTGGAATATAACTTATTAATAAATTTTTTAATAAGAAATAAATTGAAATTAGTCGAGTCGGAGGATTACCACTTACAAATTATTCATTCTTTAGGTCCCTTATTAAGGACCATTAGTATGGTAAATCAGAAAGACCGGAATAGATAATACATTAACTAAGAAGTTTAGAAGGTATTTTGTTAGGTTTTGGTTGATATATATGGCACAAATTGGTGTAATTAAAACAAATAATGGTGGCCTTTTATAAGTAGGGGAGAGGATACACTTGGAATTTCATAAGAGATTAAATTATAGTTTTTTCGTACTCAATATAAATACTTAAAAATGGATATAGATTTTGATTTGGGATACAATAATTTCAAAATATTTCTATAATATATTATTTATACATGTTTAATTCAAAAAACTACACTTATCTCATTGTTAATCCCCCCCCAACTCTTTTCACCTTAACCATGGTAACATATTTTTACTATTTTTAATATTCATTATAAACAAAAATAATTTTATGATATTAAAAAATATTAATCATTATAATTCAAAATATGGAATAAAATTTTTCAAATATAATTAATATAAGTGATCAAATTTAATACATAAATTTAAACCAGAAAAATATGAGAAATTTTTTTTTTCCAAATAATGATTTCTTATGTATACAACTTTTTATACTAGTAGGAATATATTTAATTATAATTACCTAAATGATAGGTTTCTAGGGGACATAGATTAATCCGATGGGATTGGGAATTTAAAATGTTTTATCGAAGGGATGACGGAACTTGTCTTCGCCAATGAGTCGAGCCCTGGTAAGCTCTAAGGATCCCACGTAAATTATAATGATCACAAAAATCAAATAAAAACATACCCATTTTAAATCTGAATCCACGGTCAACTGAAACTAGTTGATGGTTATTTTTTTATTATTGATCAATAGAAATATCCCTCTAGATCTTCCACACATGCTTCAAAAATCAACTAAAATGTCAATCGTCGAATTACGGGTGCTAGCACATCAATCTGATGATGTCTTCGACATCTCGATGATCACCGCATTGAGATCCCTTCGATGCTTATAGATGTTCATGTTCCATTCTCTTGGATCAACTACTTAACTCTCTATTAAGTGTGAGGATAGAGAGACTCTCATTTTGTATTTCATTAATTGAATTAATATTTTATATGGGGAGAGAGCCTCACCTCTATTTATAGTGGTGTTGCAAAATACCCGGTTGCATTCCCTGACCCCCATTTATTTAAAATTCCATGAAATAAATAATTTCTAAGAACTAAATCTCATCAATAATGTTTATTATTTAATCAAATACTTATAATATATAGAAAAATATATTAAGTGATAAAAACGGATCCATTTAACTAGACTCGCTACCCCACTTAATTTTAAATGAACCGTTAATATTAAAATAGTATTCTATCAGTTAATATTTTTCTCTTATTAACATAACATGTAAATACATTAAATTAATTCAATCCCAATTATTCATAAAGTGAATAATAATAAATTTATATCATTATCAGTGTTCAAAACCATGGACAACACTCGAACTCCGTGGTGGGGCACACCATGTCCATATACCTATTCAATTGAATATGGTTGATTCTTGAATACACTATTGTGTGTGACCCTATTGTCCCTTATCTTGATATTAGTGAATAAAATCCATAGACCAAGAGTGGAGTCTAGAAACCAATCATGGCCCCAAAATAAATAAGGATTGTCGTATGAATGAAACCCAACCTAGTGACTGATCATTATCATATTTATTGATTTTTCTAAACTAGAACTGTAAGAGATACATCATGGGGGCCGAAAATAATGGATTCCCAAAGTGTCATTAATGAAAAAATTGACTCCCTCACTATGAAGGGAACCAAAGATGAAGAAGTAGGCATACTTTGGATCGATGGGGCCCTAGTTTCCAAAAAGTCCAATAACATGTTCCCCTCCAGCTAATTCTGATTAATCTCAGTGTGGGTAACCAAGAGATGTCTACACTTCCAAATAATATACTCAATTTTCTAGGGATAATTAATTTATTAAGAGAGTGAATTATATAGAGTTAAAGAGTTAGTTTCCACTTATGTATGGATGAGGTGTCTTAGATCACATAACTCCAGCCCAGTGACCATAGCCAGGACCTCCCCCTACAGAACATTTCTGCTTCTATAACAGGCAGAGAAAGCAGCTAATACAGACCACTCCCTATTCTGAATTACTCCACCACCACGCATCACCCCACTAAGAAGAGATCCATTCATGTATAGTTTAATGCCACCTATTGGGTGCCACAAATTGACCTAATACCCATTCCCCAGCCTTCTAACCTGGTTGGATGAAAAATTATTCAGGAGAAACAACATGATCAACAGAGAAGTCTAGAAGTCAGTGCACAAGCTGACTAGGTCCAGTAAAATATTTCTCATTTTAAAGGTGATGCTGGTTTTAGTTCCTTTAGAAGTTTTGTGGCAAGCATCATTCTGGCCCTTCCAAATAACCCAGCATCCCACCATGAGAATAAGAACTTGGCCATTCCTCTCGGACCTCTGATCATCAGACCCCTAAAGCCATGTGTTGAAATAACTATCTTGAAAGCCTCTGTGGTTATCCCGACCTGAGATGACACCAAAATATTTCCAAACCCATCTCACCCAATCACTAGCAACGAATAGGTGACCCATCATTTCCTGGTTATAGACACTACAACAATATCACTTTGAATAAAAATTCACTCCCATGTGTATAATTTTATCATCTGTGGGTAAAGTGTTGTGTCTCACCAACCACAACAAGAAATTTAACATGGAGGGAATGTCTTTAAACCACATAATCTCCCCCCATAGATCATCATTTTCTAAGTTCATCCTCACTTGAGAAAACTATTTGGATGAGAACTCTCCTGATGAAAAACATGTAAAGATGACCCATTCTGGATCACCACTCAAAAAGATATTATAGAAAAAAGATTTCTAGGAATCATTGAGTATAGACTAGATAAAACAAGGGTGGTCGCATGCCTCTTTAGAGGACATGAATGGGTTGGGACATCCAGGAAAGAACAACCTACCCCCCCCCCCCCCAAATGATGATTCCATAAGATAATTTCTCCTCTCCCCACCAACCATTGTGTAAGTTGCTTTAAAGACTCAAGGTATCGATGACTCGTTTTCAACATCTCAGAAGGTCATGACCTCTACACAGTCACATCCTGGTTATATCTACCCTACATGGTATTTCCCAAAAGAGTCTGACCTACCATCTCCTCCCATGCAAGTGTCGCGTGTAGCCCTTCCATGGACAATGATAGGCTTCTCAGGTTGATGCCCCCTTACGATAAACGTCTAGCAAGATTCTCCGCGGAATCCCAATGATTCTTGCCTTACATCTATCCATCCTATATAAATGACATCGAAATCCTCCCCATGTTAATGATAACACTTTTGGGGACCCTCTAGGTAGAGAGAATATGCATAGGAATTGACATTATAACACTATTCATGGGAGTTATGTGACCGCCAAAAGATAAAAATTTGTTCTTCCAGTTAAAGATGCACCTTGTGATCTTTCTAATGATATAATTAATGTATTATACACGCAAATTGGTTGTACTAACTAGTGATTTGAGGTACTTCATAAGGAAGGATATTATTCTCAAATTCAGGATGACATCCGGGTCCCTTTCCTTCTTGCCTATGATCTTCTTGGCAGTGAAATAATGGCTTTTCTCCCTGTTTACCTACTACCCGCTCTATTTACAGTACTCATCAAGTACCTCATTCATCCCCACCACAGATCTTCAGCTTCCAATAAAATAAAAAATTGAATCATCTATAAACATCAAGTGTGATATTCCTCCTAGAGCAAGTTGATTCAAGTATAGGAGAATCTTTCCTGTGCGAAGGCCCCGGTTAATGGAGTAGCTACGGGAATTTTGAGAAAGGATGAAAGTAGTAGGAGAGAGGGGATCCCCTTTCCTACGACCTATGCATGCCTTTAAGTGTCCAAATTTCTTACCCATAAATGAATTTGAGATCCATGCTGAGTTGAAACACCGAAACAAAATATCCCCAGACAAGGATGAGAACCCCGTACATGCCAGATTTCTTCCAAAGACTTTTTTATTGTCATTACTGACCATTTATGGTACAATTCCAATCGCACCCTAAATATAAATCACTTTTATAAAACCATGATGATACAAATCCATCCAGGTATTCAACTTAGGATCCATCCTTCTATTGACAATACTCGCTTGGACCTCATACGAGAATTTTCACAAACTAATAGAGCGATACTGCTCAATGGTTTAGTGATTTCACACATTCCAATGTTGTACCACCTTTTTTTCACAGGCTATACGGGGAATGTTTCTCCATTAGAAGTTTCCCTTCTATGCTCTAACTGTGTACTATAATCTCTTTGTCATTAAATATCTCATAAAGAAAAATGCACACTTTTGTCACCATACTTTCTTTTCTTTATTATTTGTTGATCTATATAGATTGATTTTCCTTTCAACTGCTTTGTCCAAATACATATGAAGTTATCACCATCCTGATGAACCAAGCCTGAGATATACAACTTCATAAACATGGATGTGAAAAAATCTTTCTTGACCATTCAAAAAATGTCATACCACCAACGATGCACCCAACACAAGATACCTTGCCACGATTTCCATACCATGGTTTTTTCATGCATCAATGTATGGAACCAAATGGTACACACTGGTAATGATCTCAAGTTATGATACCAATACACATGTCCATAGATAAGAACAACCAATGAAACCCAAAACATGTGGTGTTTCTATTGGTGGGTATGTCCTCATGATCTCACTACTAGAGAACACCAAGATTTATGTTCATGAGAAGAAGTCACAATGCTTATGATCCCCCAACACCTAATAGTCAAAAAACTACTCTGTCCAATCGGAATGATTTATCTAGATAATAGAACATATATTTATGATTAATGTCATATTATTTCAAGGTTCTCATTATATCCTAGGATCTTCTCTAATCTCTCAATGTGACAATTAATCTTTATACATTACCATTTCAATAGTAGAGGTAAAAAATTCTACACTATAACGGTAAGATGAAATCATGTGTAACTAGTTTATACATGATATGGTAATAAAAAGTATTGCATAGTTGGGTCTAGAGAACCCACTATTTCAACACTCCCACTTTCACTAGATCCAACATTATAACTAAACTTATTAGCTACTCACATAAGGATGATCTAGTTTCTACTGAGTTATGGCTTTAACTACTAGGTCTACCATGTCTTTGTAATGTGTAATATCTATTGTATGTGACTTCATTTCCTTAAGTAAAATTTTTCAAGATATGATTTCTTTGAGTATATCCCTTCTATCCATTGTCAAAAAAAGATAACTTGTTTAGTAATAATATCATAATTTACATTATGATAGTACTTTTCTCAGTAGGTGTGATTCCAAGAACTGGAAAAAATCATTGTGATTGATAACTTCATCTTAGCTTCCTTTAAGAGATGCAACATAATCGATATTTATTGATATGGCTACAATTGGCTTTTATGAGACTGACTCTCTCATAACATTATCCTAACTGAGATACTATATCAAATTGATCAATGGATAACTAGAATGTGTCCCAGAAAATGCTAGTATATATTCTTTTCCATATACTAGGTATATATCATTTGTACTCTCCAATGTACAGGATGATAGTTTTGAATGCATCACTTGCAGCACTCATGGATATAGTTGATATCTTCCTACAATAATGGATATCCTGGTAGTATAAATTCTTGTACATATTATAGAATACATGATTGATCCATTTTAAATCATATGGAACTCAATTGACATCTTTAATATCTTTCCATGTTCCGAACATGTCAAAGTGGGGAGATTAAGTCATGTGACATTGAGAATAATTCTGAACATCAATTATTATAACTTGTATTTTTCAATACAACGTCACTTTATGTATGATTGACTAGGTCTAAGTAACTGTTAGATCTACTTTGATAGACACAGTTCCTAAGAACGTAGGTTTCTACATTAAGTAAATCACTAGAAAATTACTTTTAATCTGATCTTATCTAATAGTAAGACAAATATATGTTTTCCATATATTTTCAAGCATATTTCTCTTGGAAAACATCTACACTCCCACTAACCTTTAGTAGACACAAGGAAAATATTCTTTCGAATTGAATGCTCTAAGATCTTGTTTCTTTAATCCTAAATTGTATTTTAGTAACTTTTATTGGAATTTGATGGTTTCATCATCCCTTTATAGTTGTGTCATATCAAAACCTTCCATGAAAGTGGATTTTGGAATCAAATGACCAAATTAATGATCTTAAAATTTAGTTATGACAAGTAAAATTATAAGGTATTTAGGCATACCGACTTGGTATAACCAATTGATCCTTATTGGTACCAGGCTTGTACCATCAATGTATCAGTGCATTTGAATACCCACAACCATATTCAATTTATAAGACCCTTTTTAATTTGATACATGTAATCCATTATTGAATTTTTAATTGATCTTGTCAATATTGGATAATTTCCATATACTATTTACTTATAGGATTTATTATTCTCAAGGAATAATGTGTCACTTTCTATGGTGAACTCAAAACCATCACTAGGTATTTTACCCTTCCTACTCAGTATGTTTCACTAGAACATGCATCTTCCACATGCACTAGGAGCACTTTTTCATATTCCTCCCATTTTTGCATCTCAAGCATTGATTAAATCCAAGTCAATCTTGCTTCCACTATCTCTAATGGAGATGTACACCCTTATATAGACATTTTGTCTAATACTTGACTACATATATTCTATCTAAGGTATTTATGTGATATCTTAATCAACAATTAGAATAATTACCATTGATACAAAACTTGTTTAACTTGATTCATGTTAAATTATATCTTAACAAATGCTTTTCATGTTTACCTTAGATACAAAACTTGTTTAACTTGATGCATGTTCATTTATTTATTAACAAACGCTTGGCATGTTTAACACTTTTCCTATGACATAGTGGTTTATCATTATACTATGACTCGTTTGATATCCATTTTTCATTTTATTTAGAATATGGGTCATGGTATTTTACTGTTATTTGTAATGCACATCATGAAATATAATGGATGTTTCTACAACTTGGAACATTGATAATCCATACATTATAACATTAATGTATAAAACGTGTGATTAGGAATTTCTCCATGCTATATTTTGTTTATCAATGTTAACATGTATGACTCATCATCAATACTCATTATGAACATCAACATGATGATGAAGATAAGGTAACATGGATTTAGGAATTACTCCATGCTACAATATCATGATCGAGAATGTTTGGTCAAGATATTATATACTTGACAATATGAAGAACCTCGTATCTTATGACCAAACATATAATTCATTATTACATTCCTTAATAACTTAATGGAACTTATAGCTTTCTTTTGTAATAGTTCACACTCTCTTGGTGAACTACCCATGAAATCCTTGTCGGATACCTTTATTTCCAAAGGATTATTTATCTAAACAAAATATATCAATAATAGAAAAGTTTTTCAACAATGTCGAGCCTAAATACCATACTGGGTATATTCATGACATCGAATTTTATTTTTACTTGACAAATAATTATATTACAACAATTGGGTAAGTCGTACATTTTATATTCATCATGTTTTTCCTTTAATTCATGCATGTCTAAACTATTTGTTGAGTATGTTCCGCCACAAACAGAATTCATTCCTGAATTTGGAACAATGTCTCATTATGAACAAATAGGAACTTGAGATAAATGATTTGGTTATACTTAACAACTTTTTTATCTAAAATCATTCACTTGGAAATTAGAAGTTATGTGTTTTTCACTACTAACTTAGGAATCACACTTTATCAGCTTCTTAGAGAAGTTTCCTTACTTTTTATAATGTTCTTACACATGCTTGGATTCTTTATTTAAATAAACATATGTTATTGGAATATTTTATTTAATACCCAATAATTATGTTAGAAACATTAATATATATTAGTGAATATACCTAAACACGAAGCGGGTACTTTCTTTTTGTATTTCATTTTATTGATTTTGTAAACATCCATAAATATATTTCAATACATAATGAAATTAACCTTTCGTTAAATATCCAAAAAAAATCATTGAAAGACATGATGAAGGTGACTTTGATGTAACTTTCCATTGGAATTTTCTATTTTTCTTTCAACGTACATTCCATAAGAACAAAATATGACACTTTCTTTAATATTCTTATCACATTGATAATTTTACCTTTACCAAAAGGTAATGAAGTGCATACTCTAAGCCATTAATTTTTATCCTTAAAGGAAACTAGTGTAATTGGGATTAAAAGGCATAATAATGGGATGCCATGAAATATTATGATCATTCTATCAAGTTACATAAAATGAGTGCAATCGTCACATAAAAACATTGCTTAGATTTATCCTTGGAATCTTCTTGGAGATGAGACTACATGTAACATCATACATGTCATGATGTAGAGAATGAAACTAATATCCGAAGGTGATGATAGAATTATTAAAAAATTACCATACTCTTAATTCATGAGTCTACTATAAGCAAGTTTACACTCTCCCTTTCTGAGGTCTCTTAATAGGTTGGAACACAAGAACCTTGAATTTCTGATATAGTAATATTATGTGCAAGCGTTTGTAATATATTTTAAAATTTTCATTTGTTTCGACATTAACTTTTTCTAATATTTATCATAGTTATATTGGGGTATTACATTCCATTCCCTACAAATAAACTTTAGCATATTAGTAATTATTATGTTGATTACTGAATGCGACATTACTAATTAATTCAATCATTAAATGTCTCATATTATTTTCATTGAATTATGGGTACCCTCTACACTAGAATTGGAATACACTATCATTTTCGTATTCTAGTTTCAAGGATCCCTGAACCTCTTTCATAGTCTTCAAAATATGTCTATTCCATTACTCAGAGGGTTCAAGGTAGGCTTTCGGCTGGCCAGCCATATTAACTTGTGGTTCCATGATCTGTTGAGCGAATTCCCCACTTCTAAAATCATTACATGATTTATTTAATTCTTAAATATAAAATTTAAACAATCTAGCTATGGCTATTTCTTTGCTTCAATTTTAGTTAAGTCAACCAACCACCATAATGATAACTACTTGGTAGTAAGAGGCACCCTCGTCTAGGGAATGACCAGCACCTTGAACACCTAGTTTTTTTCAAACACGAATGATGGAAGGCCCTAATGACTTAATATTACATTGAGGGTTTCTATAGAATAGTGAGATCTATTTATATTAATATTGTTCTTCTATTTTGTCGCACTCACAACTGAACATTAACAGAAAAATATACATCTCTTCTTTATTATTTTTATTATTTTTTATTTAATGTGTTTTCCTGATGTTCTAAAATGAATAAAATAATAAATAAATGCATAAAGTTATACTACTACTTGACTGGTATTGAGCATCTAAAGAACCTATGGGAATCGTACATTTTTCAAAGATTGACTCATAATGCAGCTTTCCCCCATCATGAATGTTCACTTCTCTTCTAAAGTATCCCCTCATCTTGGTGAGGTCAACATCATATCTTAGAGTACTGCCTCATCTTGGCTGTATCCCAATATCATCTTGCACCATCTTGATCAACGTACATCACCTCATCTTGGTGGGGTCCACGTCACGTCTTGCATCATCTTTCTCTAAAATACAAATATACTCACATGACGGTGAGGGGGACTAGTGGTATAAATGAAAATTAGGTAAATTGGACATGCATTACTTTATACAATTCAACCAAAAATAAAGATGATTTTAAGACTGTCATTTAATTAATTACAATAAATGCATGACGTTAAATAATTAATTTAATAATTAATTTAATGCAGAGATACAAGTGTGGGTGCTCAAGACCAGTATATGGGTAAAATCAATGCGTGATAAAATAAATTTGAACTAAATAAGTACCAAGGTAATAAACTTTTTTAAATGAATTAATAAATCAAATAATTTAATTATTTATCATTCCACTAATTAATTAAATTTTTTAAAAACAAAATTAATTAATAAATTGATTTTAATTGAAAAATTATATTAATTTATATCTCTATGTATTAAAATAATTAACCAAAATAAATTTTAATTAATTAAATTTAGATACTAAAATTAAATTCATTAAATTAATTTAGTTTGATTAATTTAAATGGTCGTTCCATGAGATATCTCATCATGGCATGTGCGGGTTGATCCATACCCGCGTAGAGCCATACCAAGTCCTACAAGGGACAAACTTGACTAAACCTATCCATCAAAACTTGTTCCTCATTGGGTAGATCTGCCCAGACTGTTTCGGGGCCAATTTTACCCTATGAAGAAACTTTCAGGCAAAAACAGGTACCTCTTGAGTGTAGACAAAATCCGGTGGGGCCACAGTTCTTGATCGGTTCAATCTGGCATATCTTGGTTTGACGAGATGAGCGGAGCGGGCACACCACTACAGAGTCACCATCCATGACGAGTTGGGTGGCAGCCTCATCGGCATGGGAGGAAACTGACAGCGTAGGTGCAGCGCGATAAAGGAGGTCGGAGGGTGGCATCAGCCGGCTAGGTGGAGGGATGTCTCAGTGGCTGGTCATGGGAGGGTTCTAATTGAGGAAAGACATTGAGGGGAGTGGTCGAAGGTGGTATATAAGCACTAATGGTGTGGCGCACTATGGATGGTTTAGAGGAGTGTTGTCTGGAGGAGGACATTCAGACGAGTCTCCATCAAACTGGGAGGAGGTAGGTGGGGGACTTCTGTAGTTGTGATCTGGCTGACGCGCCCAGTGGGAGCCAGATGGTAATAGGGCTAGTGATCGGGGTCAGTGTAGGTCAGCATCCAAGTTTGGCAGGCATTGTATTGGAGGTCCAATGGAGGTCAGCTACTGTGGGCTATGCAAAGGTAGTGATCTCGAGCTGGGAAAGGAGGCGTGTGGTCGCCGGTTACCTCGTGTGCGGGGCGGAACCCTACGGCAGCGTACCGAGGAAGGATCCCCCCCTTTGTTCCTTCATTCCCCCCAAGTTTTTTTTGATTTTATATTATTTCGATTAAATGTTTTAAAAATAAGTCAAGTCGCTACAAGGATTTTTGGGTTTTTCCACACCCAGATTTCTTTTTGAGTCAAGGTCTCCACACAATTAATTATTTTGTGTATTTTTTCACACAATAATTTTCTAAAGGCCAATTAGCATTTAAAACATAATAATAATATGATTATTATAAAAAATAAATATTTATTTATTATTATATCATTAAAATAATTAAATAAATATTAGTATAATAATTAAATTATTATAAAAATTAGAAATATGTAAAATTTATAATTTTCATATAATTTTAATTATATATAATTAACTTATTTAAACTTGTTTGTTTCTTCAAAATAAATAAAAATAAATACCCATGATCAAACATCAAATTCGATCCAATTCAAAAATTAAAAATGGCCATAACTTGGCTGTTCGAGATCGGATCAACGGGTGGTTTGAACCAATGAGATTGTTTTTGAACCCTCTACTTAATTATAATGAAATTTTAATTTTATAGGCTTATAAAATATAGAATAACCCTATGATACCAGTGATAGGTTTTTGGTTCCAACATCGAAATCTGATGGGTTGGGATATTACAAATTTTTATCGAAGGGATGACAGAACATTTCATCACCAACGATCTGCGCCCCAATAAGCTCTAAGGATCTCACGTAAATTATAAAGAGCACAAAAATAAAATGAAAACATACATGGTTCAAATTTGAATCTGCAATATACTAGAACAAGTTTATAGTGATCTTTGCTTTAAGGATCCATAGTAGGATCCCTCTAGATCATCAACATTCACTTCAAAAATATTCTAGAATATCAATCGTCTAATTTTGCGGGCTAGAGAGGCAATTCGATGAAGCCTTTGTTGTCTCGACAATCACCTCATCAAGATCCCTTCTTTGCTTGAGAAAGATCTTGATCTATGCACTTGGATCAACTACTTATCTCTATAGCAATTGGGAGGAGAAAGAGGCTCTCATTTGTCATTTCATGAAATGAATGAATAGTTCTTCTAGGGAGTGGGCATCACCTATATTTATAATGGTGTTGAAAAATACTCGATTGGGTTCCCTGGCCCCCATTTACTTCAACGTCCACTAAATAAATAAATTTGACCAACTAAACTACTTCAATATTATTTATTATTTTATAACATAATCGTAATATATATATAATATATTATGTGATAAAAACAGATCAATTTACCTCAACTCTCTATCCCACTTATTATTAAATATACCTTAAATATTAAAATAATTTTCGTTCAATTAATATTTTTCTCGTATTTACTTAACTTCTGAATACAATAAATAAATTTAATTCCAATTATTATTAAAATGAATAATAATGAATTTATTTAATTATTGGTGATCGAAAACTTGGACAACACTTAGACCCTATAGTGGGGCCCACCATGTCTATATACATATTCAACCTAATAAAGTGGAATCTTGAATACGCTATTATGTGTGACCATGTAATCCCTTAACTTGATAATAGTGAATAAAATCCACATACAAATAGAGGAGTCTAGAAAGCCACCATGTCCCCTAAAGAGATAAGGATTCTCATAGTAATGACATCCAACCTAGGAACGCTGACTGTGTAGTACAATCTCTTTCCCTTTAAATATCTCATAAAGAAGGACGCACACTTGTGGCATTATCTTTTCCTTGCATTATTATTTTTTTATCTATATAGATGGATTTTCCTTTCAACTACTTTGTATAAAGACTTATGATGGAAGCACCATCCTGATCAGCAAGGCCTGAGATATACTACTTCCTAAACATGGAGGTGACAAATCGTGTATTGACCATTCAACCAATATCATTCAATGAACAACATACCCAACACAAGCTACCTCTCCACAATTGCAATACCATAGTTTTTTCCTTGCATCAAAGTATGCAATCAAATGGTACACACTAGAATTGATCTTAATTCAGGATACTAATACACATGCACATAGATAAGAACAACCAATGACACCAAAAACAAGTGGTGTTCCTATTAGAAGGTCTATCCTCGTGATCTCACTATTCGAGGACACCAAGAGAGAACTTCATGACAAGTCTCAAATCTTATGATCCCCCAGTACCTGATAGTAAAACATCTACTTTGTCTAGTCAGTAAGATGTATCTTGACCATAGAACATAAATTTAAGATTAATGCTATAGTATCTTGAGGTTCTCATTATAGCATGGGATCTTCTATAACCTCTCAATGCAAAAAATAATATTTTAACATTACCATTTTAATAGTGGATGCATAAAACTCTACACAATAATGGTAAGATGACATCATCTATAACTAACTTTATACACGATATGGTTATCAAAATTACTTCATAGTTTTGTCTAGGGAACCCTATATTTCAATAATAAATCGCATTGTTAATAATATAAATGTATTGTGGTTACATTTTAAGCCATTTTAAAAAAATTAGAACTTGGAAAATGCTTTAAACAGTAAACACGTTTTTCAATAAAATCGTTATTTTTTTCAATTTATCGAACAATCATTCTTCTTGGAAATTAAAAGAATTAACGCCAAGATAATTTTCACATGATGATTTAAAATAATTTGTTGATTTTTTTAAATAAATTATTCTATTTATGCTAGTATTTAATTGTTTTATTTTTTCACAAAAATATATATAAGTCATTTTTTAGGGAAATGTGTATTTAAAGAATATGATGACTTTACGAAAAAGTTTGTAATTATTAATGAATATGTTATATTTATCTAAAATATATATATATATATATTAAAATGGTTTTATTATTCATTATTACAATTTAATGGTAATGTTATAATATTATATTATGTTACAATTTATTTAGACTCAAGGATGTGTGTTTTATAAGCTGATGAAGAAATTAAATTTATTATAAGAGAAATTTTTCATAAAATCTCATTGTCTTATATTATTGACCAATCAAAATGAATATTTCCTATAAAATTCTATAACCCTATTAATAAATGAGGATATCTCTATTTCAACACTTCCTCATGTTCCCATATAGATTCTTTGAATTGTGGATTCCTCCAAAGAACATTAATTGGGTGAGAAGGCATGTTTCATAGCACATTATCTGTATTGTATAAGAATAATGATAGTTTTTATTTATATAAAATATATTTTTCAAGATATATACCCACTTATTTTACTAAATGTGATGGATCAGGTGTGACATTCATTAGGAGTGATACTTGGAAAACATTGCAAACTAGAGAAAGGTTTGATTGTAGAGCTAAGTGAAAAGATAATTTCATTAATAAGTTATGAATCATGAATGGAAAAATATTAAAATGGATTATATTTACCTTCATTATGAATCTCACAACCTTGTTCCATGAATAAAATCATAGGAATACATTCTCACTAACTTCAAATTCCATATATCACTGATGATTGTCAGTATAAATTTTATAGACATTGAGCTTCCATAATGTGTTGGTCAATGGATAAGAACTTCTCAATCATTTCCCCAACTAACATGGGTATTGATAGATATGACTCTCTATCTATATCTCATCGCGTTGGAGTTATACAATTTTTTAGATAGAGGGGTTCACAAGTATCCATCAAAATGATTGAGTGAAAGATGTTATTGTATGAAAAAATACACTTGAGGAGTGTATTAATCCCAAGAATATATGAAATCCAAAGAATAATAACTGAGTATATCCTCCATGGATTAAATGGTTCCATATAGATGACCATATTTCAATGGATTATATATAGTACTAAAACACAATTTTTTATTCAAATAATATTCAATAACTCTCCAAAACTCTTATATAACCTAATAATCCATTATAAAACAATAGAACATGGTCTTTCAGTCAGCCTTTTGACGTCATTAATATAAATTTTGGAATGATGATCATCAGAGGAATCTTCTATGGTAGTAATGAGGTGTGCTAACATCACAAGGTGATCAACCTCAACTGAAATTGAATTATATCCTTCTTATGTTTTGTGTAGTTTGATAAAAACATACGTGGTGGTAATTTCTAATTTCCATTCTAATTTAGATAATGGTTGTAACACCTCTTTAAACTTATATATCCTAGCCTTAAGATACTTACATTACAGGAAACAATATATATACTATGTAGTATCTATTTTTATGTTTTCCTAATAGAAATACTCTTTTAAATATCTATATGTCCACTTAACTAAAATATGAATATAGAATTATGAACTATGAGATTCATCCAATAGCTCCATTTTCATGTTTTGTATTGAAAAGAAACACACATGGTTCCTAAAATTTATTATCCCATCATAATCAAGGTTTAACATAGGAACATTTCTTATCTTCTTTTCTATATATACATATTCCGTTTATACATACATAATATTAAATTGGATAGACATATTACCACTCATTTTAGAAAGTTAATATTTCCCCCCTTCCATCAACATTTCTAGACCCATCCCTTGAAAATTTAGAAATATTTGATATTTTGTGACCTTAATCCTATAAAATCTATCATGATTATTTTGACTCAATGATTCTGACACCATGTTTGATTTACCTAGGTGGTAAAATATTTAGTATTTTTAATCATTAGTCAATAGAAACCATATTAATTATCTTATAATAAAGTGATTTTGAGTGAATATATGATTTAAAATTTTACAATTAGTATATTTGCTTTACTTTTCTACATAAAGATAATGCCTAAAATCATGATTTTAATAATTTTTCTCATGATCCTCTAATTTTCATAAGTAATAAGCTATCAACATATCCTTAGATATGAGGATTAATCTTGGTCCCTTATTTGATAAAACACTATAGAAAGAAAACCCTTTCCACTACAAATTTGTGTAAGGAAATGTTTATTGACTGACCTTATATTCATTTCCTTGAATGTTTCCACATATTTATTTGTCTAATAAAGCTTGGCCCCTATAGTGCTAAAAAGGTTTTTGTATTAAAAAATAGTGATAATTATTTCCCAATAATATCCATCAAAAATAGAAAAACTGTAGATCTCAACCATATTGGTTAGTCTCTCCCAACATTCAATAACCACTGTCTTTGTTAGATCCATTGACATACCTACCCATGCGAATATATGACCCAAACTGAAACCTTTTTTCCAATGTTTACACTTGGTAAATTTTTTATAAAACATATCATTATTTAGGATCTTAGGTAATATTTTTATTTTATATTAATGATATTATTTTCTTATTTAGTATATAAGAACACCATCTACAAGGTAAAAAATAAACATATAAAGGAAATTTATAATACTCTATTTATTAAATCTAATAAGATAGTTGTAGAATTAATAAAACTAACTTTCATCACTTTTAATTCATTGTGTCCATAAATCATGAAAAATAATATCATGGTTATGTACATAATATTGATTCTCAATTAGTAGTATTCATATCAAATATTAATCTAAGAAAAATATATATATCCATATATTTGATTGCAAAACCATCAATATGAGGCATAAGATGATTATTCTTTACTTTGATAATAGTATGTTTCTGGTATTAAATATAAAGTAACATTTAACCATTATTATTCTAAAAAAAAGAATATATTTCACCACAAGGTGATGTAGTTGTAGAAAAAAATATTTTTTCAATATTCTCATTGAGTTACTTCTTTAATTTCTATAAGCCAATTAGTTCCCTTTTACAGGGATTTATTAAAATATGTGTATCACTGGGTGTGATTTTTTATAAAAACTCTAATCCATAATTTAGAGGAGTAATGGGAAATTTTTCCGTAAATACATAAAAAAAATTCTTGTAAAATATTAATATATTTGATGCTGTGATTCTCCCCAATCATATAAGATAAACACCCGTTTTAAATAAGTACCAAAAGTTGTACAGAGGATTAAATTTCTATTGGATGTTCATATATATAGTCACACAGATTGAAGATCATAGATTAGTTTGTGATAATAAATGTGACTTCCCTTCCTCGAAAATTAGAGTTTTATTTAAATAAATAATTCCAATTCATGCCTAAAATAATTTCAATTCCAACTAGTGGGGGAATACAATATTTTTCAATAAGCACATTCATACAAAATTCAATTTAATTATAATAATATTCTTGATATGTGATCATTATACCATTAATAATTTTCAATGTTAAGTCAGTATCTAATTATTTTAGTGTAAATGTGGTAATCATAGGAAATTATTAACATATAAAAGAGTCAGTTGTTCCTGGATAAAATAATAAATTTTTAGTTCTAGAGTTAATGGTGAGTGTACTATTCACCACATCATTATAATATTACACATTTACCATAGAGATCACATGAGTTTCCCTTTATTTATGAGAATAAGAAGTTTTTCATGTTGATTGTCATCATTAACCATCATATTTCAGTACTGGTTTTAATAATTCCCTTACTCCTTATATTTGAAAGACTTATATGAGTGTGTTGTATTATATAGGTCTTAATATATATCATTATATATCTTCTTCTTCTAATCAAATTTGAATTCAATTTCCATATTACCTTCCATTAAAAAAATTAAAACATTTTGTAGTCCTCTTGATATAATTTCCTATATTTTTTATTCCACACTATGAGATTAAATGAAATATCATCTTATTATCTATATAGTTTTTATTATAATAATTTTTTTTGAATTCATTATTTCTTTTCTTATCAAAACCATTTTATTGATTGGTAATAAAATTTTCTATTTCCATATAGATGAATCATTGAATGATTTTTTCAATTATTCTTATATATATTATGACTAATACCCTTCATAGACATGGTTTTAAGCCACTGATGAATTTATCGATATTAACTTCATGTTTAATGATAATACACTAAGTGTTTCTCACAAATCTTGTAAATATTCCTTATATATACAAATAGATTAAAAACATATAATTTTTTCAAAAAATTCCTTCAATATTTTTTGTTTGAAGAATATTTGGAACATACTTATTGGGAAACATACTCTTAAATTCATCCCACCCCATGGATTAAATTTCATCGTGTCACTTCATGTTCAAGATAAAGTCCACCATTGATCTTCTACACCATCCAAACAATAAACAGTTAAAATAAATTTATCATATTTTGAACAATGTAAAATGGAAAATATCCTTTTAGTTGTAATAATATACTACCTAGAAACTATTAGATCATATTACGCACTATAATATGGTGAATTGTATCTCATGATGTACTCAATAGATCATTATTCATACCTTTTCTTTATTAGAAACATGTCATGATTCTTTTCTTTAGAAATCTTGTTAGGAATAATAGTAATATTTTACATTTGTACTCTAATAAAATTTGGTTTCATAGGAGTAAAATCATTTCATTTTATTACACAATCATGAATAACATGGTTCTTTCAGTTATATTCATTGACTAAATCTAAAAACCATAGTGTGAGAAACAATAATCATATTAGTGAATCTCATAATCATGAATGATTCTTCATAGGATTCCTAAATCATGAAACCTTATTTTTAATATATTAAACCTTAGTTTTAACATAGGTCATTCATAGTCCTCATCTATTTCAATATTAAAAAATGGATCATAAATAAAATGTGAATTATCACCAAAAAATCCCCTCAGGAGTTTCAAACTAGGTCCATAGAGATGGCACATTATTCATGAACCAGAATAATAGTTGAGATATACTCTACTAACGCTTTATGGGTTAATTACCAAAATATTAATATGTTCCAAAACCACATCCACTTATAGTATCCTTACAAGAATTTATTTTTTTATAAAACCAAATAATCGGTAACATCAAAAAACATTATGATGTTATATTTTACTTAAACGTATCCCTATGGTTTATAAAAACATTCAACAATCTAAATCGTTAATGATCAAATAATCTATATTCTGATACCTACTCTAGAGACCCATACATTTCATATATAGATATAACATATTAATAGATGAATATTCATTATATTTTATTGATACACACCCAGGGATTGTAAAGTATTAGTGTTCATGGGGAATATATATAAAATCTATAAATTTCATGTATTATCTTCTAAATCTCCCACAAAGATATTCCTACATATTAATCTTCACATAAATACCATGAAATTGTCCTTTCTTTATAAAATGGGGGAAACAAATATAATAAAGGGTGAGCATAGAGGCTCAATAAGGGTAAAAAAATAAGTAAGAGTGATTAATTAAACATAGAATTATTATAAGTGTATGAGAACATGAAATTAAAATTTGAAAATATATACCCATAATATCATATATCATATTATCTAGTCATTGAAAAAATCATAACAGTTCCAATGACATGGATTATAAATAAATCAAAGAACCTAAATCGTGGGAGCATAACATTGTCATAAGGCTTAATGTTTGGGCACAAACTTAAGAATTGAAGATAATTTCCTTAGTTGGACCTCACTAAAAAGGCTATCAAATTGTATTGGTTTCACTCTCAATAACATTATAACCATTTTCAATGTTCAATCCCAATACTATCATAGTAGACGGATCCCCTTACTAAATTATGTTCACTCCCTATTGAAGTTCTTATCATCTCTTAAGATATCTATAATGTCTGAATTAGTTGGATTGATAAATAAATATTGTCCCACACATCACATAATCACAATACATTCATATTTATTCTTAAATATCAAATATCCTTTATCAAATATCATAACCATGGAAATGAAATATGTTTCATAAAGATTTCAAAATTTTATCAAAACAAAACCAGTGGATCATAAATGGATTTCAAAAATATCTCATTATCATATTCAAATAACATAAACGGAAAGAAAAGGTCTTGAATCCTTGAATAATATTCCCTATAAATCCTAATTAAAATAAAAGTATTTTATCATAAATGAACAAATTACTTAAAGTACCAATTGATTTTTCATGTCGAAAATATCATTCTAATTTTAAAATAAATTCTTTAAAATATATAAATATAAAAAATATTAACGAAAAAATTTTACTTTGAAAACATAAATTGAATCATATGAATAAATATTCAAATCTTTTGTTGGTAATTATGGTGGAAAATTCCATTCATGTCTCCTGTGTTAAAAACATTCCTTTCACATTTTCAATATAAAGGCAAAAGGAACTCATTCAGAAAAAGACCCAATGATTAATTTTAAATAATTTTTTTAGAAGAAAGAAAAAATTGAAAATGGAATTTAAAAATCATTGGATAGTACTAAAAATAATCTTCAAATAATTTTAAATAAAATGTGTACATATAATTAAAAAATTATAAAATTTAGAGAAATAATTTTTTTTCTTCAAAAGATTTTCTTAATAATTTAAATAACATAAGAGAGTAAAAATGTACTATTAAATGAATATTAAATTAATAAATATAGGATTAAAAAATTAATTATCTTATTTATAGTAATATCATGGAAATTTATAATAAAATACTTAATTACAAACATTCTATGAAAACAATGAGATTTTAACAAAAACCCCTTACCACATTGATAATTATCATATCCAAAACTCATGGTAGGGGGAACATTATATGGATATGTAAATATCAATAATTTAATTTAGAATAATATTAAATTTAATTAGTGGGTATTATATACACCAAATAAAATAAACAATTGGTGAATATGGAATGTGTCTCAATGTAATAAATATCAGATAAAAATCAATATCCTAAAGATAAACATTCTTCAAAAAAAATTAACTACTATAAATAAAAAAAATATTATAATTATATAGAAGATAATTTAAATACCATTAATATTATATAACATAAACTAATAACATTTGACCACTCATTTATTAATTTTTTTTATTAAAATCATTATTTCTTGGTACTAACTTTTTCAATATTTGAGAAAGTTTTAGTTTAGGGGTTGTGGTCCATATCTTATGATCATGGTTACTTAATAAAAAATATAAAAATCATGATATAAATAAAATATATATTACTTACTTACAAATTAATAATCATCCATAAAAGTTAAATATAGAAAAATTATTTAACATACAATTAAAGTAATATTTTTTATATACACAAACACTTTTATAATACATTTAAAACTTGTTTTATTTAGTGGTATTATGTTACAGTCATATATTTAATTTATTTAATTTATTATTAATCATATTTTTTAGTATTAATAATATTTTACGATTGGATTATTTTTAGAAAAATATTGGTGGGGTTGAATTTTTGGAAGATTTATGTGAAAGATAGAAAGTCATGAAGACTTCTGTGGGTTTGAATAGTTGATTTCAATTAATCATAATGTTCACTCCGGAAGACATTCAAAAATGGTAAAAACCTAAAATATGTACCTTTTGATAATATGGGTGATATTTTGTAAAAATAAATACATTATAAGGATGGTTTCAAATCCTAGTAAGGTTGAAATCCAAATATATAAGGCTCTCTATGTAACACTCTTTGATTATAAGGTTAGTTATTAGTAAATGGAAAACATCATAATGTTCATCAAAATTCATTATAAGTTGGATCAATAAGCATAAAATATTTTATAATTTTCATATGTTTCATTATAGATCATCATAATGATAATTTCATTTAAAAAATTTCAATTATAAGATATAATAAGGGAGTTAATATGGTTCATATCTTCTATATCCTGAATATCCTCATCAATATACTAGTATAAATTCATGTAAATTAGTTTCATCCACACTAATCCAATTAAATTTTATCATTCATAATTTATTATTTATATCTTATTGAAAACTAATTATATATTCATGTTTTTATTAAGGAATTTTAGTTTATTTAAAGGGGAGTTATTTTATAATTTTATTAGATATTACAATATCATGATCATTCAGATATTTGAAGTGGAATTATTTATAATATTAATTTTGACTAAAAATATTATATAATTCACTATTGGGTTTATAGATGTCTTATATAGAGGACTGCATCAGAATTTATTGATGATGAAATATTTTATTCATTAGTAAATAAAATTTGAAAATAAAATTTATTCTTAAAATCATGTGTAAATAAGAAATAAATTATAGATTTCAAGTTATTTTTTTGAGTTAAGAATATGGAAAATATTTATGAAAATTTAGTGGAATAAAAATTCAAGAGAAAAAATATTATAAAAATGATCTGGAACCTGAGGGAAGAAAATAAAATTCCCTACAAAATGTTTTGGAGTTACATTTATGATTTGGATTAAAGAATAAGAAGAATAAGATAAATGTAATAATGAATGAAAAGTTATTATTTAGTGCCATTGTTTAAATTTTTACACTATCCTATAAAAAACCAATGATTTTCATCATTTTTATTTCTTTGACATGGGAATTACGAAGGATATCAATAAGAGTTAGTTCATCATGTATCAAGGTTATACCCTTTCCGAATAATTTTAATAACTATAATTGAGAATATTACACTACATTATATCAACACCCTATTGACATATTCTCTTTAGACTTTTCGTTAGTGGTGAATAAAGTAAAATTATTATTCCTTTCATTCATTTACTTTATTTAGTTATTGCAGGTTTATTTAAAAAGGTAATATATTTTTGTTTCTATTGCTAAAATAAGAGAAATATCTAAAAATTAAAAATATTTTCATAGACAAATTCACCCCTACCCTATTATGGTGTGTTAGGATTTTTTTTCCAATTAGTGGTATTAGAGGCATGAGCTTGAGGTGAAAAATCAATCTAACAAAAAAATTAATGGAAATAAAGTTAATTGAAAAGAGTTCCATGTTTGATGGGATAAATTGAAAATTTTAGAGTAATATAATGATATTTTTTTTAATATCTCTCATAAATGATATTTTCAAAATAGTTTCCCATGATGTTAATGTCTATTAATTTTCTATCCTATTTTCAGTAAAGGGGATAGGAAGTGTCTTGGTATAGATATCACATCATATAATGCATTATCTTGTTCATTATCAAATTATATATATATATATGAAATTGGGGATTTGATAGACTAAAAAATATGTGTGTGACATGTTGATTAATATTTATGAATGAGATAGAATGTTAAGTAATAAAATCATCAGGTTGTAGACAATATATTTGATGAAAAAAACATAAATCCTAATGAAAATATTAATGGGGTTTTCTAATGTATTTTTGAATTTTTTGTAGATATCCAAGGGATTAGTGATGATATTATTGTTTTTGATTTTGTAAATAATATCTTTAGGATAATTACACATCTCTATAACCCAATAAAATCATCACATGAATATGGTAATATAGAAAAGTTATCATTGGATAACTTAAAAATAATTTCATGTCTTATAAAATACAAGTTAATCCTACATTAAGGGATAAATAAGTCATCAAGGGGATAAAATTAAAATCTCTGTAGAATATTGAAATGGATAAAGAATGTGGTTATGTATAATCTATTCATGGTGGGTTTCATTATCTATTGTCACTGAAATTGAAATGGCATAGATAAAGTTCTGATGGAATGCTACCCTAGGCTTGTTTTTTTTGAGTTGGTGTCCGAAAATGAAATCTAGATTCCAAGTGTTGTTAAATAGTGAAAAATATAAAATGGAAAATATACACATTACAAGAGGGAATCTTAACCCATTTAAGGTAGTTTAATCGAGTAATCTATTCTACGAAACATAATTAATGAAATGGAAATGTGATAATGGATGAATATGTTGATGAAGATTAATTTAATGAATATAAAACTACTAATAATTTACATCATGTGGATTCTATGATAGCTTTGAAAAACCATAATATTATCAATGTAATTTAACTTCTTATAATTATGTAATAAAACTCATATATAACCCAATAAAAATATTATTCTCAAAAATGAATAATTAAACAAATGTTATTTATTGAAATTGAAGAGCCTATATCATTGGAATAATAACTTGATTGTTGGAATATTAATGATACTACTAGGAATATTAATATGTCTATTATAATAGTAACCTCACCTAAGAATGTGAAAATAAAATTATAGTTTCTTATAAGTAATATATTATATATTTATATCATGTAAGAAGTAAATAAGTTTTTTCAAATTTGTAAATTAAGTGTTGGTATTTTTGGGAAATGAAAATATTTGTTTAAAATATTATAATTAATATAATTATTTGAAATCAAATTTATTTTCATAAAATATATTCATAAATTATATTTTTTTGTATTATAATTATAAGATAATTTTATGAAACCTTAATTAATTTTTCAAAACATTTCTAAATTCGACTATAACATTAAAATTTATGTATCTTAAAATAGTTATTATTTTAATTAATAATTATATTTCTCATATTTACAAATTTATTTTCATAAAATGGAGTCAATTTTAAAAATTTAAACATAAAAAATGGTAGGGGTGAATTTTTGGGATTTTTATAAAATTGTTGAATTTTTTGTGAATACTTAAATACAGTCATTAACAGTATTTAATAAATACATGTATTTTGGAGTCATATATGATGTATGGCTGATAGAAGTAAAAATTTTTTGAACTAATCTAAAAAATTTTCTTTATTTACTTATAGTAATAAACAATATTTGTTGTCTTAGGCCAAACGTATAAACAAATGAATAAAAACAATGAAAAACACCCCTCTCCTCCCCTGTAAATATGAACCCTCACCACCCCTTCTCCTATAACCTCTAAATCCTTATAGTTGTACTAAATTATAACCAATTATCATTCCAAGAATCTTCCTAATATATATTTTATTTTGTTCTCACTAAAAGACCAAACCCAAGTTCTTTAAGGAGTTTCTCAAGAAGACAACATTCTAGAAGAAAAATCATTCAATCTATTTTAAATTATGTATCTCTTCTATCATATCAACACCTAACCTATCAGAAATATCAGGATAACTATAATATCTCATATATATGTAACTCTTATTGTGTTAATTTAATAAGAATCATCAAATCTCCTTTCTTCCCCTTTTATCCAAAAATTGATAACATCGTAGGTGATATGTCAATTGACTGCCTTTGTGGATGATGATTATTTATTTTCCATAACCTCATTCATGGATGGCCAAAAACCATTATAATGGTTCAAAAATAATTTAATAGGTATATTATATATTTTTTATGTTCTAAAAATAAATACATACATAATATTTAATAATAAAACAAAAAAATTGTGTAATGACAAAAAAACATTTAAATATTATAAATGTTTATCATTGATGATTTTTCAAATTAATCCTCCTCATGTCAAAAAATAAAATATTATATGATACCATTTGAATTTTTTCAATTAAATGAATAATATATAATTTCACTTCTATAGAATTATTCCAATTTTTCAACAACTTCCACAATTTTATACAAGACAGCATATCATGAAACAATGAAACAAATGATCCCAGATCGATGAAATTAAACATTAAAACTCATAAAAATGGAAACAAATAAACATAATAAAATTAAGATAAATAATATATAGATTTTAATGTTTCTTAATTATTTAATTAGTGAATCAAATTTTATTATCCTTGATATTCAGTGCAAGTGTAAAACACTTTCGGACATAAGGTAAAGAGTCTCTCTGAACCTCCATTTTTTCTCCAGGTCATACTTTATCTCTATTGTGCCATTTTATTTATTTATTATTCTTTTTGAATTATTATAAATTATTTTTATTTATTCCAAACACATTTATTTTGACTAATTCATTCAACATTCATGGGGAAACATAATTTTAAAAAGGTTCCCTTCTCAATTCCTCCCGATAAGTAAGCCTGATTAAAGGGAACTTCGCAATTTCTTATCAATTTTCAAGTACACTCCAGAATCTTATTTATGACACCATTATTTTTATAAAACCACTAATTTCTTCATTAGATAATTATATTATTTAATTTATAGTTTTATCAAAATATTTATGCATTTTTACTCTTTAATTAACCTTTAATATTTTCCTCAAAACTGCACTAAAGTGAATCATTTCTAAAGATTCTAAAACATAGTTTTTATATGTTTTCAATTCAGTTGGAAATAATTTATCATGATCTATGCCTATTTCCCCATATGAATATCTTATTATTATTTAAATTTATTCTTTCATGGACACTTTTATTATATTTCCTTTGGTTATTCCTTGTGATATGATTATGATACCCATTTCCTTCGACCGGTAAAACATATGTTTATTTGTTTTATTTGATAATTCATGTGGCGCAGTTATGAATGAACATGTTGTGATGTGTGTGTCCAGATATTCTTGTAATGAATTTGGTAATTTTTAGTCTCATGAGATGTCATGTATGAGATTAGGGAGTAAACCTAATCCAATATGGGACTTTGTCCACCTTATGATATAGTCCTGGTAGTTATCCTTGGATCACATTTATGTTGTGTTATATATTGCTACCAAATTCTTATGTTCCCATGATAACATGATCCAATGTTATATAAGATATTATTTAATAATAGTATTTATGTTCAATTCTTTTTTACGTTATCAATTTGTTCCTTCTAAATCATGTGTTATGATTTATTCTTATTCTTATTACCTTACTAGTATTTTTAGCACATACCTTTATCTATATATTCAAAAGGTTATCTTATGTGGATGTAGGAGATCTAAGGGATTTATAATTCCATTATTGATGAATAATATATATTTTTTATTCTAATTCCTTGTTTTTAATTTTATGTACATAATTTTCTAGAGATGGTAGAATTTATGATTCTTGGTTTCTATTTTATGGTTCATTATTAATAGAATAATATAATGATATGTTTCAAATGATGGGTTCACTGTAGTTGGTATCCGATCATTTTCTTTTTATTTTTTGATATTAGGAATTGAAATATTTTGTAAAAACCTCAGGGATAATTCTATCACCATGCATAACTAAGATTAAATTTTATGGAATCAAAATTTAGGATATAATTTTCATTTATAAGTTTATTCTTATATTTTTATTTTTATATTTTATATTATTATTAACTAAGTATTCAATCCCCCATTATTTTATTTTATTTTTCTTAGTAAATAGATGTAAATAATAGAACATGTACCGATAATAAATGTGTTTAGAAATGTGATTATTTCCCAAATGGAATGCCAAAATTTGATGGGAATGGGAGCTCATAAATTTATTATAGTATTAAAACAACTGTATCATGTTATGAATAATAACTTCAATCATGTGGAAATACCTCATTCCAATAAGAAATTTACTTTTTTTGTTGAAGCCTTTATGTGAAAAAGGCCTTGTAACATTATTTGATATTTTAATCCCCTTATCGCAGAACAATGTATGAACTCCATAAAGAATATATTCCATATCCTACATTTCATAGAGGAAGAGAATATTGTGTTTGTGGTCTATCATTTTTATAGGGAAGCTCAATAGTGGTGGACTCAAATAAAAAAAATTTAAGGAGGAATTTTATTCTTTGGAATTAGAAGTATTAAATAAAATATTTATTGTTAACTATTTTCATCGAACTCTCCATATAAATATTCAAAGTTAGTTACTCAAACTAATGAAAAATTAAGAAGATCATATTTAGGTGTATGGGGAAAATTCAAAAGGATTTCATGATAAACCTCAGGCTAGGTCATGAACCAAAAAATAAATGTGTATTGGTTCTTTAGAAAAAAACTTGGGTCTATGAAATGAACTAGAGATTCAAGACTTTGAATACAATGAAGATATTTTCCAATGTAACCTTAAGGTTTGGATGGATACTATATGCTCTTAGTGTTCTTTTGGGATAGGATATAGAAATAGTGAAATAGATTTTAATTTGGGAATATCAATAAATAAATACAAGTATAGAAAGAAAACCCAACATCCCACTAATCAAAAGTATGGGAATAAAAGTCATGGTAGATCATAAAAGGGAAGTACTGGATGATTCAAATTTGGAAGAGAGGGGCATTAGGATAATTATTTCTGAAGGGATTTGAAAAATCACACTAATGTGGAAGAAGAAAGGATGGTTTAGATCAACACTCAGATTTTTGGGTAGTGTTTCAATAACATGTAACATGGGAATTATGAGATCTACTACTCTAATCCATTTTTTTCATAGGAAATCCTCAGAAACAACATCCAAGGCAGCAACGAATGGAATATATTATGACTAATTCTTAGTTGGAGTCTAAAAATGATGTGGTGATAGTTATTCAGGTTATTCATTCCTGAATAGAAATTTTACTATTTTATTTTCGTTCGGTGTATTGTTTCATATCCTCCATGATAATTAGAACTATTAAAACACCACCAAAATATTTGGCGGAGGATTTAACTATGATAACAGAGAATGGGGAAATTGCTACATCTAAACTATATAAATCCTCCCCAAGTAATGATTCACTACTACAAATATGGCTTATAATAGCACTAAAAATTACATTTAACAGCGCTAAAAAATCATTGTTAATCTCAGCGAAGATAAAGGGGTGGTCCCCTTTATCAGTGCTAAAACTAGTGCTGATAAAGGGTCACCTTTATCAGCACTAAAAAAAGTGCTGATAAAAATTTTCCTTTATCAGTGCTACGCAAGTGCTGATAAAGGTAGTCTTTATCAAGGCTATTTTTAGCACTAATAAATGTATAATATATCATCGTTAAAAATAGAGCTGATAAAAACTATCTTTATTTGAACTATTTTGAGCGCTGATAAAAACTACCTTTATTAGCGCTTAAAATAGCACTGATATATTATCCATTTATCAGCGCTTAACTAGAGCTGATAAAGGACAAAGATCCTGTGCAAAACCAAAACCTGCACAGAACCTGCACAGAACCTGCACACATTACAACACCTGCACACAGCACAAATAACACCTGCACACATTATAAACCACACCCACACACAAAGCACAGAAGAAAAAAAATTGTACATGCATTTACTTGAAATCATGAATACAAAACAACACACTGGTATATACATTTCATTAAATTTTTAATTTGGTTACAATTACAATTATCCAACATAGTTAAAAAATGATGTTCTATCCTTTTTGTGTACATCTGCTCTAAAAAATTGTCATCCATGGCAGTGGTTTCTGAACAAAGCATTTGGACTCAGGAAAAAGATTTCACCTACATAAGAAAACAAATATTATGTTAGTAATACAATAATGAAATAAATTAAACATTAATATGAAATAATAAATTAAAAAAATGTCAATTGTTACCTGTTACAACATTTATTTTCATTAGTTCATAGGTCTAGGAGAGATGACTATAGAGCGAGAGTTCCTTTCCCATTGTGATGTGATGACCTGGGTAGGTAAATATTTGTGGGATGGTTTGTGGATTGTGGGGACATTCATGAGGATTTCAAGCTATGATTACACATAGGGGACCCAAGAACATTCCCATGATATATGCGCTCATGTTAACCTATATAAGAAGTGAAAAACACTCATGAAACGGGACCCTTATTTACTCAGATTACATGAAAACTACTAGGATGCCTGGATAATAGAAGAGGACTCACTCTATTTATACCAAGACGATGGTTTCATCCTTATTTTAGCTAAACTTGGGATATTTACATCCTATTAGATTCAAAAACATATTCTATTCCAAAATATATTGTATAAAAAGCGTGGTGGATACTAGTGGAGAAGTCCTACAAAGGAAATGCACTAATGAATGCCTATAAAAGATAGCATAGAGAAAGAAGCAAGAGGACTCTTACACAATCGTTTCAGTACTCAGATCGGTGGGTAGGGAATGATTTCCATAGCCAGATACCTAGATAATATAAAGGGAATCACTTAGCACACATACAAGATTCACCTCAATCTATTCCTAACTAGCGGCATGGGAGGGAGGACTTGGGGAGCTCAGTTGGGATCAGAGGGGAAATACCTCTTCTGGTGAAAAAAAAATTATAGAATCAAGTATAATTCTCATATGTATATTGATATTTCCCTTTTTAAGGGACTCTTTCTAGTAAATATACTTGATCGGGATACCCAGCTAGAAAATGACTCCATTTATACCTTTTGTAAGGCCTACCCCTTATAGAAGGAAGAGGTCTTCCAGCACTTGATTGTAGACCAACCATAAGAGGGTCTGAAGGAGAGAAACCTTTATAATCTTCTTATAGGATGTAAAAACTTCCTAACTTAATGAGTATATAAAAAATTATATTTTCAATGTATAAGAGAGACCTTAATGAACTATAAAAGAGAAGGCGACCAGAGGAAGGATGATAGGTTGTTGTTGTTGATCTCTTCTAGGTTGAAAAATAGACAAATACACTAGGCCTCAAGATATTTAGGTTGTAATTAATGTATTTTTATTTTAAAAATAATCTAATAATATGTGTTAAAGAATGGGGTTTGTAAATGGAATTATACTAGTGAGGCACAAAACATAAAATAACCAATTAACCAAGAGACACAATTAGGT
The DNA here is from genome assembly GCA_963277665.1 of Viscum album. Classification (NCBI taxonomy): domain Eukaryota; kingdom Viridiplantae; phylum Streptophyta; class Magnoliopsida; order Santalales; family Viscaceae; genus Viscum; species Viscum album. The sequence goes on from OY728139.1 coordinate 139,470,379, forward strand.
CAATACCCTTACCTCAACCAGAAGTCCAATAAACTATCTTTAGTTTATACAAACCACAACTAAGTCCATGACCACGTGTATTAATGTCCAACAACATTAAATTACATAATTAGTTATTTTTAACCAAAAATCCAGCATGGTATAATAGGCGCCAAACTCATCGTGTAATCCAACAATGCCAGAATGCTGAGAAACTAGGTGTGATACACTCCTGACGCACCCCTAAGCCTAGAAAACACTAAATCCCCAATCAATATTACTAAATTTATGACAAATTAAGCCTGAATTTTTGAAAACAAATAAATAAATCTTCCACAAAATTTAATCTGCATCAAATATTGATTGATTACTAGTTTATGAAATTTTGAGACATGCTCTAAAAGTCATATATAAAAGTCCCATGAAGAATAATGATTTATCCATACTATAGTATAATGATAAAACATAGAACCCTAAAAACTAAATCCAAATATTTGAGAAAGAAGTTAGAGAATCAAGTAAGATGTAAGAGAAGATACCACATTGATTTTAAATGACGAGCAACCGATAATCCACTCAGTTCTAAGGGGAAGGAAGGAGGGGAATGGGGTTTGGACACCCACTAAGAACTTGGTTCCCAAACGAAGAAACCTGAGGAGGTTTATACCTTATAAACCCATCAAACACAAAAAAACAAGTTTTAAATCATGTTACATGAAATGAACCAAGTGGTGACATCACTATATTTTGGGTCCAAACCCTTACTTGACCCCTTTTCCCCATTTATAACCATTATCACCCTATTAAATGTATTCATGTTGTGAATTACTCTTTCACACTATGAGTAGCCTAATTCTACTAAATTTCAATAGAATTACTACCCAAATAATCATTGATATCCTTCAAAAACCCAATGACATATTTCTAACCCCAATATATGTCTGAAACACCAATTAGAACTAGTATATTGTAACTTTTTTGATGATTTTTTTTAATATTATGGAATTCCATAATTCCCAATTGGAAGTGTTCTAATGTACTAATCATATGTTATATGATGTACCATGAATATTCTTATGTCCATGTATTAGATGAGATATCAATGAAAATTTATCTCATTATTATACATACCAACACATTAAATCCAAGCATTAGAGACCTTCATGTTTTCTTCAACTACTTATAGTTCCGACATGGAAGTGGGACAAGATTTCTGTGGGATATTAGGTTAGGTTTTCGTGTACCCCTTGATGAAAGAATTAAATATGTTTTTTTATCAATTGGATGACCAAATAATCTCAATTTATATACATTTTATATGAAAACAATTTTAAGGAACTCAAAATTAAATTTTTAATTGAGATTATCTTTTTACACGGATTTAATTCTAATATCATATTTTATAGGGAACCTCATTTTATATCTTGTTTTTTGAGAGGTCCCTTTGAGAAAATGGGATGCCATGTATGATTGAGCATGACATATGTTTCTGACACTTTCTGCAGGGGCACATTGCCTGGAGCATGTTGATGTTTGATGGCGGTGCATTGTACCTCACATTCTTTCTTTACAAAGGTGAGTGACATTCATCAATTATAAGGATGTGCCTTGTCCTTGATTGAAACAGGGTGATGGGATGTAGTTCATTCCATCCATAGATTCCTCCTCATAATTCATTACCTTGTATGAGTCTCCCTTATAGAATAAGACGTTGTTCATGAAACTTGTTCCTAGTTCCATCTCTTTATGGATGACGGTTAATTACAATGATTATATTTGGAAATTACAAAGGGTCATTCCAGGGCATAATACTTTGGTTAGGAAAGTATTCACATTGGGAATTAGTGGAATGTATGTAACTAGAACATTGGTCACAATTATTCATCGTCGTCAAAGGGATTCACAACGAAATGGACACCCATGTTTAACTTGTGGTATTCCATGAGTTTAACATCCCACAAGGATAGAGGGTCATGATTTAATGTCTTATAGATATGTAATGGGTGGATAAAAACACTTATAAAGGTAGATCAGGTAGGTATATCTCTAAGGGGGAGCACATGGAAAGTTTACCTGGTAGATGGATCAAAACTCCCAATGAGGTCTGACACAAGTGTGGTGCATCCCATAAAGGTATGTTTTCTCATTTTGAAGACTTATCCAGACCCCACTAAGGGAAAAACATGAGGGAAAATAAGTGAAGGTGTACCCCAGTGAGGGGGTCACCATGGTTTACCATTGGTTGGGATTTAACCTCATGGAGGCTTCCTACATACCCTATTCAGAATACAAGGATCAAACCCCATATATTTAAAAGAGGTATGGTGTGGGTATTACCCATGGTTAGCTTCCCTTCACATTAGGAATACTCTTGGTTAAATGAGTATGGGTTTTGTGGGGCTTATGCATTGTCATATTCCCAGGTTCTTCCAAGAGTAGCGATGGGATGAATCAGACATACGTTCTAAGATGGACCATGTCAATGGCGTGGTCCTACCAGGATGTAGTGGCCTGAGTAAAATTAGGATGGAAATGGGGGAAGTATTAAAGAGGAATGGAATGGATGATATAGAATCGAAGTGAAGATGAAATTGTTGGGTTTGAACCTTGAGGGGCATCTGACGCACCCTAGTTGACTAGTAATCAATTTACACGTAGTTATTATAGGGGAATTTTGGGATTATGCATGGTTATCCACCCAATAAAAATGGGACATGTGGTTGGGGATTATGCATGGTTAGCCACACATTTGGACACCAATGATATGTGACCTTTGATTGGGTCATGATCCTCCTGAGATATAGTGGCTCAAGGGAAAGGAGAGAATGGGAATGGATGATGATGGATACAGATATCCAGGATGTGCACCCCTAAGAGGAGGGAACTAGGGGTTACGAATGGTTGTCATTGAACCTATGGGTGGATTCATAAGCAACTATTTAGAATATAGGGATAAAAACCTATTTAGTTAGGTGGTTTGATGATTACGCATGTTTAGCAGCCTGGGTGTTGGATGATGGGGCTTAATCCATGATGGATGCCCAGAATAAGGGTGTCACAAAAACTATTAACCTCAAAGACCAGATGATTAATGCTCAGTGTGATAAAAAAGAGGAATTAGTAGAACAAATTATTGTGTCATGAATGTTGTGTCAGTGAGGTATGGTGTAGGGATTACGTGTAGAAGTAACCCACGAAGATGTAGATTGGGGCTTACTCTAGGGGTGAATCCAAAACAGGATCTTATTCTATGTGAGTAGGGTGTCATTATCTATCGAGAGTGTAAGGAATATCTCACTACCATGGAGATTAGTCAGCATGTACAATACTTGATGTGCGACACCCCATGTGCATTGCATGGGGTGAGGATAAAGTATAACAATATTTTCTAAGGACGATGGTTCTTGGAAGTTTTTCATCTGGAAGCTTGGACATGGGGGACTCACTTGTCACCCATTTTAATTACTTTACTAATAGACTCCATCAAATGTGTACCTATGCAATGAATCACTAGGTATAGAAACAAAACAAGGAACACTATACAAGGGACTAGAAAATCACTACGTATAATCACAGAAGGTCGTACGGATGAGGGGCGCACAAATATAGGGGGATCACAGGGAGGATCTTTGGGATGTTTAGGTTCCTCGGTGAGGTTAGGGGGATTCATTTTTCTATTGAATTAATCGTGATTAAGGGATCAAAAAAATGCATATTGGAAGGAGAAATGTCTGGGTAATGATGATTATGAGGGGGGATAGGTATTTATAGGAAAGGGGGATTTTTAATTCCTAGAGGCACGACATAGAAGAAAATGAACCAAGGGGTACACATGTGCTCAAATACTATCTTTTCATGTTGAATCTGATCCCTCTACTTTAATTTCAGAAATATTTATATTTAGGCCCTATATCTAACTGAAAATGGTGGATAAACACCATATTTGTTGTTTCCATCCATCATTTTTTGGAAAATGGATTTTTTTGATCTTTAGTGGTTTCGTCTTTTACCCCATATGCACTGCACACGATCATGCCTTACTTCCATATTAATTTTTTCAAAGATCAATAATATGAATCCAGGGATAGAAAACATTGAGTAATAAATTAAGATTTCAATACATCAGAGCATTCACAAACCACAATTGGTACATATAAATCGAAGGGATCGATCTGCTCAAACTATTTAATCAACAAAGGTGTAAACATAAAATTTAAGATTCATACTCATATATTGGATAATTTTTCATCAAAAATCATGCTATCTAATGATTAAAGGAATTCATTGTGTTCATTGTATCTCGAACTACTCTAATATGTCATTTCTTCATCATCCAAGATTATTCACCAAAGAAGGTTAAAGGATAATAAATGATCATATATAGATAACATAAGTAGTAGGAATTCACCTTTATAATATTTTTGTACAATCTTCCATTAGGTATGTTTCCCATTAGATTCTAAACACATCTATATCATCTTCTGAATATGAGTTTTTTTGACAGTCAGGGTAGTACTGAAAAAATATAAATACACAAAAGATTAATAAATATTTTAAATGAACTCATAATTATTTTCAATAATACCTCTTCAGGGATTCTAGTTTGTTGATGAAATACGATCTCTTTCATAAATTTACAAACATAATACCCACAGTCATTTCTATTTGTTTGTTTTGGACACTGTAGAAACATCGAAAAAAATAAGTAATTTGTTTTGATATGTGTTTGGATAGTGCAATGTTATTATATATACCATGATACTTTTGCAGTTGTAGATCTTGTAGGCGTTCTTATCCTTAGGCCCTGGACTCATTCCATGCATTAGATGATATTGATGTACTACCCTATCATAATAGAATCCTCATTAAAATATAACGTAAATTATATAACTAGATGTTTAGTTTTAAAATTATGCATCTAGTATATTAAAAATTAACAAACTCCATCATGCGTGGTTGGTTTGTTGGATGTCCATGCATTGAATTCAGAAAATAAATCTTTGGAGTATCCAAATTGACTGCAATCCGCATCCAATGGTTCCTAAAAATATAAAAAGGAATAAGTAAAGAAATAAATGAAAAATATTTGATATGATTAAATTGTAGATTTTTACCCCTGCATCATTGGTATTAAAAATATTATGTCATCCGTATTTTTGTTTTCAAATGATTGAAGCAGGGAGGAAATTATTGCAGCCTCTTTATCAGAATCTATTTTATCTTTTGAAGAGGTGATGTAAGGACTAATGAGTCCAACTTTTTGTTCATGGGGAAATCCCTTAAATTGTTTTTGATATATATTCCTGTGACAAATATAAAATTTATTTAGTTATAATTATTAGAGTATATCGTCTTTTTTAAAATAAAACCATGAAAACATACCTCATGTATACATTTACAACTAAGGTGCCTAACAATTCATACTTGAAGAGTTCATTTACATTTTTAGCACTAATGAAATATGATGTTTCCTCTCCATAAATATCTTTTTTGAAATCAATTGTGTGAGTATTGTCATCTTTTAACTTTGTATCCACATGAGCATGCAATGATATTAACTGTGGATATAGAACAGGTGGGTTGAAGGTGCTCTCAGTAGACCGTTTCAATCGGTTGGTTGATCCTTGAGATAGTTTTGAGCTAATATTTTATTTCACCCCAAAGTATTTGTCATTCTATAATAACATTCATCGGTTCAGACCTTTTTTCATAAAATGTTAAAGGTCCATCTTGAAAAATAAATTGGAAATGGATACCTTTTTGTCGATAGGTTTTTTTACAAGAATTGTCAGTCATGCGATAAATGTTCCAACATCCTGTTCAACCATATAAATGTATTCATCGTCATTTGGAATAGGTAGATCAGCACTCATCTCATTAGCTACATTAATTGACACTCTAATATGATCTTTTGGATGTTGTCTGTTGTGTAGCATGTCGTTTTTCATATTGAACATTTTCGCCCTCGCTACAAGGTGATAGGTGGGAGTTGATAAATATAAATCACATTCATTTTCACCCTGTGGAATATTAGTACAGGAAAGTCATCAATGTCTATGTAAATAAAATTTCACAGAAACAATTATTAAAACATTGATTACCTCATCTAAGTCGGGATTTTAGGGAAATGGCTCGCCTCAAAGCTGCTGGGGGGTGGGGCGGGATCGTCACGCACGAGTTTTTGTTGAGTTGTTTCTTCCCTTTTCCTCTCTCACATCAATTTTTCTATCATCTATCTCTGGTATTGTAATTCTTCTTGAAAAATAGATAATTGTTATTCAAGCTTTTCCATTTTTTCATTTTGATCCTCTGCTTGTTTTTTTTTGAAAATATGTTCGGGGTGTCACCCTAAAACTCGCACCTCTGACACGGCCATACTGTTTTGGCTGCTTCAGGGCTGCTGAAAGTATGTTTGCATCTGGTGCGCTTGTTGTTGATTCTTGTGACTATGTCAGATAGAAAATATAAAAAAATAAGTAGTTATTATAATGTAATAGTGATTTAAATCAAATCAAATTTATATTATGTCATACTTACACATGTTTCCACACTTTTTGTGTGTTTTCAACTATCAGTATCCCCTATTTATTTACATGATCCTCCTTCCATAGCACATGGCATGGGATGGATATGGATTTCGATTTCAATTCATCAATCTGCATATAAACAGAGAAACATAGATATGGTGTTTTTTTATGTCAGATATTAGTTGTAGGGTAGATTTAAAAGACGTACCAATTTTTTCTCAAGTTCAGCGTACCCCATCCTTGATTTACGGTAAGGGTACGCTGGTTCTGTTGCGCGTTTTTTATTTTCATCACTAATTCGTTGTTTCATAAATAAAAAATTGTCAACCAGAGTGTTGAATACAAGCAAACATCAAACAATGTATTACCCCACACAATGTACCTGAAAAGTATGCTCCCCACGGTGGTTACTTGACGCATCCCATGCTCCTTGGGATATCATGTGTGCATAAAGAGGAGGTGGGTGCCGCTTGATTTTCCCTTCTGCATCTTTAAGATGATATTTCGTTAAAATTGTGTGGAAACCTCTATGAATCCTTCCTGAAACTCTTAATACATATTCCTTGTGTGAGGAATCTACTATAAATGCACTCTACAATGGATGATAAAGAGTAAGTCAATGTTTTGGTATTTTATTTTATTTTAACAAATTAAAAAAATGATATCATAATGTTACTATAATCTCTTCCCGCATTAGTATCTTCATCCCGGTGACAACATGGTTCCACGACTGTACATCAATCGGCACGCATTGCCGAGTGAAGATTCCAATGTAGCTAGTAAAGATGGCTCTGTTGGGGTTAACATGTTGGCCTCGCTTATTCCATCCCACCTCAAATTTGATTCCTTTTGCTTTTTCCTTAAGGATTTTGGATAACACAGTCAGACTACGACACTATTGTTTTTTTTATACTTTTAGGATTTCATTTCCAACTATTTCCTCAGAAGTAGCATCAATTTCTTCCCCCGGAGCACTAGCATCGGCAATGGGACCAGCAACAACAGGTTGAGAAACATGTTGTACCTCAGCACTAGGACCAGCAACAACATGTTGAGAAACTTGTTGTTGCTCTGCACTGGGACCACCAGCATCTGGCTGAGAAATCTGTTGTTGCTCTGTAGTGGGACCACCAGCTACTGGTTAAGAGACCTTTTGTGCCTCGGGATTGGGTGCATCAGTAGGTGCTGAAGTAATTATCTGTATAAGTGGTTTAATATTTAATTTAGATTACATAAAAATAGCAGTGAACCGATAATAACATAACGTAACACAATGTATATTACAATAAACAAATAACCTGATTATTGTACTCTATTTTATTTCTTTAAAGGCTGAAGAGATTTGACTCCTCTATCGACTATGTAAATCCCTTCATTGTGGTCTCCTCTGACATACAAAATGTCGTCTACATTGGGACCGCTGCGAAATGATTGTGAATTCTCTATAAAAGGGTCAGCCTCGGTTAACTTTCATCTGACCCTTCAGTTATTTTGGTCGATAACAGAACAATTATCCAATTTCAGTTTTCGGGGTCTGGAACATAAAATACTTGTACTGCCTATGATTCCATTATAAATGGTTAGTCTTTCTCCCCTTCTTTACTAAAATCAACATTCATGAATCCTAATTCATCTATTTTAATAGCACTCATGTTATCAACCCACTTCCATTGAAAAATCGGCACTTTGAATTTCGTATAATCCAACTCCCATATTCGTTTGATGATGCCAAAGTATGAAATATTCGTATAAATTGGATTTCTGTCCTTAGCACCGGAAACATGCATCTCCTCAGCCACAAGTGTAACCCCACTATTCTGCATGGGACTGTCTTCATCATGTTCATTATTATAGAATGTAAAACCATTAACTCCATAATAATTGTAAGATAATACGTACACACTTTCTCATGTGGCTAGCCATCGAAGTCTTTTAGAAATTGAGTCTAGATTTTCATCTAACAGCTTAAAAATATGGTCTCGAAACCATCCTATAAATTGTTGATTATGTGTATCTGATATCCATTTTTCAGCCCTAGAAGGATTCAAATGCCTAAGAATTTATTTATGGGTTTTAACATATGGGTAAACATCAAAACTGTTATTCGAAACGTAATGGTGGGCCCGCTCCCGATCTGTAATATTGATTATCACAACCTCTCTTCTAGGAATTCCTTCACCCTCAAGCCACTCAGTGTGATGATATTTTGGTAGGCCAAATATTTCCACACTAGACAGGTATTTGGTACAAAATTCAATAGCTTCCTCAACAATAGATTGCTCCGCAATACAACCCTTTGGCCGAATTCGGTTTTTGACATACCCATTCAAAATCTTCATATACTGTTCAATGGGGTATATCCATCTATAATATACAGGACCACATAGTTGAATCTCTCTCACCAAATGAGCCATCAAATGAACCATCATATTGAAAAATGTTGGCGGGACGAACATTTCCAATTCATATAATATGACGACAATTTCTCTTTCCATAGTTGGCAATTTCACTAGGTCTATAACTTTTCTACATGTAGCTTTGAAGAAGAAACAAATCATTGTTAATGTATAGTGGACATTCTTGGGAAAAATGCAGCGTAAATCTATAGGAATTAGATCTTGCATCAAAACATGGCAGTCATGTGATTGAAAACCCTTCAATTTTAAATCTCTCATTGACACGATGTTCTTGATATTTGATGAATACCCCTCTGGAACCTTTATTTCATTCAAGAAGTTGCAAAACTGATATCTCTCTTTCTTGGAAAAAGTGTATGCTTCAGGAGGAAGAAATGTTCATTTTTCACAATTCACTGGTGCCAACACTTCTCGTATTCCCATCTCAACCATGTCCAATCTAGCCTTAATTCCATCCTTTGTTTTTCTAGGTGCATTTAGAAATGTGGCGATGACAATATCACATACATTTTTTTCAACATGAAAAACATTAAAAAAAATTCTAACATACAGACAATTTCAGTATGGTAATTCAAAAACAAACTGATCTCTTTTCCCAACCCGTTTTGTAAGGTTTTTCGAAAACGGTTCACCAAAAGTAGTGTCCAAATCTTTTAATTTCTCAAACAATTGATCACCTGTTAGTGAACACGGTGTTGTACGTTCTTCTAAACATTCTTTGAATGAGGTCATCCATGATCGGTACTTATGTCATTAGGATAGAAATCTGTGATGTCCTGAAACATGGTTTTCGATGAATTTTTCAACCTAATTTATTGTGTAATTTTTTTAAAGACAGGACACCCTTTAGTTCCTTTAATGCTATATCCTAAAAAAATTCCATAAGCAGAAAATTCGTTTATCGTCCCGTAAAACATGGATTTCAAAGTGAAATGTTCATTTTTGTAAGCATCATACAATGTAACACCTGAATCCCACAATATTTTCAAGTCCTCGATTAATGGGGCCAAATAAACATCAATATCATTACCTGGCTGTTTTGGTCCTGATATAAGCATAGATAACATGATGTATTTTCGTTTCATGCATAACCATGGTGTTAAGTTATAGTTTACCAACATAACCGGCCATGTACTGTGACTGCTTCTTTGAAAACCAAAAGGATTCACCCCATCTATAGATAACTCCAGACGAAGGTTTCTCAGCTCATTCCCAAATTCAGGACACTCATGATCAATTCTATTCCAATGAGGAGAGTTTGTCGGGTGACATAGTTTCCCATCTTTAATTCTTGTATCTACATGCCATGTCAATTTTCCTACAATCTCCTCACTTCTATATAGGCGTCTAAACCTAGGAATGATTGGGATTTTCCATACAACTTTTGTAGAAAAAGAATCATCTTTCTTGTATCTGGAAGCACCACACTTTGGGAATTTTTAAGTGATTTGTGGTCCTTGTGAAATAATATACAGACATTCAGGAAAGCATGTATTCTTTCAGAGATCATACCCATCAATCGTAGCATTCGTTTGGCATCGTATGTTCTACTTGGGAGATCATTATCTTCTGGGAGCATGTCATTCAGGAGAGCAAGTATTTCTGTAAAACTAGCGTCACTCTACCTGTTTCCTACTTTCAAATTATACAGCTTCAATACGGCTGAAAATTCCCTATATTTAGTGCAATCAGCATAAAATGGTGTTTTTTCACAACTCTTTAACTTCTCAAAGAATTTTGGGAAATCAAGAAGTTCATCTTCAACTATCCTTGTCATTTCCTCAATATGATCTTCATCATCATTCACATCTGTAATCACACCCTCTATACAATCGTCTTCATTGTTCATGCTTCTAATCATATCAGATGATCTATAAAATGTCGTGTTTTTTAGCCACTACCTACATTTGTTTTTTCCCCGTGTTTATTCCAACATGTATAACTTCGATCTATTCCATGACAGATCAGGTGTTCTTCCAACTCCTCTGGACTAATTTTTCTTGAATAACAACAGCGTAAACACGGACAATGGATTTGAGAAGGGTCACATGCATGATCTTCTGCAAACTTGATAAACTCTTTCACACTATCTTCATACTCATTTTTCAACCAATTGGAATTCATCCATTATTTATTCATATTCATCATCTTTATGGGTTCGATCTCGAACTTGCCTAATATTATGTTTTAATTAATATGGTTGCATCGTTTGAGTTTTATAAAAACAAATCATGGTACAAATGCCTTTAAACTCATGTGAAATCCATATAAATGGTGTGTATAGTAGGGTGAACATCGAGTATGTATAAGATACCTGATTTAATCTAACATATATCAAATTTATTCCAAGTTAGTATTACAAAGACTGAATGATGCCTTTAAAAATACATGACATTTAGAACAGTTTGAGCTAAAGGTGTGTACTTTAGACGCATATCGAGTCACCTCACCGGCTATGCATCACATTTTTGTGGAATACACAGTGTGTAGTCCTTACATGACCACTGGGGGTGTATAGTCTATACACATCAAGTCTCTATGGTATCTATATATGGTGTGAGTGAAGTAAAACACATGTCATATGGTTCTACCATTATTTCATGGCATGTACATGGTTTCATGCTGAAGTATATGTCTTTGAGATACATTGTGTGTGACTTAGGTTCACGTTCCATGTAACATTTAAAATAAAACTTATTCCAATTTGGACTTAGAAGATTAGTCATGTGGTGTAAATTTTAGAGATAAATTTTTTGTGGCATTAAAATCTATATGAAATCCATGTATGGTGAAGCATGTTCTATGTATTTTAAAGTGTCTCATAGAGTCCTCTAGAAGTGGTTTTCTAGGATTTAGTGGAATTTCACTAGTAACAAAGTGGTGGTTCCATTGAAATTGGAAAAGTTTGGATTGATATTTAATGGTGGAAGAACTACAACATGGAAAAAAATGGTATATCAATCATGCCAACAACAGCAACACCATACAAAAACACAATTGTGATCACAATCGCAAAACCATAAAAACCAAACAATCAAAATTTTAGATTTTACAAATAATCCCTTATTCAATTTTGTTTGTTAATTCTGGGGTTATCACAGATGTTTTATCATCCTTGGGTGTTCATTCATAAGTCAAGTATACATAAATTACCGATTACTATATTCCAATGTTCAACACGAACCAATCAACATTCAATTAATTTAGTGTGCAAACAAGGACCACCAACAGTCACAATTTTCAGTGGGGTGTTTAGCCTATACATTTCACATTATAACCATCAATATCAAATAGTAATAACATGCGAACAAGAGGAAACCAATGAGTAATAGGAGAAAACTCACCGTGAAGGTGTCGTTAATAACACGACAGAGGTGCATTCGTGGTAGAAGAGAGGCGCATAGCGGAGGATATTTCCAACTGAAAAGAAAACATAAAATAGGGGAAACCCATGAGAATAAAATAATCTAAAACCAAGTACACTGTTTACGAAATCCCACAAACCCCAAAAGACAATGCATGCAAATAAATTTAAATTTATTGATAGAAATCACTATCTGATCACTAATTTTTATCCAAACCATAGGTGAAAAAAATCCAAATATGAATCAGAAGGATCACATATATACCTCAAGAAAAGAAATCCAACCATAATACTGATCAATCATTGAAAAATGTGAACTAGATGGGAGGGAGTGACCCAAAATATCATAGGTATAAAGATCTATCCTAGAGGATAATTTTTTATAAATAATGAAGCCTCAAGAACTCTATGGATCACAAAAAACCTTCTCTATGACATTGACACTACATGTAATACATTTACACGTCGTGTAATCCTCTTGACGAAAAAACAAGTCACTTATTATTTAAAACGTTATATTTTTTATTTAAATGATATGTAACCATTACAAAGTTTGTAAAATTGTAACATTGTGCATCCAATTAATGTTTCATTTTTGGCGGTCATTACATGTCATGTACTCCATTTACACATCATGTAATTTATCATAATATAGTAAAAAATGTTGTTTTATTTCTAAAAATTCCATAAAGATCACTAAATTTACCAATATATGTGTCCTACAAATCCTTTCTCAGCATTCCTCAACCAAAAAAATCCAAAAAAATGTTAAAACATACCTCACATAAAATGTAACGAGACTTTATAGTCTCCTGACCATAAATGATTTCCCCCAGAAATCCCTCAAGATAATGTATCCTCTAATGAGGAAGGACACTAATTCCTCATCAATGAGTCATTCCCCCATGTGTCATGGATATATTGTCTGAAAACCCACATTAACTAGACTCGGGGTCATTTAAACATGTAGTACCTTATACTCCAGATTCATAATCAGAATTGGTTGGGGAAGCAAAGTATTATCAGGATCAAGATCAACATCCCTCGTCTAATCACATGTAAATGATCTGGTATATACCTACTCAAATGGAAAATATTAAACACATCGTGGATAGCTATCAAGCCAGATGGTAACTGAAACCAATAACAAATATTCCCTAGTGACCAAAAATCATTATGTTTATCCCATTACTCAGTGCAAACAGACATTGATAACCTAGCCCCTGATGTCTCAAGTGATGTGAAACTACGATAAAGACCTAATCACTAACCTAAAACACCATCAGTTGATTCCAATGGTTCATATTGAATTTATTATGACTCTGTGTAATGATTAAATTCTTTCATATCAACCGCACCATCTCTTTCTATACCTGAATTTTCAATGGCTAAAACAACCAAATAGGTCTCTTGTGCTCCTCCATAATTCTATAATAAGTAAGGAACCGTGAATACAAAACCATTATCAACTATATCATCCATTGACTCTTGAAATAACACCTTAAATCAAGATTTTACACGTTCAATTCAAGCGGTAGAAAAAATTTTACCTGAAAATGAATATCAATAATGGTAGCTGCGGTGATGGAGGCAGCGCCAGAGGCGGAGGCGGCGGTGGCGGCGGCGGTAAAGGCGGCAGTGGCGGCAGAGGCAGAGGCGGCGGTGGTGGAAGAGGTGGTGATGATCATGGCAGCAGGGTTGGATAAGGCAAAGGCAGCAGCGGTCGCGGCAGTGGGGGTGGCGGCGGAGGCGGCGGCGGCGGAGGAGGAGGATGAGGAGGAGGTAGGATGAGGAGGAGGAAGAAGATTAGGAGGATAAGGATGAGGACGACGAGGTCACGGCGCTGAGGGGCCTAGTTCATCTTCCGCATAATCTTTACCGCGTGCGAGCGAGGATGGCATGTTAGGGTTATTAAATAAAAATTGATGGATCCTTTATCAACACTCGTTAAAAGTGATGATAAAGGTATGTTTTATCAGTGCTAAAATAAAAGCACTGATAAAACATTCATTTATCAGCGCTTTTAGATAGCACTGATAAAGGCATACCCCTTTATCAGTGCTTTCTGTTTAGCGCTGATAATGGGCAGTGCTTCCCTTGACCTGTTTTGTGGTAGTGATTGTTAATAGAAACTCCCATATAATATTACTATACTTCTTTGGTGGAGATTGATTCTATGTTGGTAATAAATTTAATATCATAATATAAATCCAAAATCAGCTCTCAAGAATGGGTGTTCACTCTTCACATCATGCTTGAAGAGATACCCATTGGGAGGGACTACACTAATATATTCCCCAAATAATTTCATTGGATTCCTCCTGACATAGAGGTTGAAATATAAATTGATTTTATACCTATACCTCTACATATATCAAGGATTACATACTGAATATCCACTATTGAGATCAAAGAACTGAAGAAGTAGTTAAAAGTTAATGTTGAAAAGGGTTTTTTTACACCCGAGTGCTTCACCATGGGTTTTTCCTATTTTTTTCATCAAGATTAAATATGGATCAATTACCCTATTAATTTATTATCATGAGATAAAAAAAATGATAAAAAAAATTACCCCCAGTCCTAGATAGATGACTAGTTCCATCAACTACATAAGGCATGTTATTTATTTAAATTGGATCATTAGTCGGGGTATCAAAAATTAAATGTGAATAAGGAAGATATTACCAATATAACTTTTTTATTTATGTATGGACACTAGGAGTTCATAGTGATACCCTTTGGACTCACTAATTCTATAGTAATTTCCATTGAAGTATGAATGGACTCATTCGATCATACATTAAAAATTTATAGAGGAATTTATATATGATATTCTAATATACTCTAACAGAAATAAGAAACATGAGATGTTTTAGAACAATATGCTTAATATTTTGTGAAGAGATAAAATTTATGAAAAGTATTGTAAATGTGAGCTCTTGATTATAGAATTATAATTCTTGAGGAATGTTATCACTATAAAAGGTGTATTTGTGGACCCTTATAAAGTTAGAAAAATTAAGAAGTTTCAAAGGACATCATATGTAATTGAGATCCACAATTTCCATGGTATAGCTAGTTATTACCAACTATTTTTGAGAAATTTATCACAATTTTCAGACCCACAAACAAAATTTAGGGGGATTTTAGTAAAGATTTTTTGTAGTAGTGAATGAAAAAACTGCTACAAAGAGTTGAAAAAAGAGGTTTATCACCGTCCAAGTACTTACACTATTGAAATATGTGTTGATCCTTGTGGTATACAATTATTCTTCAATGAATGTCTTGGTTTTTGCAATAATGAAAAATGATAAATAAAAATATCCCACCTCATGGAATATGAATGTTCACAAGAAAAACTATCCCACACATGATCTGTTGTTGGTTTATATTAACTTCACATTGAAAATATGGCATAAATTTCTATATAGATAGAATTCTGACATATATACTATTTATGAGAGACTCAAATATATATTTATAGATAATGATATTAAAATTCACTAGTGATGATGGTTAGAGCACACCAATTATTTTGACTCATCAATCCACTACCATCCTGGAAAATAAAATTAAGTGTAAAATGTGCTATGTAGAAATGATCCTAAAACTCCATTAATGATGATAATTGATAACAGTAAAATATTATCAGACAAGAAAAGGATTTACAAATTAATCAAAAAGGAAGATAAATCATTATTTAATTCACTAATTATTTCTCAACAATTCCTCATAGATATGATAAATTATACTCTAAGAAATGATGTATATATTCAGAAAGATGTGGAAGCAGTAAGAATTAGGGAATTAGTAGAGTTTAAAATTTATGAGGAAAGAGATTAAATAATTTATTCATGAATATGTGTAATATAAAATCATGAGATAAATAAAGATATTCGAAATTACATGCCTAGATCAACCTTCTCTATCCACCTAGGATGTACAAAGATATATCAATAACTCTAAGAACACTATCAGTGGGACAATATGAAGAAAAAGATTGTTGATTATAAATAAAAGTTCCTAGTATGTTGGAAAGTTATGGTTAAAAGGAATAAGTGCATGGGGATGATAAAACTATTACCAATACCAATATAGAAATTATAAATTATCACTATGCAATTTTTCATTGGACTTCAGAAGATACCTAGAGTAAATAATGAAATATGGGTCATTGTGGATCCTAAAAACAGTCATCTCGCATTAAAATAATTTGACAGTACTTCTGACTCGATCAACTACTGATATACATATTAGAAGTGGTGAACATACATATAGTAACATTATCTATTATATCTTTTAATGATATAAAATTAACTTAAAATGTTTCAAAATTTATCCAATATTCTCTAAAAATAGATCTAAATATCAGTATAGCTTATCATACTCAAAATGATGTCCAATTTGAATGATAAATTCAGAAACATGAATAAATATTGATATAATTTTAAATAGAATTAAAATGTTGATGCGACCAAATCTTAAAATGGTTGAGTTCTCTTACAAAAATAGTTTCCACTCAATAATCCAAATGGCTCTATTTGATTCTCTGTATGGGAAATTATATAGAAAAATGTAATGCTTAGATGAAGTTGGAGAACATAAGATGTTGGGACATGAAATGGTTGAAAAAATGGTACACAAGGTGAGAACCATTAAGTAACACATCTTAGAAGCCCATTGTTGAAAAACGAGTTATGTAGATAATTTTCAATGGGATATAGAGTTTTAAATTAGATACATCGTGTTCCTGTATATTTCTCCATAGAAGAAATTCCTAAGATTTAGGATTAATGGACAGCTAAGCCCTGGGTACATATACCCTTTTGATATTATTGATCATCTTAGAGTTGTGTACTATATA
Organism: Viscum album; assembly: GCA_963277665.1. Taxonomy (NCBI): domain Eukaryota; kingdom Viridiplantae; phylum Streptophyta; class Magnoliopsida; order Santalales; family Viscaceae; genus Viscum; species Viscum album. The sequence goes on from OY728139.1 coordinate 139,487,530, forward strand.
CTAGCATGTCGACCATCCATGTCTCAAGTACATTGTGTATTCCATGTATCCATATTGAGCAAGTACATTTTAGATACCCTATATTTGCTTAATTCAAATATGGTACAATTGTAAAATGATCTCTCTTATAAGGAAAATCCTATAAAGATCATTGTCTTTAGAGATAAATTTCTTTGCAAAAACGATTACTCATATAGTCAAAGGACTATGGTGGAACCGTAAGTAAAAATAGATAACATTATAATTAGATTAAGTGATGAAGGAGAAGTACCCTCAACTTTTTCACTACAGTATGTCAAAAAAAAATTTGAGGGTGAAATTTCATAAATGGAGAAGAATGTGGTGAACTGGAATTTTATCAATATAATTTTTATTTATATATTTTTTGCATGAATCACTTATTTAACCCAATAAATAGATTATTTTAATATATAAATAATGAAATAAGTGGTATTTATAGAAATTAAGGAACAATTACCATCAGAATAGTTACCTAAATGTTGGAATAGTAATATGACTATTAGTTATAGTAATCCAACCATTATAATTGTAACCTCACCTATAAAAGTATAGAAAAAATTTAGGTATCTTAAAAATTAAAATATAATATATTTTTACAATATAATAAGTATATAAATATTTTAAAAATGATAAATTATCTGTTGGTATTTTTGTGAAACGTAAATTGTTTTAAGAATTTTATAATTAATAAAATGATTTGAAAAATATATATTTTCATAAAGTATATTCATATATTAATATTTTTTTCTATTATTATTATAAGAATATTTTATGAGACATTAATTTATTTTCAATGAGTCATAAAATCAGTTATAACATTACAATCAATATTTTCGAGTAAATGATGATTTTCATTAAAATTTAAATTTCTAATATTTTGAAAACTATTTTCATAAAATGGATTCCATTTTATGAAATATACACATCAAAAAAAATTATGCATAAGTTTTTGGGATTTTCTAAAATAGTTTATTTTTTGTGAATAGTGACATATAGTAATTTGTGGTATTTAACAAATATATGGATTCTTGAGTCATTGATGGTGTATGTATGATGTAATTACCCAGTATTTCAAACTATACTAAACCATTTACTATATATATTCATTTTAATATACACTATTCATAGTCTTTTTCCAAAATAATAAACAAATGAATAAAATAATCAAAAACACCCCTCTCATCCGCTTATAAATACCTCCCTCACCACCCCTTCTCCTCAAACATACAAATCCTTGAATCTAGTATTTGTTCTACCAAATTACATTCTCAAGACTCTTCCCTATGACCAGGAGCTATTGGTCTCCAGAAAAAACAAAGCCCGTGTTTTTTAAGGTGGTTCTCAAGGAGATAGTATTCAGGAGGTTAAATCCACCTTATTTCTCCTTTAAATTCTTTATATCTTCTACCTTATCATAATATCCCCTATCTAAAATAGTTTGACAAATCCAATATCACACATATATATATAGTATAATTGTTTTTTGTTAATGAAATATCCATCATCAAATCTCTTCTCTTCCCCTTTTATATTTATAATGAAAATATCTTTTGTGATATGTCTATTCACAGCCTTTGTGGATAATGTTTTTTTGTTTTCCATTACATCATTCATGGATAGTCAAAAAACCATTATAATGGTAAAACCCAAATTTTAAAATAATATTATAAAATTTTTAATGTTCTAGAACTAATATATATACATAATATTAAATAATAAACAAAATAAGTTCATGATAATCGAAAGACTAAAAAATAATTTTAAACCTTATCATTAACATTTTATAAAATGTATTATCCTTATGTCAAGAAAAAATTATACATTATAAAATTTTATTATCTAGAAATGAGTTAATACCATATAATTTTACATCTAGATAAACTTTCCAATTTGAAAAGAACTTCCATAATTTTATGCTGGTGAACCGGTCATGAAACAATTAAATGAATTCTCCCAAAATAATAAGGGAGTGTTTCATAATTATGTTATTAATGAATATAATTTTATTATATTTGACATTAATAAAAATTTTATAATACTTTCAAACTTAATGTAAGGGATCTCTCTGATCCAATATGTTTCTCAAAGTTATGGTTTCCCACTCTTAACACCATTTTATTTTTTCATTATAATTATATAATTTTTTTAAAATTAAATTTAGAGGTTCCAAACATATTTACCCATATCAATTCATCTTTATTTGGTGTGGAAATACATTTTAAAAAAGTTTTACTTCTCAATTCCTCCTAATTTGTAGACCCAATTAAAGAGAGCTTCCCAATTTATTAACCATTTTCAAGTACACTACCTAATCTTCTATGATCCCCCATTATTTTTTGAAATTAAAAATTTCATCAAGAAAAAACAATTGTAGTTCATTTTTTGTTATATAAAAACAATTATGACTTTTTCTTCTTTAAATACTCTTGAATATTTTCCCTTAAACCACACTAAAGATACTCATTAATATTGTTTATTAGACACTCTTTTTACATTTTTCACTTAATTTAGTCACCATTTCTCATGTTATATTCCTATTTTACCTTATTAGTGTCCATTAATGGTTAAAATATATTCTTTCATGGATATCACTGTGATATTCCATTTTCTTATTCCTTATGACATGATTATGATACCCATTTATTTTCATGGGTAACCCTTATGTTTATTTCTTTCATATGATTCCTAATGTGGAACATGTTGGATATTAATATGCATTCTATTGATATTAGGATTGAAAGAATGTATCTAAATGAATTTATTACAAGAGTGGTTGAATTGTAGATTTAAAAACATTGGTTTTAAAATATTGAAACTAAAATAATTCACAAAACCACATTGATATGAAGGATCGAATTCATACATTTCCCTCGGTATAATTATAATAGTATCATAATTAGGTCGATTCTATTATTTTATTTACCCTCGGTCATAATTTAATATGACTAAATCTACCAAGTGTAAAATAATAATCATAGTAATATCATACTCATAGAAGAAATGGTTTTAATATAGTAATACAATTGTATCGTAATCAAATCAACTATGATAAATTAGATACAAATTTAATGATTAATATAAAAGTATCACTTTATATTATAGGTAGTGAAAATAAAATACTTATAAGAAAACAAGCAATAAAAATAAACACACAACTTTTAACCCAAAGATAAGGGAATCACAAAACATAAGCTAAAGGTTATCTTATTTTATAATTACATGAAATTATATCTGTCCTCAGTAATGACATCCCTCAATACGATGATATGATTCTCTATCTTACTACCCTTATAAGCCCTTGATCTAATGGATTGTATTCTATCTTTTTATCCATTTACTCCTAAGATTACGAAAATTGGTATCTCTTCCTTCCTAGCCTCGAAATCCATCGATCGTATTCACACAATCAGATGCATAAATAAATTACCAAACAATTATTAATAGGACAACATGATATGTTTTCACAATAATTTCTATTTCTAATGAAATATGAAATGTTATGAACAAGTGGTTCATTATTTATAAAACTTAGAAAATTTGAAAGTAAAATTCATCAACCAGTAGCTCCAAACTCTTTCTATTATCGGGTATTTGTAGGCAAAACCCCAATGGTCATATTTCCTTCTGAATGGTCATATTTCTACAAGCTTGATACAATAACTTGTAAATATATCACTCTAATGGCTGTATTATAATAGAAATTCAAACATCATTTTTTTAAACCATTACTGTGAAAAAGGTGTTCTAGTATGAGAGAATAAAATTTTTATATTCATACTTCAAACTTTAGTCAATCCGATGGATTTCCTTTCATATGTCATTAAGATGATATTTATAAATTTTGATTCAATATTTATAAGTTATATGATCAATATAATTATAAAGACAATGTTAGTATGAAATACATGATAGAATTTCTCATAACTGATCTAATAAGGTAAATCCAATTATTATCAATTCCATTCTTTTTACATTAATCATAATGAATAAAGATTATATAAATTCATGAATAATTTAGAAGTATTTATATGTATGTTAATAAGTTAATAATTTCAAAAAATATATTTTAAATCACTATGGACAGAAAAAACATAGTAATCATGTATTTAAGAAAGAGTTTGTGATTTCCAAAACAAATAGAATAGAAAAGTCAAAAAGAAACATTTGACTCAACAATATGTCCCTTGTTGGAACGCACAAACCACAAACCATAAATATAAAAAAACTTTAAAAAATGTCCATTATCTTTTCACTACATCTTATTCAAAAATGAAATTAAAAACTTGTCTCCCTCAGAATTTTGAAACTCATATGAATATAATGTTGAATATGAATTGCTTCTCCTAAGGGTCGTATTCTGCATCTAAATAGGATTTCTCTTATTTTGTATAAATTTTATCTTATAAAAGTTTTCTTCATTAATTAAAACAACTCCACCTTTCTATACAATTCCCCCCATTGTGATTTTCAGAAAGGAATAGATAAACATCATACAGTTCTCGAAAAGGGTTAGAAGACTAAAAAAATGAAACAAATTAATAAACTATCTATTCATCCACAACAATTATGATGGAATATTAAACCAAACATAATTGGGAGAATATTTTAACATTAATTTTTATTTAAAAATAATATTTTATTCATCAAATCAGAGAATAAAGTTTTCAAAAACAAAACACACCAAGAGTTAGAAAAAGCATTCAATCCTTATTTATATTGTTTTTTGTATTGGATTTTATTTTCTTGAACTCATTCCAATATTGGTCTAAATTATCATGATTTTAATTCTCAATACAGATCTTTTCTTCATGAATTTAAAATTTCTAATATTTCATTAGACTCTTTTCTTTTGACTCTAGAGTCTTTTAAAAAATTCATTGTTCAGAGCATTGATTTATTCAATACGATTTTTTATCTATTTTATCTGCATCACTAAAAACCTCATCTTTCAATTCAAATATTTGACTCTCTGAGTATAAATTTCACTTTTATTTTTTATAGTCTAAATAAAAATTACCATTTCTATTACATAATTTTTTAAACGATTGAAATTACCTACGAACACTTTCCAATACTTCTTTATATCATTGAAATTATCATCCAAAAGTATGAGATAACTATTGACTTGATGAGACCACTTAGTCACATTTCTATAATATTTTCTATGAGTCATGTAAAATTATTGATAATTTTGGAATTCATATTTTTGTATGATCACCATGTCTATCATCATGATTGTTGAGTATGATTTTTTTATTTAGAAAATATTGAAGCATCTGGGAGTGAGACTCAAGATTTATGAAATAAGGAATTGTTCCTTCAAGCCTTTTCAATGTCTGAATTATATAATCGAATCCTTCTGTAGAAGTGGTCATATAGGAACCGAATTAAACTTCTTGATGAGCCTCAAGAGGAATAATATGATTGGTTCTTATATTAGATTTAACTCTTCTTCATTTGTGTTTATTTGTTACTGAGTTTTCTATTTATTTATAACCTTTTTATACCACAGTCTTATCATTATATATTTCATGAATTTAAACATCCTTAAAAAAATGTTTTTAGAATTATAATCACCTTAATCCTTCTTTGATGATAATTGAGCTTCCATGGAATCTATTTTCCAATAAATTTCAGATCCAATCACTTAATCGGCATCAGATGGTATTTTTGATGTTGATGCTTTATTTTTATAAATGTTTTATTCATTATAAGCTTCTTGGATATCATTAGCTTCCTTTTAATCTTAATTTTTTTTATTTTCAAAAGCTTTATCCTATTCCTCATCGATAACAACTTCATTTTATTCTTTTCCTTCCACATCTCTAATATCTTCTTCTACCACTTCTTCTTCCTCAACATCTTTTATTTCATGTAGTTCTTGAATTCCTTCTAGAGCTTTGTTTAAGATATCGACTCGTACAACATGTTCTTCTTTTGATTTTCTAATTTCTTTGTAAACTTGTGTTAAATATTGTTTGACAACTTTTCTTTATTCCTTTGTCAACGAAAAAGGAACCACAGAATCTATTTGTATGGTAACTTTTAATGAAAAATCAGCATCCAAATTTAGAAAATTAGAGTGAGTAGTTATTATAAAAATGTTTGCAGAGGTCCTTTCTACACCTTTCATCAATTGGTCGCATAAATGATATTCAGTTAACTTTCTATTCAGTTTTTTCTTTTTTAATTATTAAAAAGCATCAGCATATTAGATTATGAATGCATATCCTTCATTGGATTCCAATCTAAAATGGGGGTTTCCATGTTTCCTTTCATACTTTTTCATCATCCATTCATCATAAAACATCACTAGGGATATTCTTTTGTTTATTTCCATTTATTGGTGGAAGATATCTAGATTTTCAATTTTTCACCCAGATTCCTTATTCAACTTTCTTTATCTCTTGAACAACCTTCTCATATTTCTTTGAATTTTAGGATAGTTCTTCTTCTAATACAGCATCCTTTAAATTCAAAACAATTTTATTTTCCATCCCCTCAAACATCAACTTCATAAGTTTAATTTTATCATCAGTGATAAGATAAATCTTCTCTCTAATTCCTTTATATTTGATTTATATATTGAAATTATCTATACATTATTATATGAAAAATATTATCAAAATTGGAAACATGATAATAGATGAATTTATTGAACAAGATATGGAATTATTAACTATTTAGGGAAAAAAACCTACCAAATTAATCTTCTATATGTTAACCAAATAATCCAATATAAAGATGTCAGATGATTTTAAATTATCTTGATCTACCTTACTCACAATAAAAAACAATGCATCTCAATGGATATGAACCTTTTATCTATTGATATATGAGTAAATTTTCTTGTTGGTTCATCTTATGGTTTTATATTAAACTAATATTTTTAAAAATTTTCCATATTAAACATACACATGGTTTTATGTAGTTTGTGAGAAAGGAAGAACAGTTATCGTTGTGATGAAATACCTTGGAAGCACATAAATTCCTTATATGGCATCTTATAAAATTTATGTAAAATTTTTAAAGAAAGACTTTATTTTCCATCTTCAACAAAAAAATGTTATAGATACATAAATATTTATAATCGGATCACGATGAAAGAAATCATGATTGGAATTTTAATGTTCATCACATAAAGAATATCAACCTTGGAAATCAATAATCCATATGAGAAAATATTTTACTTATCATAAAAGTATTTTACCACTAACCTTTCTATAAAAACTTCCAAGGTTTTGTAATCCTTACTAGGCATCATCGTATTAGGGCTTGATACTGAGGAATCAGACATGTAGATATTTTTAGACTATGATACTTAATCATTAAATCACATCAAGAAATAATTATTGAATCAACCAATGTGAAAAACAGTGTCGTCCCTCCTTATATAATAGTTTTGGGTGATGGTTGATATCATAAATTATATCTAATGACTGATTTTAAATTCATATTGATCTAATGGTTAAAACATATCAGGGAAAAAATTTAAAAAAATTTAACTCTTGAGGTTTTAAAAGTTTACCGTATTGGGAGAGAATACTATTATAAAATTTTGAAAAAATATCATATATTTTAAAAGATATTATAATAGTAAATAGATCAATAATTTCTTGAAATAGTGAAAAATTATAAGATAACAATAAAATGTTTTGGGGTTTGAAAGACATATCAGTATAATGATAATGTTCTTCTAGATTTTTTTTACTATTTAGATTGTAATAGAAACTAAATAAAATAATTTTAATATTAAAATTATTTGTAGAAATTTATTAAGATAACATAAAATAGTTTTTATAATTAAAAATTGAATCTCATAAAAAATTTATGTATTTAAAAAATTAGAATAATGAGTGTCCGATGAAGTTGTAATATTTTTTGGATCTGATGATCTACTTAGGACTTAATACTATAAACAAATTTATAAGAATACCCGAGTATAGAAATCCAAATAAGATAAAAATTTTGGAATACTAAAAATTTTGCATAACAACAAACATATGTACTGCCTCTATGAAATGGTGAAACATAATATAAGGATATGGGTAAACAAGATGTAGATATGAATGATTATTTTATACTGATCATTCCTATATACTGTTTAAAGTATTCAAATATATCAAAATATAATGGTTTTGTTAAAATCTCACTTAGTTTTTTTGGTATTCTGATGAATTTATAAATGCTATAACTTTTTTGTATGTGACACCTATGAATGTGATGCCTAATTTTATTGTGTTTTTTATGATATTGATGTGTTGGATTCTTAGTAATCATACTTTTTTTATCTCATAGTATTTGAGTGTTTGTAAAACTCATGATATAATCAGAGAGTGTGTATTCAATCCACAATACATGAGCACAAAAACATCCAACTACTACATTTTTAACATTATCAGTGGAAAGTGATGTTGAGTGTTTTTTCTTACAAGGCTAGGAAATTAGTGAATCTTCAGTAAAATGACATGTTCTGGAAGTACTTTTTCTATCCATTATACATCCACCAATGTTTGCGTCAAAAAAACTATTTAATTCAAAATCATTTCTAGAAGAATAGAAAATTCCTAAATCATTGGTTCCCTTTAGATCACAAAAAAAAATTACTATATTTAAATGGGATTCCATTTGACCAGATTTATATCTTGCACATAAGTATATTGAAAACTTTGTGCCTATTCGACTAGAATTTAATTATAGTAAATTTCATATCAGACCTCTAAATGATATTTGATCTATTAGTTTCCCACTTTCAACAAGATCAAGTGTATTTGAGGTAACTGTGGGAGTAAAAATACTTTTATTATTGTCGTATCAAATCTATTTAAGAATATATTGTATATACTTATGTTAAGATCTATACGTACCTTCTCTTTTTTCATGTGTCTAAACTTTAGTAGGAATTTTATTACTATTAAAAGAAACAACTCTATTAATTTTATTAGCCTTCTCATCATCTTTTTTTAATATGATCCCATATTACATCAAGGATCCAATAAGGTCATCCAGAGTGAGATTATTAACCTTCCATATTTCATTAATAACATTTCTTTTAGACTCATATTCATTGTGAATGATATCAATTATCATATACATGAGAATTTTTTCATCTAACTTGTTCTCTCATATTGATTGATGTCTATTTATAATAGTCATAAATCATTGATACATTTCTGCCACTTATTATCCACACAAATATTCAAAGGCTTGATAGTCAGTTATTATCATGGATCTCATATGTATTATCTGAGGAATATACTCTACATGCAATCCAATAATAATTTTCTTTATGCACTTTTATTTCTTTTACCCTGTAATACTTTTTCAAATTCCTACCATAGTTCCTTTTCTTCTTTCCTTCCTTTTTAGCTCTGTACATTTGGTAATGATATTCCCACTATAAGATCCCATGTTTTCTTGAGTTAAATATATTTTCATTTTGGTTAAAATGTGTTTAATTTATTTTTTTCCTTAGACCCCAACTCGGGTTGTGGGACAGTATGGTTGTTTTTTGAAAAGAAGGGGGAATAGGATGAATGCTTGCTGCTGGACAGGTAGACATCATGTACTCCCAATTCCCAGTGTGTAGTTGTAGTTCATTATGTGCATGATTTATTCTTCAAAAAACTAAAATGAGAAAATATAATCCATGTACTAGAGGTACATGTAGTGGACTGGCCAATTGGATTTTTTGAAAATAGAGGTCGTAGCCTCTTATTTTTCTTACATAAAATGTTTTATTCCCATTTTTTGAACCTAAACACCTTTTAAAATTGTTTTTCAGGTCTAGAATTCATCTTCCCATCAATTAGAGCATAGTTTATCTCAGTGTAACCACATCAGTAAGTGATCAATTCCTTTTTTAGTCTTTCTTTAATCTTTAGAACAAAAATTATGCTATTTGGATTTAGGATCATATGCCCAAATATATCATTCATATTATATTATTATGATTTTTCCTAAATACGGATGAATCAAGATAGGATACTAGATGATATCTATACTACTGAGTCAAATAAGGTGGTATATACTTCTTTCATCTTTTTTAGGTGCTTTTGGGTGTTCATCCCTTTCACCATTCATTGGATTTTCTAGCGAGGCCTCATTTTTTAGCAATTTGCTTATAGTTTCTATAGTTGGACCAAGTGAGGTTGGATATAGGTTTTTTTTAGGTGTGTTAGCACCCATTTCTTGATTCAAGGTCACCTGAGGGGTTGTCCTTAAGGAAATACCCTTTTAATGCCTGTTAAAACCACCTTGGGGGTTGGTTCTTTAGCTTTCCCCCTTAGAGGAAGCCCTTTAGATACCTGAAAGATCTTAATTAACTTCTTAAGAGATTTACTACCTCCATGATTTTTGACATATGGTTAATCCATGATTTTTTAAATTAACTAGGATTTTTAAAGGGATAATATGGGTGGGTATAACTATATAAATTATTAATGGAATGTTAAATAAATTATATGGGAGGGTTGTCCCATATGCTTTGTAATTGATAAATGGAATGAATGAGTGGGTATACTTATGGATTTTGATTGTTTATGTTAGTGGGTATACTCACATGGTTTTGAATTGTTTAAACTGAATAATTTAATGCTTTCAATGAATGGTTTGATAAATTTCATGGACTGCTCTCCATGGATCTAGAATGCAGTAGTGGACTCCTTGGGCTAACTTTGACCCGTGGGTCTAGATTCCATAGGATGACACATGCCTTTATACCCCATGGATATATATTTCTTAGTCTCTCTTATGATATGCCATTTCCATTCTCTTAGGACCCCAACCAGTGCCAAGACTGAGTTTCCACTTGGACACCCATGGGACTCAATGTGGATGCCTTGGACAAGCTCCATGGATCTTACCCTTCAGGGTCTAGACTTATTTCATGGATTCCCTAGTACATGAAACCTTGGATCTTTCCCTTGGGATTCTACTCTTAACTATACTTCATGGTCATGGGATTCTACTTTTTAAAATACGGTGAGGACGTGAGATTTTCTTGACTTCTTTATACATCATGGTTGTAGATTTTTTTTGATACAAATGGATGTATTGTGTGGCCATGTAACTTTTTTACTATTTATTATTACTTCATTGTTAAGATATCACTGTGTTTCTTGTGTCCATGAGAGATTTTTGGTTTTACTATTTGAAATAGACTTATTCTATGGGAATGCACACTTTCTTTGTTTTTTTATTTACACTTTATATAACTTATAGAATTGTTGTTAGATCTGTATGGACCTGGATGGTTTCCTATGGGGGTGTTTATCTCACACCTTGTTTGGGCCTTCTTATGGGCCCAACTAGATTACAGAATTACAGATGATGATAGGGCCAAGCACCTTGGTACAGGTTGTTGATTGTGTCATTGGAGTAGGGGAGCATAGGACCAGGCTGGGTCTTGTGATGCTACTAACACTTTTTGGTATTCTGTTCTTTTCAGTATATGTGTATTGTATTATTTTGTCAAGTACTATTCTGGATTCTCTATAGATACTTGTTTCATCTAAATCATTTTTTATGTGAGACACTTCTGGTCATTGATATGTATTCTTATCTTGTATTACATTCAGTTGACTACTGTTTATTTCACTTCTGCTGTTTATTGTATGTTTTCCTTCTGCTGTGATACTCTGGTAATGAGAGATAGTCTACCCATTGACTCACCTAGGACCTCAATTCTATTCGGCATCCTCTAGTGTTTAGGGATATGCACTTGAGGCCATGTACTCAATTGGGCTCGGGGAACTATTGGGTGTCATCGGGGTCTGGGATGTTACAAATGCGTATCAGATGAGTTTTTACCTGGTTTTCCGTACTATTTTGTGAAATAGACAAGGATATGAAGTAAATGGATTTTGGTAACAAATTATGCCCGGGAGTAGCTAAACCATGTATAGGAAAAATCGATATTTCCTCGAATATATTTCTACTTTCATGGATTTTTATAATAAAGGTTTATATGATTTCGCCATTGGGTGACACACTTGATTTATGTTGTTACTATTGATACAGTTGTGGGTTCTATTTTTGTTTCCACACACTGAGATGAGGGTACACCATCTCATGCATCATATATAAAATTGTTAGAATCATATTCCTAGAATTATTTTATGCCATCTAGGAGACATTAGATATTTTATGTTGTTGTGATTGTTTATGTGACTGTTGTTCCTACTATTGTGTATGTTTTGGTACAGTGGATAAAGGAGCGACTTCATCTTTGAATTATTATAGTGTATGGGCCTTTATGAATTGGGAAATTATGAACCAGGGGAATGTGAATGTTAAATGAAGTTTTTATATGTAATGTTTGAATGGGAACCATATTTGGGTTTTTGAGGTATTGTGGGCCATCATGGATTCGGAATTAGTAACCCTTGGTGGAATTTCAGGGATAACTAAAAGTGAAATGGAAATAGAAACTAGATCTAATGACAGATACATGACATAGAACCAAATTTTGAGGGGGAAATAGGCATAGTTTCTAGTGGTTTGATGGTTGTTCTTTATAAAGTCATGGCTTTAGGAGAAAGTTGTGGGTTTGACTTGGTTTTTAATAAGTTTTTGACATGACCTATTCTTTGAGATGTGTGCTTTGATTTTGTTCTTACCTGAGGTATTTGTTTTTCAATTTAGAGAAACACCACCATGATGAGCTCCAGTGGTACACTTCAGGGGAGGTGATGACCACACTTCAGGGTCAGTGGGCCATGAACTACCTTTTGATCTTATTTTATTACCAGTTGTGGCACCAAGATCTCTTCTAGAAAGAGGTGTGTAGGAGTAGTTCCTTGATGGATTTCTTTGTTATATGCATACGATCTAGAAAGTGTGGTAGTCATCCTTAACTGTGGATGAGCGGACACAAGTGTTCCAATAGCAGCATCATCCCATAATTTTGCAGGATGGTACACCACAGGCTGTAGAGCTATGTCTTGATATCATTTTTTTTATTTTTGATCATTTGGTGAAGCCTCTAGAGTGGGGGTCATGCTCGAGACTTATATGCTACATAGAGAGGAAAAGTGTTGGTACGACATTTTGAACTACGATGATGGGTTGGAGAATATGGGTTCAGATGATTTACATACCCTCTTTTCGATTACATTTTCCCCAAGACTCTGTGAGTAGAACGGTCTAGTGAGATCATGCATCTAGAGTGGGTCATGATGATGTTTATGGACTACTCAGCATGCTTTACAGTGCTGCATCATTTTTCATGATAGTTTCATACTGATGAGATTTGGAGGGCGAGATGCTTTGAAGAAGGTCTTAGACATACTATCAAATCTCATGTCAACATGTTCCGGTTGGATTATATAACTGAGATTGTGAATCAGTCACTGACTATAGATAAGATCCTGATGAAATTTGGGGGTATAGAAGAGTTGATTGTTGATTATCAACCTAGTGGGTGTATGTATTCTAGAAGGAATCACCATTTTAAGGCTTCGTGTGACATGAGTTCCGATTCGGCTATGGTTGAAGGATGTTTAGTGTTTTCTCATCAGTGTGGTAGGTGAGGCCACATGAAGAATCAGTGTGATCGAGACACAGTCAAGTGGCAGGCTTGCGGTAGGATGAGGCACATGTAGTGGTTTTGCATAACCTTCCCTCCAACTCTGAGTGGTAGGGGGTTAGCTATGAAATTATATTTAGGAGAAGGTTTTTTCACTTCATTTTAGATTGGGTGATGGAGAAGTGAATTCCATTCAGGTCAGGTTAGCGGTGTTCATGGTCATCGAAGCTTGACATTAGATTCTCAGTGACAGCAGTGTGGATCAGCTTAGGGTAGCCATGGAGGGTCAGAAGGTTATGGTGCAGGCCAGAATTATCCAATGCAATAGCCCCAACAGGAGCAGGATCATAGGCCATCTATAGGGAGAGGTATGATCTTTTAATCATCTAATATTTCATCTTCTCTTTTCGATATAGGTTCATTTCACAGTTTTATATCTGTATAGGTGGATAAAATCCTTGGGATGGTGGTTTTTCTTTCATAGGGTGTTTTGATTCTAGACACACCAATGGGAGTCATAATGAGTAATGTGTACCAGTGTATGGAGTGTCCCATTGAGTTTGAAGTGTGTGTCTTAATCTGGGATTTGTATGTTCTCAAGATGAGAGGTTTTGACATCATTCTAGGGATTGAATGGATAGTTGTGTCTCAAGTATTCATTGACTTCTATCACTGAAGGGTGACTTACACATCACTAGATGGATTAGTGTTTATTCAAAAGGGTGAGTGTGATGTCAATGTGAGCATATCTAGACCTAGGAATCATGGGTTTTGAGGGATGACAACCCTTATTTCTAGTTTTTTTTTGGATGATCAGGGTGTGAGTCAAGAGGACATCCCTCCAATGGTTTTGTAATTCAATAATTTATTTCATGGGGAATTTTCTAGGTTACCACCAGAGTGAGAGGTGGAGTTAACTATAGATCTAGTTCTAGGATCTTCTACAATATATATTCTTCCTTATATGATAGCTACGATGTTGTTGATGAAGCTGAAGATGCAACTATAGGATTTGGAGGTGAAGGGGATTATTTGACCCAGTACTTATCTGTGGGGTAATAAATTCGTTTCTACAAAAAAAATGGGAATGGAACTCTTAGCGTATGCATGTATTATCAAAAACTGAACAAGCTAGTAGTTATAAACCAATACCCCATTCCATGGATAAATGATCTTCTTGATCAGCTTCAAGAAGCTTGAGTGTTCTCAAAAATCAACTTGAGTTTATTATATCACTAGGTTCATGTTCGACCTATAGATATACATCATACAACCATTCATTACTTGTATTGGTTATATGAGTATCTGGTTATGTCATTCGTTCTCACAAACATGCCGGTCATTTTCATGTCGCTGATGAACCCAGTGCTCCATCCTTACAGGGATTCTTTTGTAGTGGTTTTCATGGATGATATCTTGGTGTGTCCTCACAATATACAAGACCATAACAACTATCTTTATATTTTTTCAATACACTGAGATAGTATCAGTTATATTCTAGGCACAATAAGTGCCACTTTGGGATGGATCAGATTTACCTCTTGGGTCACATCATCTCGGAGTTTGAAGTGTCAGTGGACATAGATAAGTTTAGAGCATTAGTTTCTTTGGAACAACCAATGAACAATTTTGACATATAGAGTTTCATGGGGATAACTAGTTACTACAGTAATTTTATAAGGAACTATTCATTCTTAGAAGAACCATTTATGGGCTTTACTAATAAGGTCGTGATGTTCATTTTGTTAGATTATTTTTAGACAGGCTTTCAAGAGCTGAAAGGGAGGTTTAAATTTGAACTAGTCCTAATACTTCCAAATTAGGTAAAGAGTTACATGGTTTACTATGATGATTTAGTTTTTTTTTTGGGGGGGGGATGTGTTGAGGTAGGTAGAACAAGTCACGGTGTATAGGTCTCAATAGTTGAGACCTCATGAGAAGAAAAAACTTGCACATGATCTCGAGTTAGTTGTAGTTGTCCATGTATTATGTTGTTGGAGGCACTATTTACTGATAGAGTACTTTGTGTTGTACAGAGAACACAAATGCCACAAGAATATCTTAACACAACCTGGTCTGAATTTGAGGCAGCGAAGGTGGGTAGAGTACCTAAATTCTTTGATCTTCGAGCTTCCATACACGCCTGCTAAGGGTAATGCGGTGGCAGAGGCATTGAGCAGTAGGACTCAAATATAGGAGCTGTAGTATTCCAGTAGAAAGTGGCATCATATGGTGATATTATATGAGATGAATCTGGAGGTTCACGATATAAATGGGAAGACATATCTATCATATTTAGTTGTGACCTCTACCCTACTTAATAGAGTTAGGATAAGGCTACTATCGGATTCAGAAGTCTGAGCTCTATGGGAGAGTGTGGCAGGTGATGAACCTCCTCCTAGTTGGATAGTACATTATGATTACATCATGAGTATCCATGGACGTGTTTGGGTCCAAATGGATATACATGAGGAGCTGATGAGGGAGTTTCATTATTCCTTTTGGGAAGTACATCTCGGGGACACCAAGATGTACCATGATTTTCATCGTCAGTACTGGTTGTTGTGTATGAAGCATGAGGTGTCTAGTTTTATTACAAGTTGTTCCACCTATCAACATGTGAAGGAAGAACATCGACAATGAGATAGTCTTTTATAGTATTACCTATTCTAGATTATAAATTGGATGATTTCATAATGGATTTCATGACTACTTTACCGAGGTCACCTTGAGGTAAGGATGTTATGTGGGTTGTTGTTTATAGGCTTATGTAGGTCTCTCATTTCTTGCTGATCAATGAGACCTTCAGTGTTGATGAGATCGAAAGGTTGTACATATAAGAGTTAGTATGACAACATTGGGTCCCACACACTATAATTTCAAATAGGTATACACACATTACATCTCTTTTTTAGCAGGGTTTTCATAGGGTGCTGGATATATAGGTGCTTCTAAGCATAACATATGACCCTCATACTAATGTCTAGTTAGAGCATACGATATAGGTGCTATGGGACATGTTGTGAACATGCGTCTTAGAATTTGGGGGCTCTTGGGAAAGGAACATTCCCCTGGTAGAATTATCCCACAATAATAGTTATTAGGCGATGATATAGATGGAAGATTATGAGGATTTTTATGGTAGTCCCGGTCGTTATCACCTGTGTAGGTTAGATGTAGTTGAGGAAACTTTGTTGGGGCTGCATCTCATGCAGTAGAATCCTGAGAAGGTCCTGCTGATAAAGAATTTTATGGATAGAGTACAATCTAATTATAAATCTTATGTTGATCTTCATATATTTCATTTAGAGTTTGATGTTTGGGATTTGGTTTTTTGCATGTTTCACCAAGGTTGGGAGGCAAGTGGATCAAGGGACAAGGTAATATTTCTCAAAGATATGTCGGGGCATTCGAGATTCTAGAGAGAGTTAAGTTAGTTTCATATCGGTTGTAGTTACCTCAGAGGTACTAAGCCATGCCTGACATCTTCCTTATTTTTCACTTGCACCACTGTCACCTAGACCCATCTCACATTTTTTATCCCTAGGAGGTTGAGCTTCATATTCATGCAACCTTTGAGGAACATCTGATTGGTATCATTGATAAGATAATGAAGGTTCATCGAGGCTAGTCAGTTCCTCTAGTACAAGTTCTATGGAAGTATAGTCCTTTATAGGATGAGACTTGGGAGAAGGATGCCGACATACTTGCTCTGTGGCTAGAGTTTCTTTAGATGAAATGTTACCACCCATCAGAGAGCAATTTGGGGATGAATTTTTATAAGTGGGGAACATTGTAAGATCTAAGGTTATCATGAGGTATAAATCTTTTCATTTTACATTAAATGTTTTCAATTTAATTTTTATCTTATATCCTATATTAGTTCATGGTCTGGTTGGGTTGTTTTTGGTAAAGAAGGGGGGAAAGAGGCTGAAGGCTGCCTATGGGCTATATACCTGTCGTGTACATTAAGTACACATTATGTGCATATTTTTCACAGAGTATAGTGGAATTTCACGATGTGAAACGGTTTTTCTTAAAAAAAATCTAGACGTACAGGCTGTGTACTTGAGGTACACATCATGTACTAGCCCGCCAGGGTTTTTAAAAAGAGAGGCAATATACGCTTATATTTCTTACGTAAAATGTTTTCTATATATTTTTTAAACCCAGAAACCCTAAAAAATTGTTTTTTATATCTAAAATTCATCTGGACTTAGATTAGAGAATAATTTGTCTCATTGTAACCACATTGGTAAGTATTTGATTCCTTTTTAGTCATTCTTGATTATTTGAAAAAAAACCTTTACTATTTAGTTTTAGGCTCATATGGCCTAATATCCCATTCTTCATTTGTTCTCCATATTTCTCCTAAACCCAGACGAATCAAGACATGAAACTCGATGACCTCTCTACTACAGATGTGATGTAGGTGGTCTATAATTTCTTTTGGCTTTTTAGGTGCTTTTTGGGTGTTTCTACTTTTCAGCATCCATCGTACATTCCGGTTAGGCCTCGTTTTTTAGGGAGATGCATGTAGTATCTATAGTCAAACCTAGTGAGGATTCTCGTAGGTTCTGTTTACCTTCAATTCCAATCATTGTTCGATTCTAGGTTTCCCAAGTGGTGCACCTTCATGAAATACCATGTTTATGCATGTTAAATTAACCCCAGGGGTGTGTGATTATACTTTACTAGTTAGAGGAAGCCCATTAGATACCTAAATGGTTTGAATTATATACATGGGAGATGCACTTCCTTCTTTCATAGTGATATCTAGTCATTCCTTAATTTTTTAATTTAACTAGGATTGTTAAATGGGTAATATGGTTGGCTATACCCTTATAAATGAATAATACAATGATAAAAGGATTATAATGGAGGGTAAGACCATATGAATTGTAATTGATAAATGGAATGCATGAGTGGGTATACTCCGGGATTGTTCTTGTTTATGTGACTGGGTATACTCATATGGTTATGAGTTGTTCAAACTAAATAATTGAATTCCCTAAATAAATGGTTTGATAGATTCCATAGACATCTCTCTATGGTTCTGGAATGCGGTAATGGACAACTTGGCATGACTCTTCTCCTTGGGTCATGATTATATGGGATGCCTCGGTCCTTGATACCCTATGGATCCAAATTCCTTGGGCTCACATAAGACATTCCATTTCCATTATCCTAGGACCCCAACTAGTGCCTAAACCGAGTTTCCACTGGGATACCCATGGGACTCAATGTGGATACCATGGACGAGCTCAATAGATCCGGCCCTTCATGGTCTAGATTTTTTTCATGGATGTCTTAGTACATGACACCTAGGTTCCGACCCTTGGGATTATACTTTTCCCTATATGGTGTGGTTGTGGGATTATACGTTTCAATAAATGGGGAGGCCGTGGAATTTTCATGACATCTTTATACATCATAATTGTGGATTTCTTGATACATATGGATGTATAGTGTGGTCATGTGACTTTTTTACTTTTTCTTATATTTTCCTTGTTAGGATATGACTATGTTTTGTGTATCCATGAGAGATGGTTGGTTTTACATATAGAAGTATACTTATTCTATGGTATTAAACACTTTATTTTTTATTGTTTTTTACACATTCTAGCACCTATAGAATTTATGTTAGAATAGTATAGACCTGGGTGGTTTCCTACTGGGATATTTATCTCACACACTATTTGGGCCTCCTCAAGGATGAAAATAGATTTCATGGTTGCAGGTGATGATAGGGGAAAGAGCTCCAGTACATGTTGTAGATTATGGATTTGGAGTAGTGGAGAAAAAGACTAAGATGAGGCTTACGATGCTACAAAAACGTATTGGTATTTTGTTATTTTTAGGATACTTGTACTATATTGAATTGCCATGTATTATTCTTGAATATTTCTAGATACTTTTATCATCAACATCATATTTTATATGAGACACTTCTTTCCATTGATATGTATTTAGGTCTTGTATTACTTTCAGTTGACTATGGTTTAGTTCTCTTCTAATATTTATTGTATGTTTGACATCAACTATGATACTCTGGTAAAGAGGGAATAGTCTCCCTACTAAATCACCTAGAACCTTTTTTCTAGTCGTTAGCCTCTTGAATTTCGGGAGATGCTCTTGAGGCCATGTAGCCCATCAAGATCAGGGCACTATTGGGTGGTATTCGAGTTCAGGATGTTAAAAATTGGTATCAGTTGTGTTTTTTCCATTTTTCCTTACTTTTTGGTGACAATAGACATGGATAGGAAGAAAATGGAGTTCGGTAATAAACTATTCCAAGGAGTTTCTACCCCGTGTATAGGTGAAGACATATTTCTATGATTGGATTTAATTTTTTTTTGATTTTGAGGATTTTTATTGCTTTTATTTCACCATTGGGTGACAAACTTGATTTATGTTGTTACTATTAATGTATTTGTGGGTTCTATTTTTGTTACAACTCAATGAGATGAGGGTATTCCATCTCATTCATCATATATAAACTTGTTAGAATCACATGTCATTCATTATACCATTCCATATAGGATGCATTAGATATCCCATGTTGTAATTATAAGGCCCCAGCCTTAAACATTACTTAATCTTGAGTTACTTCAAGAATTCACATTGAGGATCTTTTCAGGTTTAGAGTATTAGAGAATTAGACCATAAAACATGCATTACATTCCACATTTAAACAAAGTGGTTACATAAAAGATAGTACTCATTTTTTCCATCAACAGAAACATATTTAAAATAAAACCTGGATTCTTTCTTGACACTTCCTTGACACTATCATCACATCATATACCTTTCCCTTGACCTGTGAAAAATATTTCAAAAACGTGGGAAGAGCATAAAAATCCCAGTAAGGGATATGAATATATGGAAAGGAAACAAGATTACATGTATACATAAGAATCAATAAAATCATACTTTACTCATAAAACATAAGCACTTTAACATACCTCATCAAATCATGAATAAATCATAGAAATCATAAGACATAAAGGTAACTTGAGGCATTCATAACATTCTTACGTAGGGAGTAACCCTCTTGGTTACATTTGGAATACTCATCACAGTATATTCCAAAAATCTCTTCAGATAAACCTTAACGTTTAACTCCTTCGTGTTACCCAATTCATTGGAGAGATATATCGGGCTCACCCTCCCTTATTTTATCACGGAACCACTTGTCTTCATAACAATTCCCAAGAACCATAACATAATCATATCACATAAAACATGCATAAAGGAAACATAACATTTCCACTTTTCAATCACAAGATATCAATACAACACATTGATATAAAAACATTATGAAAACCATTTTCAATACAAAAATAAAAGAAACTTAAATCATGGTATTTATTTTTTTCATTTTAAAAAACGGTTATGGCTTGTAGAGGAAGCCGAAGCTCTAATAATGGTCACAGCGGCAGAGAAGTCGTTGTCGTCGCATACGTACGAAAAAAAAACATTCTGTTTTCTCATTTAGTAAATACTTCGTATAAAAAATATTCTTTTTGAATAAACATAAATTCAAAGCGGTTTATACACCGTAATAAAGGAAGTTGTGTATAAAACATAATATTCCGCAATGAAAGCAGATTTAGACGAAGTCCCATACCTCAGGTCCGACTTGTCTTGATCGTTCTTTAATGTCCTGAATAATAAACTTGAGTTAATTTATACTTGCATAAGAACCTTTTTCAAGTTCATTATTCCTTTTATATCACATATTACCATGTTATGAACATTATGTAATCATTTAAGTTAATAACGGTCATTTTGTCGATATTTGGTACTTGAGTAAAAAGTGAACTTCTTATATTTACAAGTTATTCACGTAGTCAAATATCCATTATCTCAAGAATGATATTCATGATGTATATTCCATATTTATCATATATATCCAGTATATACATGCATTTATAATATTATATAATTATTTAGAGGTAAGATATTAAATGCACCGTTCATGGAGACGGTAAGTCGTACGTACGCATGAACGCTACATTCATTCCTATCTCATACTTTAATGGAAAGAAATAATAATTATATAAAGGTATATTATAATTCTAGTATAATATAATATATAATATAATTAAATCTATCCTTTATACGTACCACATATCGTATTAACAAATCAAATCACTTTGAGGGGGCGGTAGTCCGCACTTCCTAAAATGAAGATATCGTGTTCACCCATAATGCAAACCATAAATGTGTGCCATAAATGAAAAATACATAAGCTTAAGTAAAACATAAACATATTATATATCATATATAAATATAGTGACATCTTAATGGACACCTTTGAAGGTGTTGTATGAGTGTTGAACAATCATCGTTTCGTGAGAAACAAATTCGCCATCCACAGAAACAGTATGTTCTTTAACCATTAAATGTAGGTGTGTGTAAGTGTAGCTCGAATACTTATTATAAAAACATCCTAGTATATTTAATATAATGTATTTGTTACAAAATAAATGAATAAAAAGAGTTTATGGGGTTGGAGAAGCAAAATCAAACAAAAGAACACAAGTGAAGACATTACCTTAAAATGAGGCTTCCTTGGAAAGACTTCTGCCCAAAGTGAGGCTTCTAGGAGTAAAAGAGGGATGTGGAGAGACAAAATGTGCAGGGTTTGGCCGATCCAAAGGCTTGAGAGGTGTGGGTTAGGAGGTAGAGGTGGGGGCCTTTTATAAGAGGAGAGGAGAGGCACCCTTGGAAAGGTATAAAATGTTACTTTATTTTCAAATGAGCTTCAGATTTTAAAGGTCGCAAATTGACTTATTTCAATGATAAGGTGATAAGGGTTCGAAATATAATCATGCAGTAGGACTTTGACAAGTATAGGTCTTAGATTTTACATTTTCTTTTTATTTAATTTAAATCGTTAAATAATGAGGTAATCGCTGCATCATCATGATGTCATAAATAATTTAATTTATTTAATGTCTAAAAATTATAAAAAAAAATTCCTATGATGTAGGAAATATTTTTAGATTCTGAATGACTATTTATAGTTCAAGAGATAATTTATGTATAAAAATTAAAAAAAATTTACTTAGGCGATATATTCTTTGCTATATTTAACTTTCTTTAAAAAATAAAAAGATAAAAAGTCATTATCACACAAAAGTGATTCAATGGGGTCCCCAGGTTTGGAACAAGGAATCCCATGGTTGGCCATGACACAACCAGTAGTATTAGGACACATTTTGGAGTCATTTTTTATTATTATGATATTATTTTATTATCCTTAACTACCCGATTACTAATTAATCAAGATAATTAAAGATAAGTATCGTCGTTACTATTCATAATGTCCAAAAACAAACGAGTCTTAATTATATAATTTAGACCTTATGATTACAAATTTGGAATCCATTTTAACAAATTCCAAACATATAAATTTCAATAATTAATTTAGAAATAATTCTCGTTGTCAAAATAAATAGCGGGTTTTTAGAAACAACATCTATGAAAAGTTTGGCACTTCTTTATGCCCAATTCTAAAGTGAAATTAATTATAATTACCACCATTGGATTAGATGGAAAAAATATATTCTAATTAAGCTTTAAGACAAATTAAAAATATAATCTAACCATACAATTAAATTAGATGAAAACACATTTTTGATGTAAAATGCAGTATTTTTCACTATTCATTAAAAATTGAATATGGTCCGAAAAATACCAAAACTTTACCCAAGGTAAATTTAAATGTCCCAATCATAAAGAATAAGTTTATTTTGACAAATATATCTTATAAAATTTTCAAAATTTAGATTTAAAAAATGGTTCGCCATCAAAAGGCGGTAAAACAATCTTTTAAAAATATTAGAGTATTCCATGCTTAAGATTGGATTTATTCTCATTTTGAGCATCTAAAACACTATCTAATTCATAAATAGACATAGATAAGAATATATATTATTCATTAATTACTGGGGATTTTATAGTTATGATAATTGATCTAATAGTTTTGCTTGTTGTTGTATTAGTTTTGGTGAAGTGGATAAAGGAGTGACATTATCTTTAAATTATTTCGGTGTATGGTCCCTTGTGAATTGGGAAATAATGCACAAAT
Organism: Viscum album; assembly: GCA_963277665.1. Taxonomy (NCBI): domain Eukaryota; kingdom Viridiplantae; phylum Streptophyta; class Magnoliopsida; order Santalales; family Viscaceae; genus Viscum; species Viscum album. The sequence continues at coordinate 139,511,178 of OY728139.1, forward strand.
GGATGGTTAATGTTTAATTAACTAGTTATATGTATAGTTTGAATGGTAACGATGTTTGTGTTCTTGAGGTGTTATGGGACCTCACAGATTTGGAAATGATAAGAAGAAAACACTGATCAGAAAAGAAGGACACAAGGCTATCGAAAGGTATTAAAAGGTAATAGAATGATCCATAAAATCCAAGATTCTTTCAATTTTTGAATTGATAAACCTTGAAGGAATTTATAGAAAACTAAATGTGAAAAAGAAATGGAAATTGGAAATTATGATAGATACTTGACCAAGAACTAGATTTTCAGTGGGAAAGAGGCATAGTTTCTAGTGGTTCGACTGCTGTTGTTTCTAAAATAATGGAATTAAGAGCTGGTTGTGGATTTGACTTGGTTACTAAGAGGGTTCTGAACTATCTTACTCTTCGATTTATGTGCATCTATGTTGTTCATACCTGAGGCATGTGTTTTTCATTGTAGAGACATGCCACCATAGAGGCCTCTAGTTATACACCATGAGTGAGATGATGAACATACTTTTGGGATGGTGGTAAATGGGCCACTGATTGATCCTCCTCTAGTGCCAACTGCGGAACCAAGAGCTATTTAGAACATAGTTGTTGAGGAAACGTTCTGTGACAGGTTTCTTTATTATATACAGACAATTCAGGGAGCACTGTAGGAATCCTTGGCAATGGATGAGCTGACAGGTGTGTTCCAATTATAGCATCATCCCATGTTTTCGGGGGATGGTGGACCAGAGGATATATAGATACGGATTGATACCATGTTATAGATTTCTGATCATCTGGAGACACATCTAGAGCAAAGGGTCAAGCTTGTGACTTATATTCTATATGGGGAGTAAAATATCAGGTGTGGCGTTTTGAACGAGGATAATGGGAAGTATAATATGGGTTGGGGTGAATTCAAATCCTGGTTTTTCAATTATATTTTTCCCATGTCTCTTCGAGGAGAGCTAGATAGTTAGTTCATGCATCTAGAGTAGGGTGTGATGACAGTTGTGGAATACTAGGCATGCTTTACAAAGGTGCAGTGTTTGGTACTGATGTATCTTAATGAAGAGCTATTGAGGGTGAGACTCTTTGAGTAAGGTCTCATATATGCTATCAAATTTTAGTTCCACGTGTTCAGGTTGGGTTTTTTCACTATGATTTTGAATCAAAATAACATTACATAGAATAACATGAGGGGAGATGAGGGGTAGAGAATATGGGAGTATTGTTTATCAACCAATTGGATCTATGTCTTCAAGTAGGAAGAATTGTTTTGAGGCTTCTCACGACATGAGATCTGGTAATGTTGTGGGAGCAGGCAGCTTGGTGGTTTTTCAATAGTATGGTAGGTGAGTCTACATAAATAATTAGTGTTATCATGGCCCATTCAAGAGTCGAGCTTGCGACTGAATGGGGAACTTGCAGTGGTTTGCTAAGACCTTCCCTCCAGCTATGAGTGGTAGGGGTCACTCTGACATTAGGTTCAGGAGTAGGTTCTTTAGATCAGTGTCAAGCTAGGAGTTGGATTAGTGTATTAGAGTCTGGTCAGGGTAGTGTTTGTCTTGGTCGTTGTATCCCGACACAAGGTTCTCAAAGACAGCAGGGTGGATCAGCTCATGGTAGCTAGGAAGGGTCACAGGGTTGTGGTACAGGCCTATCAAGAGAAATACAACAGACCCAACATCAGTAGGATCCAAGATCTTCTACGGGGTGTGGTATGATCTTAGTAACTTCTATTATTGCATCTGATCTTTTCAATACATGTGTGTCAAACAGTTTTATATCTTTATGAGTGTTTAAAAGCATTATGTTGTGGGTTTGGAATTCTGATAGATTGTTGATGTTAGACAAACCATTGTGAGTCGGAAATGGTGATGTGTGCCAGTGTATGGAGGTCCCTTTAATGTTGGAGTATGTCACCTAATTTGGGATCTTTATTTCCTTGAGATAAAAGTGTATGATTTCATCCTCACGGTAGATTATAATGTAGTGTATCAAGAATATGTTGACTTCTATTTCTAGAGGGTGACTTTCAAGTCACTAGAGGATGCAATATTTATTTAAAAGAGTGAGTGGGATGTCCAGGTGAGTAGATATGGACTTGAGCATGATGGATTGGGTGTGATGATAGCTGGGATTTCTAGTTTGTTTCTGGATGGTAAAAGACTGAGTCTGGTGGACTTCCTTCCAGCGGTTGAGTGCTTCATGAACACCTTTCTTGATGACTTTTCAGGGTTACCACCTAAGATATAAGTGGTGTTCTCTATCGATCTAGTGCTTGGAGTTGCATTGGTGTCCATTCCTCCTTATAGGATGGCTATGATAGAGTTGAAGGATCTCAAGAGGCAACTAGAGGATTTAGAGGTGAAATGGTTTATTCAGCCTAGTAATTCTCCATGGGGTTTTCTGGTCTTTTTGGCGAAAAATGTGGACAGAACACTTAGGCTATGTGTGTATTATCATAAAATGAACTAGCTAACATTTAAAAACAGATATACCTTCCCATGGATAAGTGATATTTTTGACCATATTCAAGGAGCTCGAGTATTTTAAAAAAATCTAATTAACTTTAAGATATCAACAAGTGTGTTTTCAACCTTCATACATACCTCGTACAACATTTCGTTGTTGTTATGGGTTATAAGAGTATTTATTTATGTCATTCGGTCTTATGAATGTGCCAGCAGTTTTCATGGACCCGATGAACCCTGTGTTCCATTCATAAGTGGATTCTTTTTGGGTGGTTGTCATGGACAATATCTTGGTGTATTCTCAAAATCAACATGAACATTACAACCATCATTAAATCATTACGAATGACCTAATAGAGAATCATTTATATGTTATGCTCGCAAAGAGAAAATTTCTTATGGATATGATTCACTTCATGGGTCACATCATCTCGGAGATAAGTGTTTCAGTGGACCCAGAGAAGATGAGAGTAGTAGTTTTCTAGGCACATCCCAAGAATGTTGTTGACATACAGAGTGTCTTGGGGCTAACTATTTAATAAATAAGTTTTATATTGGACTTCTCAAATTTATAAACACTTTTTAATAGATTGACTAAGAAGGTTGTGATGTTTTTTTGGTCATATTCTTATGATAGATCCTTTTAAGAGATGAAAGAAAGGTTTATGTCGTCACCAATCCCGGTACTACTAGATTAGTGAAAGAGTTACAGAGTTTTCTATGACACATTGGGTATTGGTATGGGGGTAGTGCTAATATAGGTAGAATGAGTTGGGGCGTACATGTCTCAGAAGATGAGGCCTCAAAAGAAGAACTACCCTATGCATGATCTCTACTTAGAAGAAGGTGTCCATGCATTACTCTTTTGGAGGCACTATTTACCACGAAGTCATTTTTTTGTGTACATAGACATCAAAACCCTCAAGTATATCTTTGCGTAGCGTGATATGAATTTGAGTAACTAAAGGTGGGTGGAGTACCTATAGTATTTAAATTTTGATATTTCCTATATTCCAAGTAATGAAAATTGTTGGGCTGATGCATTGAGTATAAGGACTTGGATACATGCAGTGCAACAAGCCAGTAGAGAGTGATATCTTATGGAGTTGTTCTCTGAGATTCATTTCCTGGTTCAGGATAGATAGGGGAAGACTTATCAGTCATCCTTAGCTCTGTCCTCTACCATGTGGGAAGAACATAGGATGATATAGCTATTGGATCCAGAAGGCCTAGTTCTACAAGAGTTTATTGCAGATGAGGACACTTTTTATTGTTGGATGATAGGTGATGATCAGATCCTACATATCCATAGATGTGTTCGAGTTATAGTATATATAATTGAGGAGCTGATGTGGGAGTTTCATGATTCATCTTGGGAAGTACATCCTGGGTCACTAATATGTATTGTGACTTGCGACGTATGTACTGGTGGTCGGGTATGAAGCATGAGTTTTCTGCTTTTTTTACGAGGTGCTCCACCTATCAATAGGTGAAGGAGGAAGATCAGTGACCAGCTATGATTTATGGAAGTTACCTATTCTCGAGTGTAAATGGGATGATATAACGATGGATTTCATGACTGGTTTATCAATTTCTACATGAGGTAATGATTTTGTGTGGGTTCTTGTTGATAGGCTTAGAAAGGTCGCTCATTTCATACCAATCATGGAGACCTTTAGTATTAATAATCATATTAGATTGTATATTTGAGAGTTAGTACAACTATGTGTGGTCTTATGCTCTATACTTTCATATAGGTATTCCCTCTTTACATCACATTTGTGGTAGAGTTTTCATAGGGTGATGGGTACACCGGTGCTTCTGAGCTCAACATACCACCCTTAGACTGATGGACGGTCCGAGTGTATGATACATGTGCTAGAGTCCAATTTGCAAACATGCATCCTAGATTTTGTGGGATCTTAGAAGAGGTGCATTCCCCTACTTGAATTTTTATACAATAATAGTTATTAGGAAATGATATAGAAGGATCCTTATGAGGGTTTTTATAGTAGGTCATGTCATTCTACCGTGTGCTTGTCAGAGGTAGGTGAGGTAGTTTTATTAGGACCACGTATCATCTAAGAGACTTTAGAGTGGGTCTAGTTGATACAAAAGTGGATGGTTACTGCATAGTCTTATAAAAAATCTTAAATCAATCACTTTATATGACCTCTAGATTTCGAGGTTGGAGATCAGGTTTTCTTGTGTGTTTCACCAAGGTTATAACAAAGGAATATTAGGATACAGTGTAAACATTCACCAAGATATTTTGGGCCATTTGAGATACTGGAGAGAGTCGGGTCGATTTCTTATCTGTTTTAGTTACCTCAGAGATGTCGAGCCATGCATTATGTTGTCTATGTATATTAGTTTACCTACTATCACTCAGTCTCGTCTCATGTTTTTCACCCTGAGGATGTTGATCTTTATATTTATTAATCCTTTTTAGAGAATCTGATTTGTATCATTGATAAGAGAACAAAGTTTCTATGAGGCTAATCAGTTACTCTAGTATCGGTGCTATGGTAGCATGGCCATTTATAGGATGAGACTTGGGAGTGGGAGGGAGACGTACATGTTCAATAGTCGGAGTTGTTTCAGATTAACATTAACCACACTTCAAATAGAAATTTGGGGAATAATTGTTATAAGGGTATAAGAATGTAATGTCCATTTTTTCCTTGAGTTATTGAACTTTTCCTTTTGGGTTAAATGTATTTACTTTCCTTTTTTCATAGAACCTAAGTTAGGCCATGTGCTTGTTGGGTAGTTTTTTGGGAATGAAGCAGAAAAAGAGGCTGAAGGCTGGCTCCATGCTAGGTACACATTATTTAATTGAAGTACACATTGTTTTCTCCCTGTTTAAAACATGTAGTGGATGTTCATGACATGTATGAGGGTTTCATTATAAATAGAAAATTGGGATGTATACTCCATGTACTATAGGTACATGTCATGTACAGTCTCATCTATGGTTTTAAAAAGAGATATTGTAACCTGTTATTTTTCTTTCTGTAAAATGTTTTCATCCCATTTTTTGAACCCAAAAAACATCTAAAATGATTTTTCAGATCTAGAAGTCGTTTAGACTCTGATTCGATCATTTTTTGTATCATTTTAACGGAATTGTTATGTACTTGATTTCTTTTTAGTCATTCTTGATTCTTTAGAATAGAAACCATCCTATTGGATTTAGACTCGTATTCCCTAATATCATATTCTTCATCTATTCTTCATATTTATTCTAAACTCATATGAATTAGGACTTGATACTAGATGATATCTCTACTACTGAGGTGAGTTAGGTGGTATACATTTTCTTCAAGATTTTCTAGTGCTTTTAAGGGGTTCGGCCTTTTCTCCATCCGTCAGACATACCGGTGAGGCCTTGTTTTTTGAGTGAGTGTCTTTTAGTAGTTATAGTCAAACCTATTGAGGATTCTCATAGGTTCTTTTTAGGTGTGTTGTCACTCGTTTCTCATTTCAAGGTCACTCAAGTGCTGATCCTTAAGGAAATACCTTGTTTATGCGGGTTAAAACATCCCAAGGGGTGTATTCCTGTGCTTCCCTAGTTAGAGGAATCCCTTTAGATACCTGAATGGTTTTAATTATCTGTCTAGGTGATGTACAACTTTCATTCATAGTGATATCTGGTTCTTTCATGCTTTTTTAATTTAACATAGATTTCTAGATGAATAATATTGGTGGGTAAACCTATATAAATGATTAATTGCATGCTAAATGGATTATATGGTAGGGTTGGCCAATATTATTTATAATTAATAAATGGAATTCATGAGTGGGTATACTCATGGTTTGTGCATGTTTATGTGAGTGGATATGCTCACATGGTTTTTATTGGTTTAAACTGAATAATTGAATGATCTCAATGGATAGTTTGATAGATTCCATAGACTGTTATCTATTGTTCTGGAACACAAAAGTGGATGGCTTGGGTTGAGTCTACCCCCCTTGGGCCTTTATTCTGTGGGATGCCTCAAGCATTCCTACACTATGGATCCATCATTCTTGGGCTCACGTAGGACATGATATTTCAATGCTCATAAGACCCAAACTAGTTCCTAGACTGAGTTCCAACTATGATTACCATGGGACTCGATGTGGATTCCATGGATGAGATCCATGGATCCAGACCTTCATGGTTTAGATTTATTTCATAGATTCCCTGGTATGTGAAACCTTGGATATGGCCCTTGGGATTCTACATTTCACTATACAGTGTGGTCATGGGATTCTTCTTTTCACTATATGATGATGCTGGGGGATTTTCTTTACTTCTTTATAAATCCTGGTTGTGCATTTTTTTATATATATGGATGTATGGTGTGGTCTCATGACATGTTTACTATTTTATATAGATTCTTTTTTAGGTCATGAATATTTTGTCGATGGCTTTGATGGATGTTTGGTTTTTCTTATTTTAGTAGACATATGTTATGGTCATACACACATATTTTTCTATTTTCTTTACTCTAACTATTAGAACTATATAGACCTTGGTGGTTACCTACTAGGATTTGTATCTCACATGTTATTTGGGCCTCCTTGGGACGAATATAGATTACATTGTTGTAGGTGATGATAGGGGCAAGTTCCCTAGTACAGGTTTTTGATTGCGACTTTGGAGAAGGGGAGTATATAACCAAGTTGAGGATTGTGTTTCTATAGAAAATTTTTGGTCTATTTTTATTTTCAAAATACTTGTACTGAATTTTATTTCCATGTACTATTATGAATACGTTCTAGATACTTGTATCATCATCATCATATTTTATATGATAAACTTATGGTCATTGATATGAATTCTTGTCATGTATTACATTCAGTGAACTTCTATTTATTTTTCTTCTGATATTTATTTTATGTTTGAATTCTATTGTAATACTCTGGTAATGAGGGAATACTATTCTCACTCAATCAACTAGGACCTCACTTTTATTTGGTATCCTCTAGAGTTTTGAAGGATTCAATTGAGTCCATGTATCCAACCATGCTCAGGGAACTATTGGGTGGCATATGGGTCTGGGACGTTACATCCAACTCTTTTATACACATAACAAGTAACATTAGAATCTTTTTTTCATTTTTTTCCTATTTCTTTTCTTATATCAATATTGATAATCATTCATACCAACTATCTTTTTCATCCTCCAAGCAATATTATCTAGTTAATTTTCAAATTGCTCAGAAACACCAAAATTGGATTATATAGAAACCTTTTTCTTTCTTAAATACTTAATAAATTTTTCAGGCGTTTGAACTATAGTATGAATTATAGTAGTATTGAAATAAACATCTCTATTCTTTTTATTATACTTCGTATCATATATTTTTAATATGAACTCATATTTCATCAAGGTTCCATAAGATCATCCAAACTGATATTATTAACCTTCTTTGTTTCATTAATAGCAGTTCTATTATACTCATATTCATTGGGTATGATATCTATTATCAAATTTATGAGAATTTCATCATCTAATTTGTTTTATCCAATTAATTGAAATATTTTTATAATAATCATAAATATTTGATTCATTTTATCCAATTATTCTCTTGGAAAAAAATCAATTTCCAGATAGTTAACTCTTAGCATGGCTCTAATGGTTTCAACATCTTTTTAAGTTATTAAGTGAGTAACTTATAACTTTTTCAAAATGTTATTTTTTGATTCATAATATCATATCTGGAATTATATTCCTATGTTCATGTAACATAACACAGTGTCTCCTTTTAATTTAGTTGATATTCTTGCTTCTCTTGATTAGAAAAAGATCTAAATTCTTTAGCTGGTATTTTATAATCACCCATCAGCATGAAAATATTATCAACCGATGTATTGATTACAAAATTATTCATTCTATCTGCCAAATATTCGTAACCTACACAATCAAAGATTGGTGGTTTTTTGGGGATTGATATTTTCTATTGATCTAGCATTAATTCATTCTGTATTTCAAAAACAGATACAAAAAATATTTTCCACAATACACGTTAGTGTAAAAAATATTTATAAACAATAAGTTTATAAGAAAACTTAGTAAACATTAAATAGTAAATAATATTAAAGATTAGTAAGTATTTTGACTAGTGGAATGCTCCTCTGATAAAAATTTTTAAATATCAATATGATTTATATTGAAATTAGGATCAAACAATTGTATCTAAATGGATCTATTATTGGGGTGAATTATATATTTTTAAACATTGCGTAAAAAGTATTTAAACTAAAAAAATTCGATAAACCTCGTTGATAAAAAAGATCTAATTTTTATGAGTCCCTTGGACTGATTATAAAAGTATTTTAATACAGTAGATTCTAATTTTTTATTTACTATAGTTCATAATCCTAGATTATTAAATCTATTAGTGTAAAATTATAATCAGAGTAATATCATATTCAGAGATAAAATGATTTAAATAGAGTAACATTATTATAGAGTAATCAACTCTATTATCATAAAAAATCTTCCAGTAAAAATAGTAATATAAAAGTATCACTATATATTACATGCAGTGGAAATAAAAGGCTTGTATGAAAACAAGAAATACAAATTAATACACCTCTTTTATCCCAAAGAGAAGGATATCAGGTAACCTAGGATAAAGGTTGCATTTTCTACTTAAAATCAAGTATGTATTTCCTCCACATGGAAATTCCTCAATATGATGACTAGATTCTCTATCGTCCTATCATCAGAAGACCTTGATCTGATGGATCATATTTTTTTCTATCCTCACAATCCCTTGATCAAGAAAATCAGTATCTCTGCCTTACTAGCCTAAGAATCCCTCGATCGTATTCACATAATCGGCTGCACAATATATTACAGGACAATTCTTAAGAAGACTATCTGAAAGGGTATTCTAATGAAGTATTATATCTATATAACTATGAAATATTATGAATAATTTCTTCATGCTTTGTAGACATTTAAAACATCGAGATTTAATTAATCAACCTGTAGATCCAGACTCCTAAAATAACCGAGTATTTAGAGGTCGAACCCCAATGGTAATATTTCCTTACCAAAATTCATATTTCTCTGCGTTTTTTTCAATGACATGTATAGTTGGAATAGAAATGGCTATATCATGAAATAAAGTCCAACTTCATTTTATATTACACTAGTATAGTCTAAAAAAATTTCCATTATGACAGAAAATAGTTTTCGATATTCATAATTTAAACATTATTCAATATGATGGATTTACTTTAATATTTCATTAAAATGATATTTATGAATGTGGATTCGATATTTATTAGTTTTGATATCAGTATGATTATAAGGACTCTGTCAGTATGAATGACAAGTCATAATTTTGCATAAATGATCTAATAAGTTGAGTCTGATTATTATTGATTCCATGCTTATTATGATAATCGTAATGAAGAAATATAGTATAAATCCATGAATACATTAAAAATATTTCTAATCATGGTAAAAATTATATTTTTTCTATAGAATCATTATAAACACATCGAAAATGAAAAGATAGTAATCATGTATTTAAGAAAGAGTTTATGATTTCCAAAAAAATAGAATGGAAAAGTCCTAAAGATACTTTTTACTCAAAAACACAAAAATTCTTGAACATCTTATATGGAATGCATCTATATAGTACTCTAGTGAATTGGGTAATTTTTAGTCTTATGAGGCATCATGTATGGGGTTAGGGAATTAACCTAATCTATTAAGGGACTTTTTCCACTATGTGATAGAGTCTTTGAAGTTATCCTCGACTCATGTTTATGCCATGTTATATGTTCTTAAAACTTTTCAATGTTTTCATTATCACATGATCCCATATTACTTATGTTATGATTCCATAGGATAATTCAAGTTCCATGCCTTTTATTTCATCATGTTATTCCTTATAAATCTAGTGTTAAGCTTTATAACAATTGTAATCCCATTACTTGGCCTTTTAGCTCATGCCTTTGTCTTTGTATTACTCATGTTATCCTATGAAGATTTAAGAGAACTAAGGAAGTTAATATCTCTTTATGGATTATTAATATAATTATATTTCATTCTATTTCTAGGTTTTCAACTTAATATACCAAATCTTCCAAATACACTAGATTTTATGATCCTTGGTTTTTATTTGACGATAAATATGCTTAAAATTAAGTAATAATACATGTAAAAGGATAGGGTCGCTATAATAGACATGGTAGTAAAATGTAAAAAGTAATATGATGATGTTAAAGGAAAAATGGTATAATAGATATCAAGGTAGAATGAGAGGGATTCCTTGAAGAAATTGATAATGAATTAAAGTATAATTTAAAAATTATTTTTTTGTTAAAAATTTCCTCCTAATATGTAGAATATATTGATAATGGAAGTAATTAATAGTAATAAAAATAAAGTCACACATGTGTGGGGGAATATACTGACTAAAAACTATAAATAGATGAATAGATTTAATTGATTTTTGTTCTCAATTCTTTCCTAAAGGGAAAAGATTAGAGAATTTGATATCTAGAGGGATATGTAGTTTTCATTAAACATATGACCAAACTGAATTAAAATAATATGAATTTGATAAAAAGATATATTTATATATTATTTCTAGTGTAGAATTATGTAAAAGTTCCAAACATGGCTTAGATTGTATTGGGAAAAGTTTAGGTGAATAAAGACCTAATTTCATGGAAAATAGTTGTATTAGTTATAATGAAAAGACCTCAAAGGATAATATATATCTATATTAATCAATGGGATGTAGAGATTATATTATTATCTTATGTCCCCAAATAAATTATCATCATTATCATAAGTACACTAAGTAAGGAGACATATGGAGGAGTAGAAGTGGTGAAATATTTCCACTCATGAAATAAAAATTTTATGGTTTTAATTTCTTCATAATAATCTATATCCTAAATAGTTAATTATAATTAACTGGATATGAACTAGGTAAAAAGAAAATGATAATTCCTTTAACTCATTTATCCTAAAAAACTCTTTTTTGTAGATTTTTTATCTATTATAAGATTAAAAATATATCATTTCTTAGAAATATAGAGGTAGAAATGACTACCAAATAAGGAAAAAGAATGTGAATATAAGGAAACCTAAAAATATTACTCCATTAAATAAATATTCTATATAAGAAAAATATGGTGAAAATAAAAGTATTACCCATATTGGAGAAAAATATAATTTTTTTTGTAAAATCCTAACCAAACATGGTCAATCTTGAAATTAAATAAAGATGAAAGAAAATACAATTCTTAAAGAAGTTACACTCAAAGAAACTAATAATGATAGAAAATTGATCCTTGATAGTGGGTTCTCATCCCACACAACTAGAAAAAGAAATCCACAAATTAATTTAATGTATAAATCTACTGGTAAAAATATGTTTGGAACAGATGTAGAACTGAAAATAAAAATAAAATCTCAAGGTGATACAAGTGGGATAAGTTATTAATAACACATAACTTATGGAATCATAATATGGGATATATTTATCAGAAAATAAAGACTAATATTTTCCAGAATTATATGTATGTAGAAATTGCTAGAAAAAAAATTATATAGAAAGAGAATACAATGAATGTATTGTTTAATGATGGTATGTAACCCTTTCTAATATAATAAGAATATAATTTCAAATTTATTGGTTCTTTCTTAAATGGATGTATGTGATATCATGAATCAACTTAAAATATAGGGAGAAAAATATTTTATTCTATTCATAAAATATTCTAGTAAAATGGAATCTGTAATTTTCATTTAATGAATAAGTGAGGTGATAAATTTAATGAAGATATATAAATGGATAGTCTAGTATGAAATAAAACATTCCAAAAAAATATAAAATAAAAAAATAATGGAATATACAATAATTTAATTTGATAATTATCTGTAAATATTTAACATAAATAATTAATCATTATTATATAAAACAAAAAAATATAAGAGTGGTTGAATGAAGAAATTTTATGGTAAAAAGAATGATTTTACTAGAAAATATTTGTTTAAGTTTTTGAATACAAGAAAAAATAATTATTTTCTAAGCCCGGTAGAAGATTGAACTCATAGTGAGATTTGGTATCTCTGGAAAAATCACTAAATCCCTTTTGGAGTTTTGAAATTAAATATATAATTTTTTGATAAAGAAGGAATATAAGATAAATATGGGGGTGTAGAAAATATAGTACATGTGAAAACCTAAAAAACTATGTCTGTCCTGGCTAGTGGAAGACTAGTCCACCACAACCCCAAGACCCCTCAATAGGCCAAGAGCTGGATTTAAGTTCTACGAAGGCATAACTAAAATTCAAGGATATTTCATAAATTACATGTATTCCCATATCCAACCATACCTATGAAGAAGTTCATTCAAATAATAATAAAAGACAGTAAAATCAAGAGTAAAAATCATGCATATCATAACCTTTTGGGAATAAAAAATAGAGGGACAAAATATCCCAAAATAAAAAAGGGCCAAAAGAACATCCCAACTGTAAATTATATACAAACATTAAAAAATCAGAATATATTAAATTATATAGGGCTCAGATCCTGATATCTATGCCCCAACCACCACACATGGAAAATTCCCTCAACTATCACAATTCCCCTATAAAATCACCATTGATCTGTTTGTCTAATGCATAAGACATGACATGTGTAGGAAAACCCCTTGTAGGGGTGAGTATATGTATACCTACAAGGTTACCATGGAATGAAAATAGGTAGAAATATAATACATGATTATAAGTAGTATTATTAACCTAATGAAAGGGGGAAATTAAACACAATAACATAGGTATTTTTTATATGAGAAACTCAGACGATAGAGAAAGGTGATCTCCACATCACTACCCAACCCTGGATGATGAGACTTCCTTCAGCTTCTAAATATTGTCATAGATGCCTAGTATCTCATATATCTAACATAAGAATTTATAATGAGGGAATACTCCTCACCACTGATTCAATTTCCCAATTGAGAACAATATTCATCAGATAGAGGACCCACCCTCTGGTATAAAAGAATGATTACACTGTATATATTGAGGAAATGTGATCATGTAGGGGGTAATATCTCTATCTCTATAAAAAATATGGGGGACCTAAACCCTTTTACAATAGGGGAGTACCATATCCAAATATAGGGGGATCATTCCCTATATATAGGTGTACCATCTTTATATGGAATAATGATTATGGGGTGCCTGAATCTTAGTGGAACTTGGGTGTACCATCCATATAGATTGAAGACTCTAACCCAGAAAAGGGGAGTATTGTATCTTCCAAGAAAAATGTGTATGTGGGACCCGCGCCCTTATGACATAGGGGAGTATCATCTCCTTTGATAGAGGAAACGTGCCCTGAATAGGGGAGTCCTGTGTCTACTTGGAATAATTATTATGGGGACGTAGCAACTCAGTCTTTACCAAGCAGAATATTGGAGTATTTCAAAAAATATTTCTAATGTTATATGATGATTCTATATTTTATTCTAAAACCTGAAAAACCTCTATCCGATGATATTTAAAATATAACATATATTATATCGTTCTCATTTAGTTTCTTTATAAATGTTTAATAACTCCTAGAAGGGTCTCTGAGCATAAATCTTAGAGTGTGGTTGAGTTTAGAATGTGTTTTTAACCTATGTGTAACATAAAATTTGTTACCATCGATTTCTCCATTGAGGGAATGTTAAAAATTGATTTGATGATATTAATTTATTACAAATAAACTAATACCCACCCCTAACCCATGATAATTTCAAAAAAATGGATGTAGGAGGCTCTCCCATGGTGACAGATGGACCTAAGTCCTAATCAAGGAGAGGATGTGGTGTTCATCTCCTTTTTTACATTTATCATCAATTTATCAAGATGAAATTCCTTATAAGAATTTCCTTGAACCTAATGTTTTTTTATCCACAAGGTAGTGGGATTTTAGTTTTAAGTCCCAAAAACCTTTCTATAAATTATTATAATGTTTTAGAACCCACAGATGATTAGTAAGGACCCCACAGGGGTTGGTCTAGGGGTTTCAGTTGAAACTAAAGTGTTTCGTGTGGCTCTCCAAGAATACCATTTCATAATTCCCAATCACACGATCTGTAGTGAAAATTAACACACCATGTGTTCTTACCATTTTGGGAGATGAACCTTTAGAGACAAAACAACATGTGTTGGATGTACATGTTTTGTAGTTAGTCTAGTTCTTGTAGCCTGAGACATAATCAAGGTTGTCATGTAATGAGACATGGTCATGTGATAATATATGAACATAGTACATAGACATAGGGTTCCATAAATGGGCACGGGCTGAGGACATCGTGAGAGGTTAGGGTGAGGTGAGACACACCATGCGCGCCATTTACCTGTCATGTGAGCTCACGTGGCCAACCATGTCATGTGAAAAAAGACCAGGGTAGGTGTATAGGAGGGGTTATACACTGTGTGGACCTCATTAAATATCATGTTATACTTTTGGGTACTTTCAAAAAATGTATCTCTTTTTTCAAGGCATGGATTTAAGTTTGTGAGTAGCATATCCTGAATAATATTTGAAGTAGGAAGTGATGGTGGACTTTATGATATATTTTGAGATATGTTGTGTCATGATTCAATAACCACACTACATCAGTAGTTCTTGGTCATGGATAGTGATCCTGCTTGATCATAGGAGTGATATTGGGGTCAATAACCTTTCTTGTAATCTTGAGATGCGGTTCCCCCTTGACTATATAGAACAGTATGGTGGTGATCACCAATCCTTTCAGGGCATAGGTCCCCCACCCAATATAGTTTAGTGATGTGAGGCATTATGATCATGGTGTTCTTTCCAATGATTCTTGACTAGAATCATATATTGGTTTAGTTTTTCATAGATATACTGAAGCGGTTACTCCCCTTTCTTTTCAAGGTGCGGGTTTCACTTACCTCTTGGATTGGTAAAGATGGGACTCCCCCATAGTGGTTATGGGTTCTCTACCTGAAAACTAGTTCTCTCGGGGACGTTAATCCCAGGTTGGACCTAGGTGTAGGTGCTCAGTATCATTCATACAGAAGGAGACAAAGATCTATTAATGTACTAGGGAACTCTCTCTCCATACTCATTAGGAACAAAAGTTAGCACTCCTCTATCATACCATGGTGTGTTTCCTATACCCATGGAGTTTTTACTCCCCTGACGTGCCAGGGCATAAGTCCTCCAAATTTTATGTTCTAAATTGCTTTGATACCCACCTATCACACAAGGGTATGGGTCCACTTTCTCGGTGTTAGTACTCACATGTTGAGTAAGGGGGAAGTTCCCCATAGTGATCATATAGGTGGAGATGGAACTCTCCAACACATAGGGTATTGGTCCTTTATCTATGGAGCTTTACTCACCCCATATTTGGGTAGCAGAGTAGAGTGGGTACTCCCTGATATTTGATCCTTACATGGATATGGATAATAGTTTCATGGAGCGTCCTCTACCACATTTTATGTATGATACCTGGTAGAAGTTAGTGATCCCATAATGTTGTGAGGTCTGACCACTCCATACAGGTACTATAGAGGTTTTACAGGATGGTTTGGAGTTAGTACTCCCCAAGCTACGGGGAAGCCGTGAAGTCCCAGTCCCTCCATTATCTCTCATAATATAGGATGAATGTGGTGTATATTCTTGAATAGTGAAAACTTTAATATGCGTAGTGGTGATGGTAAGGAATCTATACTTGGGTTCTTATGATCTCATGCGGGGAAAACGATAACAATGATGGGAATTTATTATTGGGAACTAGATTTGGACCTACTAAATAATTTCAAATGGTGAGTTTCTCTCAGATGGGTTGCATATGGGATAGAATAGCTCATGGAGTGTGTTCTCCTAGACGATCGTTAACTTGATCATTGATTAGAATTATATTTCTATAAATGTGGTCAGTACCTCAGGAAACATGGAATCTTACATGATAATATATTAGATATTAGGGGACTAATTTTAGTGTTTTAACATATATTGATTAAAAACCCATGTGGATTGAGATAAATGTATGTTTATATTCTATAAGTGGTCAAGAAAGATTTTTTATTATCTCTCACAAAGGTCCCCTTTGGAATGGGTTGATATGACTATTACCTTTAAATTTATCTAGTTTTTTAGGTTTTTGGGAATCCTATGGTGTATTATTATACTCACCAATGAATGTTAGTTTCTTACACATTTCATGCCATCTTCAGATGATAGTAATTTTCACAAAGACCTAGGAGGTCCTAGAGTAGGTGGATCTTAGTGAATGAGACAGACTGATCTTTTTTCAGGGTTCGGTCCAGGATCATTCTGATAGTTGGATTTGACAGCAGTCTCCTCCATCGTAGTAGGTTGTTCTCTTTTGTACTATTTTGGGGGATTTTATTTTTCCCTTTGTATGTTTATAGTACTTTTGATGTACTCTATTTTTGAGATAAATATATGCATTTATTTATTGGTTTAGATATTATTATCTCTACACTATTCCATAGACATATATGTGTGTTTGTTGATCAGGTACCCTAGGACATGGCCTCCCATATGTGTGATTTTTCTATTAGGAACCGGACTCCATCTATTGGCCTATTTTAGTTAGGCTATGAGAGTCATGGATCAAGACCCAATGGTTCAGGTAATGATAGATATGTATCAGAGATAGTTCCACAATGGGACTACAATTTATAATTTTTTATCAATGAGCATGGTTTGTAATTTATGGTTATATTTTTGAAGTGTATAAAGGTTGCATTTTAGTCCAGGGACCCCCAATGCTTGTGTAGTTGATGGTATATCCATTCACTCAAACAATGATAACCTACTAGTCAGCTCAAAATATTTCAGAATTATTAATTGTGAAATTCTAGTTTTATGAATCATATATAATTATCTTGTGGGTTCAATTTCCTTTTTGGGTCACCTCCCCAAATAAAATCTTGAACCATGGTGTGTCTTTGTTTTATATCAGGATTCCACCATGATGACATCCATATAGAGTTATACTTCTTGATTGTAATGATTATCATCATAATGATAAGTCTTTAGTGTAGGGAACTTCTCGTGAGGATTAAACTATTGGTAGTCTTCTAGTTGAGACACCACCCTTTGAGTTACAGGTTTTATTTGTAGTGGTTTCCATGAGGATGATACGTCTATTATAGATAAAAGAAAATAGTTGATTGGATCATGTCACAAGAGAAATAACCATTACTAGACTCGGACATGTGGGTCTATATTGAAGGAGTTGAGGTGGGGAAGTAGTCGCTCGAAGGGGAGGTGGTGTTACGCTTTTGACAGGAAGGGACAAATATCACAAGAATTCCTAACCATTTGACTTGTTGAGAGGGATATAGTTGATGTACCACCCTGGTAGAGGTGGTATTTAGGGTACGAAGATCTACATTATAGATTATGTGGAAGAGGAGAGGGAATATCAATAGAAGTTGTAAAATGGTTCGAGAGGTTTCAACCACCACCACTAAGTGGTCCATGCCATACTTCGGGAACTAGATGATGGTGTAGAGGATAGTTTCAAGTAATATAGGCCTATCACCTAGAGTCTTTGATGTTTTTTGTATTTTTTCTCTATTTCCATTCTACTTTTTCAGTAGTATTGTTAGACACTATTTTTAGTTACTATATTCTTTCCACTTCCTTCACTAAGTTGATATACGGTGACATAGGGGGATCGGTAGGACTTTTTAATGGTGTTTTTTATATATATTTAGACTCTAAAATATTAGTAATTATCCCCCCACCATGACTCATTTTATGACATGATTAAAATTGTTTTTTAGAGTTGGTTCCAACCAAAGAGGATAGTGTTGAGGTTTGGTGGATTATTTCCTTTGATTTTAGTGTTCGGTTCAAGGTTTCTTGTTAGAATGTGGGACTAGGACTTGTAATTTATAATGGAGACTTTCTACATGACCCTTTTGTGGGAGGGTCAATCATAGATAATTAATGACCACAAACTTCATTCTATAATGTGAAATTACTAGGGGAGAGTTCTTCACGTAGAACCATTTTATTATCTAAATGTGAGTCCTTGTGGTGTTTTCTTGTGGTTGAGTTTTATCTTGCCATCCATGCTCAGACCTTTTCCATCATACGGTGTGGCAGTGTTGTGGGATTTTAAGAAGAATTTTCTCCATTGAGAAGAGTGATCCTAGGAAAAGAAGGATGTTATCATATGTGGGAAGATACACCCAATTTTTAAAATATAGACAGTATGTCCTTTGGAGTAGTGTTTCTATGAGCTTTTAGTTTGTTGTGATAGTGGTTCGTTTGGAGGTTTGTGGATAGAGGACTAGGTATGACCTAATGTGTGCACTTAGGAGGCCATGTGTTTTATTTGGTACCATCACATGATTTATATCATATTTTGACATGAGGAACTTGTGGTTATCATGGTTACGTTCATCCATATTTGGGTAAGAACTCTGGGGTTATTTCAGTATTTGCATCAAATTAGTGAGGATGTGTACCTCTAGACCCTATAATAGTATATAGTCTGGGTTCATGGTGTTTCCCACATATCATTGTTGAGGAGACATTTTCCCTCTATCTTTCATGATGTTGAACTAATTTTATATGGATTTTGTGTGTGGTTTCTTCTTTTTGGTTCCCCTGATTTTGGGTTCATGGGAAGGCAGCATGGGAAACCCCTTAGTAAGTTCAGTGGGATGGGAGCCCCTATGGAAAGCTTAGTTTTTATCTTTTTTCAAAGGCATTATTTTTACAGGGATTAGAATCCTTAATTTTGGTAGTATTTTGCAACTTTTTTTCCATATAATACCTTTTAATGTTTCTAGGAATATTTTTATAGTCAAGTGTTGAGTTTACATGGGATTCTGAGGCCCAGAGAACCTTATTCTAGTGGCATTAAAAATATTAAAGATATTTTTTCAAACAATATTTGTTTAATTATAACCATGTACTAACTTATGAGAAGTGTAATGGATTATAAATTTGATGAATATTTTGACTTTCAAACATGGTTTTTACCCTAGCATGAAATAAAAAATTTCAACGTCTGGTACACGGTTGATGGAGCATTGGTAGGTGTGTTGATGATATGAGCTTATTAAAAATAAACTAATATCCACTTTAATAACCCTTCTCATGCATAGAAAATGGATATTCGGAGTCCCTACCATAGTGATTATGGACATGAGGATGATTCTAGGAGAGGAGGTTCCAATGTTATCTATTTTTGATGCAGAACATCACCGGATCAGGCAACAGTAGCTCCCAAGCATCATTTTGAACCGGAATCTCTAGTGTTTCACCGTGAGGTAGGAATATTTGATAATTAAGTCCTAATAACCATTTTTATGAATTTATATAAGGTTTTATAACCCTTTTAGTATTTATTAAATCACCTATTGGGTTAATCTATGGGTTTCGGTGGAAACTGGGACGTTTTGGGTGACTCGTAGGGAATTCCCTTTCAGATTTCACAATAACAAGTCATGTAGTGTAGAGGAAAACATCATGAGTTCTACTAATTTTGCGAAGATAATCATTTGTGTGGATAAACTTTATATACCGAGGGCACATGATGTATAGTGACCCCAAGTTGTCTGGCAAACACACTTGGTCAATGATGTTGTGTCAAGGGACATGTTTGTGTGATAGTACTTGGACAGATTACACATGCACAAGACACCAGACATAGGCCTGGGATGAGGACATGGCCAAGGGTTTAGGTGAGGTGAGACACACAATTTAAACTATGTGTAGGCCATGTAAACTCATATTTTGAGAAATTTCATGCGAAAGAGGATATGTTTAGGTGTTCAGGCAGGGCCACATTCCATGTGGACCCCAGTACATGTCATGTACTATTATTGGGAACTTCTTCCTAGAATATCTCCATATTCAAGGATCATATTTAGGCCTATTAGTCGAATATCCTAGGTATGATTCCTCATAGAACATTATAGTGTAATTTGGGTTTCAATTTAAGATATAATAGAAAATGATTCAAGAATTATGATGTATTAGCAGTTCTTGATTGTGCATAGTGATTAGGGTGGATCAATAGAGTGATGTTGGGGTCGGTACCCATCCCTTCCATATCAGGATGTTGATCCCTATAGACTCTTTAGTAAAGAAATGTTGTTCTCCCATTCCCTATTAGTGAGTGATTCTCCTACCTAGGGTAGTTTTCTAATAAGAGGCATGATGAGTATGACTCTCTTTCCAATGATTCCTAATCGATGTTGGTGGTCAGTTTGGTATATTAGAGATACACAAGGACTAGTATTCTGATTTCCAATCAGGGTGAGAGTATCTCTTACCTCATTTATTGGTAGCTATGGGACTCTCTCATAGTAGTTTTGGGTCTTATACCCTTGTATTAATTCTCCACGGGTCGGTACACCACCATTGGACCATGGAATAGGTCCCACATATCATTTGTACAGATGGAGATGTAGATTCCATATCATATATGGGTGCATTCTATCCATAATCCTTGTATAGATAGAGTCTCTAATCTCATGTCATACTAGGGTGTGGGTCCTCTATCCATGGAGTCAGTACTCCAATGTCTCACTAGGGTGTATGTCCTCCATATATGATGTTTAGGCTTGGGTTGGTACTCCTCTATAGCATCAAGGTTTAGGTCCTCTAGCCCCATATTGATAGTCCCCTATTGATTTTGTAGGTGGGTACCCTCTGGTTATAATAAAGGTATATATGGGACTCCGATATAAACATGCTGAGGTTCCTCTATTTATATATTTTTATCCCCCATCTTCGATTAGTTATGGGGAGAGTTTCCTTCACGAGAGTGGCTCTCCCTTGGTTGTGGATCACATTTGCGAGGAGTGGTCCCCTCTACCTAAAACGTGGGATACCTAGATAGGATTTAATCCTCACTAGATGTAGTGAGGTTTGGGAAACTCCATATGGGAAGTAAAAACAAATTTGGGATTTTTAGTAGTTAATACTCCCTCGGTTGTAGTGAAGTAATGAGGTGAGGTTCCCGCATTTATCTATCTTTAAAGAGTTTGTCTGTGTTTCATGGTTTGGATGTATTCATCTGAGACTGTATATAGTGGTTATGTGTGGGCATCACTACATGGGTTCTTATGGGCTTGTATGGGGTGAATGAAAATGGTGATGGGACCTTTAGTGCTGGGAACTATAGTTAGACCTAGAGAACTCTTCTAGATGGAGTGTATCTCTCAGATGAGTGGTATTTTGGATGGAAGATCTTGTGAAGTGTGTTCTCCTAGAGAAGTTTTACATTTATCCTCAAGTAGAATCATGTGATTGGGTATGTGGTTGTAACATCATGAGACTTAGATTCTAATAATAAATATCTAGGATATTTTAGTTCTCCTTGTCGTGTGGTGAAATTTATTTATTAGCACACCATGTTTATTGAGCTTATAATATTTTTATAGTTGAGGAGTGGTCAAGAAGTATTTTCTTGTTCTATATCAATTGGGTTCCCTCTAGATTAGGTCGAGATGATTGTTTCTTTTCAGAATATACTCTTTTTGTTTTGTGGGTTCTGATTGGGTATTAATATACTCTCTATTTCATTGGAATTTCCCAAACATGTCACATATTGTGAAGATGATAGGCCTTTGGATGGATTTTGAGGAGGACCTGAATTAGAAAGACCTTAGTGGTCTAGATAGACTGTGTTGTTTACTGGTGCTCATTCAAGGAGCTTTTCAGTACTTTAATTTTATATCAGTCCCATCCATCTGAGTAGGTTTGACTTTTTTGTAGTTCTTGTGGGATTGTATTTTGTCCTCTTTATTCTTATAGTAATTTAATTTTACTAGGTTTTTGGTAGATATGTATGCAATAAATTTTTTTGTTATTATTATTTTTGCATTATATCATGGACATGTATATGGGTTCATCTGCATAGGTAACATAGGGTAAGGATTTCTATATGTGGGATATTCCTGCTCAATACAGGATGCCAACCCCTGTACTATTGGAGGAAGTATTTTGGAGTAACATCTCAGGACCTGGTGGGTCAAGTTGTGATAGGGTACTCATTACTTAGGCTGATAGTGGAGTACAATCCCTATAGATTGAGGACTCACTCCCTGAGTAGGGGAGTACCAACCCTACCAAGAATATCTCAGATGATCCTTCCTGATCACCTTAATCATTAAGCATCTCCTAAGGAAACATCACTATCAGAACATATCTCATCATATATCAACATTCACTTTTAATTCCACTATATTTTTCTATTCATAAAAACTGTCAAGATGGACTACTCTTGGGACAAAATTTGAGTCAAAAATAAGGATATACGAGGAGTGGAATATTAATAATGATGTACACGACATGTATAGGGTTCGTATAGCTTGTGTACCACTCTTATTCATACACGTATCTTCCCAAGACATTTCTCATCATTAAAACACTAAACATGATTTTACCTTTGAGATACACAATCTGTATGACGTCCCAGAATCCTGGATTTCCATCTCAAGATATGTCATGTATTCATGCATGTGTTTATGTACCCTAGTACATGGCATATCCATCCACACGGGGCCTTTAGAGGGAGTAGTTGGCACATGGATTAGCCACCTGGTGAGGGTCATATAGAATTAAGACCACTTACATAGTATGTGATATTTATCATCGATTGAAACCCTTACCACTAGATAAATCTGAAGAAATTTTTTTTCCACTTCTGAACTACATGGCTTATAGTCGTGTTTATCAAACAATATTTATATCTCCTTGCATAATCTAAACGTGGAATATATTCCAATAACAATGAAAATTGACCGCCCTAAATTGGTGGGAATGTCATTCAACCAATTAATATGGCCCTCCTATGGCTATAAATTCAAATCTAGAAATCACCTCAATGCCCTCAATGCCAAAAGTTTCCCATTGGTCACCACCACTCAATCCACTCATCTATCCAGATCTTAGATCCCTAGTGCATCACCTGTAATCCGTGATCCATCCCAATCAACACAAAAATTGAAAATCCATTCATTTCTAATGAATCATCTATGAATATGATGGTTTGATTGAGCTCGAACCTATCCAACAATGTCGAACCATGACCACTTAGTATAATGGAAAAGAACACAAATAACGAAGGGGGGATGAAGTACATAAAAAAGTGAATAAATAATTTTCCAAGAGTTCATGGACATAAATCATAAATTGGGATAAACGTGGGTGATATAATGTGGAATAGAAATTTTTTTTAAATAAGGAAATAATTGGAAATACAAATCACGTGAAGGATAAATTAATCACATATCAAGGGATAGAAAATAAAACATTCGATATATTTTAGTCAATGGAGAAATCAAGATTTTATATTTCCTACCATGATTATGGATCTATTATTGTTGTATATTGTGTTTTCCAATGATTAGGATGATATTTTGTGTCCAATATCTATCAGTACACATCGATTTGATCATCATTTGTCATCTGAGGCTGATCTTCCAACAAATAAAATTTCCCTCCCTTTTATCAAATGTAGAAATAGTTATGCATCTAACCCTAGTAAAATAATCCAAATATGGTATTTATATATTATTTTTAATTTATTTTATTTGATATGAATCAAAAAACCATTCATTTATTTTCATTAAAGGTGCTTCCAACATCTTCTTCTACCAGAAATACTACACTGACCAACCTTATATCATCACATGGCTAAACCCTACACTCTAGATTTAACATTGGTCTGAAAGCTTTTATTTGAGACTCCATTCATGATAAAAAAAATTATTTCTAAAAAAATATATGTTCATGATATTAATGTAGATAATAAATTATAATATCAATTTTAGTCTCACTGAGCCCTAACATATCATGTCCTTTCAATACCTATCACCAAAAATATTTCTTAATAAATTTCAAAGTAATACAAGTTGAAAAAAATGAGTCACCACTTTCATCCTTCCTTAAAAAGTTTCTTCTATGAAAAACTCAATGTAAAAAAAGGTAGGGATAGTCAAACTAAATCTAGATACCCCACTCCCATGGGATCTGTAGAATCCTATAATGCTTCTATAACACAAGAACCAAGGTAATAGTCCATCTATGTAGGATTCTCTCATGATTATCCTTAATTTCCATTGGGTGTTTTGGAATCTCGATTCATTCTTGAAATCTAGCATACCACAATCAATAATGTGTGTAGGATTGTTTATATATCTCTTTATAGGTGATACGTGGAAGACTTCATGCACCCTATCTAATTGTGGGGGTATGTTAAGGTAATTAGAAACCTCTCCAACCCTCCCCAAGATCTAAAACGGCCTAATAATCCTCAAGGATAGCTTTTCCTCCTAGGATGAATTTTCACAAGACTTTTCATGTAGAGACTCTTAGGAAAACATGGTCTTTCTAATACGAAACCAAGGGCTTATGATTTTGTTATGTATAATATTTTTATTGATTCTATGTCATCCTCATCCACTCACAGATCACCTGGACCTTCTTTTTCGTCGCACACACCATCGTTGTCTGAATAAAATAAACCTCTTCATTCATAGTCCAAATTAAGGGTGTCCGGTAGTGTAACTCATACATGGAATATAAATTTTCCATACAAATATTATAGTGATATATATTATAACAATATAACTCTTTCAAAGGTAATTGATCCTATCATCTATAAATCAATTCTATCTTTAAATCCCTCAATAGATCCACTAACACAAGGATAGTTTTCATGGTAATCCAATATATTTAGGGGTGAAAATATGTATGCATCCTCCATTGGTTCTCGAATGCCTCATGTAGTGTAATACCCTGACCCCAGTTACCCAGAGTTGGTGCATTATTTTAATACATTGGCATGATTACAAGGAATCATGTCCTGAAAGACCGATCAGTTTAGCAGTATTGGAAAATAAATTACATACATAAACGTTACATTACACATTATAACATACAACAAAAAAAATAATCCTTTGAGAATGCCATTATTCCTTTATCTTATCCCTGCATCTCAAACATGAAACACTTCTTGGACTCCTGGTAAAATAAAACTTAATAAAGGGGTGATCTCAGATGCTCAGTAAGGGTAAATAATTTAGCAGAAGATAACATAAACAATATACATGGTGATTTATTGAAAACACATGCCTTTATAAATAACAAACATGAACACTTTATGGCAGAAATATGAGATGAGTAAATAATGACATAATAAAACATAGTCATGGGTATTCTACTAGTCGAATAACCACATAACCCATCAATATTATAATCATAATTAGGGAATGAATAATTCTAGACATTCTGAAATATTTTGTCACGGTCTCAGCCAAGACGTCTAAAAATGATTAAGGCCTCGGACAAAACCATATATAAAATTGGGAAAGGCCCCGGCCAATTCCACGTATAGTTGTCTCATGAGACCTACCAATGAATCTAGAAGCTATAGCAGGCTCCACCCATCACTTATTATGTCCAATACATTCCTCATATGAAAAGGTTGAAAAATAACAAAAACATTCGTATTAGAACTATCATACAAAATATCAATACATTAACTATAAACCATGAATGGTATAAAAATAGAACATCCATAGTAAAACATATCATAACTCATTCAATACAATATGGAATATTGTATTATAATAAATCTACCTCAATCAAAAATAATATCCAGAAAAGGATGGTGACATAGTTGGCGAGTAAATCTTTTTGAGAGAAATAACATTTTTGTAAAATCATTTAAAAGTCACACATTTATAAAGAAAGTAATTTAAAAGATATTTTTGAATCAAAGTGTCCCATACCACTTTGAAACTTTTGAAAATAATTATCATTTAAAAACATTCATTTCCATATAAATAAATCCTTAAAATCATTTTGAAAGGATATACATTAATAAAATGATTTAGAAAGATAAATATTTAAAACATTTAAAATTTTGATCTTGATAAAGAGTACCTTTAAAAAATCATTAAAATATTCATTTTGAAACCATTTTTATGAAAAATGGACATGGATTATAAAAATTTCCCAGTAAATACTAACACATAAACAATCTCGATTAATAATGAGATTGAAGAATTAACCCTTACCAATTTGGTAACATACGAAACATACACCCCATGAAAGAAGTATCATACAATGAATATGTAAATACACATAAATTATTGTGTATTACACAAATAATACAATTATTGGAAGTAAATACACCACACAAAAGGTAGTAGTGGCAATATAGCATGAATCTCACGGGAATAAAGAGTGAGATGAAAACCCCTTACCTTGCACTTTCCTTTAGAAGAGGGTACGTTTAACCTCCTGTATAAAGATCTTAGTTTGTTATTAAATTATACCAGAACCATATTAATATTTATTATATCATGCATGACTTATTTATGAATTTATAATACCTATTTAATAATAATTTCCATCATAAATTAACATTTCGGGTAATAATCTCTTTCGTTATCGTACGTGTTTTAACTTGTTACTCTTGATTGTATCACTTAGATCCAGATTTAAATACTTCCAGAATAAAAAACATTTTTTTATCATATATATTTTGAATATAAATATGTATACTAGACATATATATGAAATTAAAAACATCGTTTATGGAGACGGTAGTCTGTACGTACGCATAAACGTTGTTTCCGTTTTCATATCATATTGAACGGAACTAAGTGAATAAGATATATTTAAGTACATATATATATAAATATATATCTCCAGTAGCATTATTATGTCATATTTTACATACTTATTATTAATACATATTTTTATAATCGTCGATGAATGGTGATCATGGAAATGAATCTCATCGCGTCGTGGAGATGGTAATCCGTACATACACACGAGCGACAATATCATTTTCATAAAGGTGTGAAATTGGATGGTATATTAATTTTATAGAGACACTAGCATGTTATTTTCATTATTTATATACATATTACTCATCATTGTATCCATCCAAATAACATGGTGTTGAATAACAAATTACACCACGGTGTGGAGATGGTATGTCCTACGTACGCACACATGGTGACATTATCATTTATATGATGGGTAGAATAATGAATATAGTTGTTCCATATTTATAATAACATCATAGTATATAGAAGATATTGGAGTTATTATTTTATATTGGAAACAACAAAGAAATATTAAGTGGTAGAATAAAAGAACTTGGAGGAGGGTGGTGAAATCATACCTCTTCTTCGGGTTCTTCCTTTTTACTTGATCAAAAGGTATCCTTAAGTTGGATTTATGACCAATATAAGGACTCTAGGATGAAGGAAGGATATTTGGGATGATATTTGGTCAGGGTTTGGCTGAGTCAAATGGATTTGGAGATGTGATTTTGAGATAAGGGGAAGTGCCCTTTTATAAGAGGGGTGAGGGTCACATTTGGAAAAGATTAAAGTATTAATTTATTATACAATAATATTCATTCTATAATCGTTCCAAATGAATTTATTTCGAGACTTAGGTGGTTCTGGATCAAACTCATATCAACCCATAGGTTTTAGACAAGATTAGGTTACCATTTTAACCTTATCTTTTATATTTAACTCTTAGTTAAATAGTTTAACTTTTACCGTGTTTTCTTGTATTCGTACACTATATGGTTAATAGACATACTATAAACTTCCTAGGGAACCTCAAGTGTATCATTAATGACATATATAATATTATTTAATCCCTTTGTCCAATCATTAAATTTTTATGAATATTATATCAACCAATAATATAGTATTTTTTTAAATATTAATTTATGCCAATTTTGACACTATTTGGTATTTTTTTGTAAAAGTCATCACAACTTCATTACATAGAAAAAGATACATTGAATTATCCCTAACATGTCATGTTCACCTATAAAATTCGTGTATGTCATAAAAAATTTGAAATTATATTTATTTTAATATTTATAATACCATTTATTTTATTCTTTCATTAATAAGGTAATTACGGCATCATCATTGTGTCATTAATAAATATAATAAGTTAATATATAAAAATTATAAATAAAATACCATTAATTATGAAATATTTTTATATTTATAATGAATATTTATTGTCTAATTTATCTTATTCATAACCCTATATTAAAAATGGTTTAGTTATTAAACATTGATTTTAACTCTTTTATGTCTTCTTTAAATTAAATAATAATAAATGTCTTAATCTTATCCATGTGGACCTAAAGAGTCATGTTTTACTCCTAAGGTTGTTTTTTGTCGAATTAAACTTTTCAAATAGAATTATGACATGTGTTAGGGTAATAATAATATCATTTTTACCCTTAATCACCCTATTTACTATTAACCGTGATAAATAAAAGTAAAAAGTTACTATTCACCAAAAATTATTTTTATCTTATTGAACCACATTTTACTACATTATATTAATCATGTCTCTCATATTTTCAAAATTCAACTCATAGAAGTGGTAAAAATAAATTTTAATTTAATTTACAGATTCTCCTAGGAGGTGGGTAAAAGATGGTGAAAATTTCAATAAACTTTTTATATATCTAAAATTATTATAAACTCGATCCAATGAATTACATTGAAATTATATAGGTATTATATATATATATTGACCTAAAATAAATTTAAATAAAATAAATAATTATTCAAATAAAATTTTGGTTTTATACTATAAATCTGTGATTTTCACTATTCATCAAAAATTAAATGTTTTCAGAAAAATGTCAAAAATTCACCCTAAGATAATTTTGATATTATGAATTCAGTAATTAAGTGTATTTTACCAAATTCAAAACATATAAATTTAATTTATTAATTTAAAATTAATTTATGTTGCCAAAACCAAAATGTGTATTTTTAAGAAATAATAACTATCAAAAGTTTGACACTTTTTTATATCCAATTTGAAAGTGAAATTACATACAATGACTAGCATTGGATTAAATCGTAAAAATATAATATATTTATACTTATAAACCATTAAAATGTATAATTCAACACTATAAATTATTTAGATTAAAAAACTTGTTTTCAGTTAAAATATTTTATTTTTCACTATTCACCCAAATATGAAAGTTGTCATAAAAACACCAAAAATTTATTAAAACTAAATTTTTATGTCTTTATTATAAAGAATTTTATTTTTTCAAATTGAATATATAAAATTTTCAAATATTGGATTTAAAAAGGGTTCACCATTAAAAGGATTTAAAAGTATATTTTTTGAAATATACGTCTTTTATCTGAAAAAATGAATTAGTTCTTACATTATGTCTAAGAAACTCATAATATGGATTCTAAAATTATAAGGATTATATATAGTTCCAAATTCAGTTAATACTATTCATAACCGCATTTTAATTGCTAGTTTGGTAAGTCGTGGTGCGCTTGAACTCGATGTTGCGTGTAGTGTAAGTTACTGAATTACTTTGAAGAACTAACATAATATGAAATCTTGGGGTGTTACATTCTTCCCTCCTTCAATAAATTTCCTCCCAGCAATTTTAAATTTTTCTTTGAAAATAAAAGGTTGAAAATAGAAAATACGTTTCTGGTAAAACCTACATCAAAAATTGGGTTAATAAAATTTAGTCTTAATGAGAGGGAAAAAATTAATTATATATATATATATACTTGACAAGTAAAGTTTCATCCTTCAACTAATTCCCACCACAAACTCATCTTTCACTAAAAAAGATTTCAAAAAAATTATTTATCTTAATCGTATAGGGTTCCAAAAATATTGAATTTATAATTCATTTATCATATTGTTTAATAAAAATCTAAATTATGCAAACCAGTACATCATGTAGTACAGTCATAGGTTTTGCACCTTTTTCGCTATTCGGTTGTGGGTTCGTGTCTCGCGGCCTTTCCAGACGTGACTAGTAGTCACCCGACCTCTACGTTGTTTTTTTCCTAACAATCCAAAAATAACTTTAAAAATAGCATCTAATTTCAAACTTAATACATTCCAACCTTTAGACATATCCAAAATCTCTGTCCAAAATTTATAAGGACATTAAACACAATGAATATCCTGTTATCTAGTTAATAACATGTGAATCCCTTCATCATGAATTCTTTTAAAGCACCGCAACATCCTGAATTACCATAAAACCTTATTGATTATATTCACGCTACCTTATTCCTTATAGAATTCTAGATATACTCCTTATATCCAAAAAATTTTGTAAACTCCAACAATGATGGAATATACAAATCATAATCAGTTTCAAGGAAGTCAAGAATTTCCAATATAATTTATTCAAATAAACCATCTCTTATTCCAAAATCACTACCTCATTATTAGGACCATATTAAGGATTACATTTCCTTTAACCATGTATTTTACAAAAAAGTGTAGATTACTATTAAGTAGCTTTTCTTAGAACCATATTTTCTCAAATCCTCAATAAAATAGTACTACAGTACAATCCTTATTTATCTACATAATTCATATAACTAGTATATTGTTGATGAAACACTCAAATGAAATAATTCTATATTAGAAACATAAGAATACTAGTCATTCCTCTTCACATGAGGTTGTATCATAACTTTATTATTATCCAATAACATCATTTAAGGTATACTCTGATGACTGAGACATTGATTCTCGTAGTGTCCCAACGCCTTTCATATGAAGCATTATACATTTGAAATTTTTTTTCTAACCCTTGTAATCACGTACATGGTATCCTTTTTCTCCACACATATAACAAACTCCCATTCCCTTCAAGAATTTACCATGGTGATTCTTTCCACAGTTATCACATATGGGAAAATCCTTCTTTTCCCTCTTCGATTTATCCATCTTTCTCTATTCCATCCTTTTATTATCTTGCTTCCTTTCAATGCCATAGGACTCAGAGAATTCTTTACATAACTTATTAACACATGATACTATTTCTTCATATGTTTAGAATACATGGGATACTATTTCCTTTCTAAATGTTGGCTTAATACAATGACAGATATGATATTTCTTACTCTTTGGATCATACGTATTGTTGGAGTTCACATTCCTTCTATTGGGCACCATTTCTATAAAATGGAATACACTATGTCAGTTTATGAATCATAATTCATAATTCCAAACATGTAAAATAACTAACGTAAATTGAACAGTTTATTGATATAATCCATAATCACAAAATGGTTTTCTTTGAGGAGGTATATACTCATAAATGATTCATAGTGGTTTGTAAAGAAAATGAGAATTATCATAAGAATATCCCTTGGGAGTGTCATAACTAAGAGTGCAGCAAGGCCCCTTGTCGTGCACCAGTTCCCGTTCGAGTCTAGCTCAAAGTGGTATTTTCAGGTTTTACCCCAAGATACATCTGTTCCAGAGCCACCTCTACCTGTTTGTATCCATACTGGGATGTATTTTATTCGGAAACCTCACAAAATCCTTACATTACCAAAATTCTAGAAAGTTCATCTATTCAAATCTTAAAAGATTATCTTATGGTAATGTGCTCTAATCAAAGTTTATCTAAATCTAGTTTCCAAGATTATTTCTAAACTTCCTGTAACACCAATTGTAATGCCCCGACCCCATTTACCCAGAGCCAATGCATTACTTTAATACATTGGAATGATTACAAGTAATAAACCCCCAAAAAACCAATCAGTTTAGCAGTCTTGTTAAATAAATTACATACACGAATGTTACATTACACATTCTATTATATAATAAAAAAATAATCCTTTGTGCACTCCATTGTTCCATTAGATTAACCCTGCATATCAAACATAAAACACTTCTTGGGATCATGGGAAAATTAAACTTATGAAAGGGGTGATCTTAGATGATCAGTAAGGGTAAACATTTTAGCGGAAGATAACATAAACAATATGGATGGTGAAAAATTGAATACAGATGCATTTACAAATAATAAACATGAACACTTTATGGAAGAAATATGAGCTGAGTAAATAATTCCATAACAAAACATAGTCATGGGTATTCTATTTTTCAAATAACCACATAAACCATCAATATTATTTTCATAATGAGTGAATGTATAATGCTAGACAATCTGAAACATTTTGTCAAGGCCACGTCCAAGACGTCTAAAAATGATTAAGGCCTCGGCCAAAACCATATATAAAATTGGGAAAGGCCTCGGCTAATTCCACGTCTAGATGTCTCATGAGACCTACCGATGCATCTAGGAGATAGAGCAAGCTCCACCTGTCACTTACTATGTCCAATACATTCCTCATATGAAAAGGTTGAAACATAACATAAACATTCGTATTAGAACTATCATACGAAATATCAATACATTAACCATAAACCATGAATGGTATAAAAATAGAACATCCACAGTCAAACATATCATAACTCATTCAATACAATACGGAAGATTTTATTATAATAAATCAACCTTAATAAAAAATAATATCTAGTAAAGGATGCTGACATAGTTGACCACTAAAACTTTTTGAGAGAAATAAAAAAAAATTAAAATATTTTAAAAGTCACACATTTATAAAGGAAGTAATTTAAAATAGATTTTTGAATCAAAGTTTCACATACCACTTTGAAACTTTTGAAAAGAATTATCATTTCAAAACATTCATGTCCATATAAATAAATCCTTAAAATCATTTTGAATGCATGGACATTATGTAATAAGATTTAGAAAGATAAATCTATAAATCATTTAAAATTATGATCTTGATAAAGAGTGCCTTTCAAAAATCCTTAAAATATTCATTTTTAAATCATTTTTATGAAAAATGGACATGGATGATAAAAATGTCCCAGTAAATACTTACACATAAAACAATCTTGGATAATAATGAGATTGAAGAATTTACCCTTACCAATTTGGTAACATACGAAACATACACCCCATGAAAGACGTATCATACAATTAATATGTAAATACACATATATAAAAGTGTATTATACAAAAAATACATTTATGGGAAGTACATACACCACACAAAAGGTAATAGTGGAAATATAAAATGAATCTCACAGGAATAAAGAGTGAGATGAAAACCCATTACCTTGCAATTTCCTTTAATAGAGGGTATGTTTAACTTCTTTTATGAAGATTGTAGTATGTTATTAATTTATACCAGAACCAAGTTAATATTTATGATATCATAAATGAGTCATTTATGACTTTATACTACCCATTTAATAATAATTTCAATGTTAATTTATCATTTCGGGTAATAATCACTTTCTTTATCGTAGGTGTTTTAACTTGTTACTCTTGATTGTATCACTTAGATTAGTATTTGAATACTTCCAGAATATAAAACATTATTTATATATCATATATATTTAGAATATAAATATGTATCCTAGACATATATATGAAATGAAAAACACCGTTTATGGAGACATTAGTTCGTACGTACTCATAAACGCTGTATCCGTTTTCATATCATATTGAACGGAACTAAGTGAATAAGATATATGTATGTAAATATATATATATATATATATATATATATATAAATTTATATATCCATAGTATCATTATTATGTCATATATTACATACTTATTATTAATATATTTTTTTATAATCATCGATTAATGGTGATCATAGAAATGAATCTCATCACGTCGTGGAGATGGTAATCCGTACGTACACACGAGCGAAAAAATTATTTTCTTAAAGGTGTGGAATTGGATGGTATATTAATTTTACAGAGACGCTATCATGTTTTTTTCATTATTTATATTCATATTACTCATCATTATATCCATCCAAATAACATACTGTTGAATAACAAATTACACCACGGCGTGGAGACAGTAAGTTGCACGTACGCACGCATGGTGACAATATCATTAATAAGATGGGTAGAATATTGAATATAGTTGTTCCATATTTTTAATAACATTAATGTATATAGAATATACTGGAGTTATAATTTTAGAATGAAAACAACAAATAAAGAGTAAGTGGAAGAATAAGAGAACTTGAAAGAGGATCGTGAAATCATTACCTCTTCTTCCAGTTCTTCCTTTTTATTTGATCAAAAGGGATCCTTAAGTTGGGTTCCTAACCAAAATGAGGCCTCTAGGATGAAGTTAGTATAGTTGGGAGGATATTTTGTCAGGGGATGGTTGAGCCAAATGGCTTTGGAGGTGTGATTTTGAGAGAAGGGGAAGTTCCCTTTTATAAGAGGGGTGAGGGTCATTTTAGGAAAAGATTAAAGTATTAATTTATTATACAATCATATTCGGTTTATAATGGTTCCAAATGAATTTATTTAGATCCTTAGGTGGTTATGGATCGAAATTATCTCAACAAATAGGTTGTTGACAAGTTCAAGTTACCATTTTAACCTTATATTTTAGATTTAACTCTTAGTTAAATAGTTTAACTTTTACCGTGTCTTCTTGTATTCTTACTCTATATGGTTAATAAATGTACTCTAAACATACAAGAGAACCTAAAGTGTCTCATTAATGACATATATAATATTACTTAATCCCTTTGGCCGAACCTTACATTTTGAGGAATATTATATCAGCCAATTATATAGTATTTGTTATAAATATTAATTTATACCAATTTTGACACTATTTGGTATTTTGTTTTTGTGAAAGTCATCGCAAATTGATTACATCAAAAAAGATACATTGAATCATCCCTAACATGTCATATTCACATATGAAATTATTTTATGTCATAAAAACTTTGAAATTATATTTATTTTAATATTTATAATACCATTTATTTGATTCTTTCATTAATAAGGTAATTACTGCATCATCATTGTGTCATTAATAAATTTAATTATTTGATCTCTAAATATTATAAATAAAATTCCATTATGTTTGAAATCATTATATATTTATAATTAATATTTATTGTCAAATTTATCTTATGTATAACCCTATATTAAAAATTGTTTAGTTATTAAACATTGATTTTAACTCTCTGAACTCTTCTTTAAATTAAATAAAAATAAATGTATAAATCTAATCCAACTAGACCTAAAGGGTCATATTTAATTCATAATGTTTTTTTTGGTATAATGAAACTTATACAATAGAATTAGGACCTGTTTTAGGGTAATAATAATATCATTTTTACCCTTCGTTACACTATTTACTTTTAACCATTGTAAATAAAATTAAAAAGTTACTATTCACCAAAAATTATGTTTATCTTATTGAACAAAATTTTAATACTTGATATTAACCAATTCTTTTGAAATTTCAAAATTCAACTCATAGAAGTGGTAAAATTATGTTTTAAGTGAATTTACAAATTCTCCTAGGATGTGGGTAAAAGACGGTGAAAATTTCAATAAAATTTTAATATATCAAAAATTATTATAAACTAGGTCCAATTAATTAAATTGAACTTATATAGGTATTATGTTTCTATTTTCACCTAAAATAAATTTAAATAAAAAAATAATTATTTAAATAAAAAATCGGTTTTAAACTATAACATAGTGTTTTCACTATTCATCAAAAATTAAAAGTTTTCCGAAAATTTCCAAAAATTCACCCTAATTTGATTTTGATATTCCGAATTCAATAATGAAGTCTATTTTACCAAATCCAAAACATATAAGTTGCATTTATTAATTTAAAATTAAATCCAACTGTCAAAACCAAAAGATGTATTTTTAAGAAATAATAACTATAAAAAGTTTGACACTTGTTTATGTCCAATTTCAAAGTGAAATTACTTACAATGACCAGAATTGGATTAAATAGTAAAATTATAATCTGTTTATACTTCCAAAACATTAAAATTTATAATTTAACACTATAAATTATTTATATAAAAAAAAGTTGTTTTCAATTAAAATATAGTATTTTTCACTATTCACCAAAATATGAAAGTTATCAGAAAAACACAAAAATTTATTAAAACTAAATTCTTATTTCCTGATTCTAATGAAGAAGTTTATTTTCTCAAATTGAATATATAAAAGTTTAAAATATTGGATTTAAATAGGGTTCACCTTTAAAAGGTGGTAAAAGTATATTTTTTGAGAAATACATCTTTTATCTGAAAAAAAATTAATTAGTTCTTACATTATGTCTATGTTACTCATAATATGGATTCTATAATTATAAAGATTATGTATAGTTCAAAATTCAGTTAATACTATTCATAACCGCTTTAGAACGGCTAGTTTGGTAATTCATGGTGCGCTTGAACTCAATGTTGCGTGTAATGTATGTTATTAAATTACTTTGAAGAACTAACATAATATGAAATCTTGGGCTGTAACATGTAGGCCTATCCATAGCTGCGACATGAACCTTGAATCACATCCAGACATATTTGTTGAGGTAACCCTATAAAGGAGTATGATCTCCCCCCAAGTACAGCTTTCCAAAACTCTCCACCAAACTATTCTCCATGATAGAAAGGAATTTATCTTACACGGTAAGGTGATAAATTGTCACAAAGATAGAATTTTGGCCTCTCATTGTCCATGAGGGATCTATAAAAAATTACAAGTATATTCCATCCCATCTCTACTCTAAGATCCCATTGGGATTTAACAAACCTACCATATCCTAGCTCTCATCCTTCACATGCAGAGATATTAGACACCCACAGATGAACATGGCCACACTATTCCTCATATAATTCCACAAAAAAAAATTTGATGGTCTCTGTACATCTTACCAACACTAGGCTGTACAATGAATGTAGAATTAGGAAACTCCCTCATCACCTCCTCAATTAATATAAATGGAACTCCTATTCATCCTAGTAAAATGATGGCATGATTTCCCTCCTTCATAGAATAAATCTAGTGAATCTAGTGTGGATATATAGTCACATGGGTCCTCAATGTATGTGTACTAATAGATCCACTATTACATTATGAATAAGAAAATGATTTAGCACTATTGACTGAAGATAAGTTTTAGACCTCTCCTCCATTAGGTTATGTGATAAATAAACCTACTAATCAGATTCCTCCTCTACAAGAAGTGAATGAGACCTCCATCAAAGATAATATGCTACCACATTTCTCTGTGTAGTATTATAGACAATCCAAAATTCAGATTCCTTTAAAAACTCCAACCATCTCATCTCTCTCATGTTTATATCTATCTACATTATGATAAACCTAATACTCTAACATTATGAATAAACATTAAAGTGTTCTCCTAGAATAAATTTTCTCCACATCCATAGATTGAGGACTAATATCTCCAACTCTAGGTTATGAGTTGAGTAGTTCTTTTATGGGTTCTAAAATGCCTCAACCCATCTGTTATTACTATTTAACTATGCATCAACATGCAATCGAGACCATCTCTAGAATAATCAAGAAACACTACATATTCCACACCCTCATCATGTAGGCTCAAAATAGGATCACTAATGAGATTCAATATTAACTCCTCAAAGGACCATTTATTCTATTTAGTCCTTGTAAATAAATACCCTTTCTATGATAGGGATGTCAAAGGGGATGAAATCCTATATAAGTTATCCATGAACCACTTATAGTACCCTAAAAATGCTACAAAACTCATCACCTATGAAATATTCATATGTTTCACATAAGAAATCACTACATCAATATTCATTGGTACCAAAAAAATGTTTGTTATGAAATAAAATTCCACATAATGTGAACCTCGTGAATCTAGAACTAATGAATTGAGATCTTGTCATAATGATGGTGTTGTTGAAGTAAGCCTAGGATCATCCTAAAGTGATCTTCATGATCCAATGATGTAGAGTATATAAGTATATAATGAATGGATAAAGAAAATCTATCCAGGTATGGAGGAAAGATTCTGTTCATCAAATATAGAAGAATAGATTGATAATTTTTCACACCAAAAATAGTCACTTGGAAATCATAGTGTCTGTTACAACATCGGAATTCCATCTTCAAAATATCATCCATGTGAACCCTCAACTAGTGGTATACATGCCTATGATTGATATTCAAGAACTATATCACTCCTAGAAATTGATCAAATAGGTCCTCATTCCTCAATAATGGGTACTTTTTCTTTAGCGTGTCTTGGTTTAAGAGGGGATAGTCATCAAAAATTCACAAGCTCCATTATACATTTTTCATTAAAAAATGGAGAGGATTAGATGGACACCCTTAGTCTAGTAGAACCATCTCATTAAGGATTTCTATGTGTACCCTATGTTCCTAGATTTTGGTAGCAGCTTATGATATGTTGTAGAAGGTATTAGGGTGGTCTCAGGGTGAAATTCAATGAGAAAAACTCTTTCCCTTATCAGAGGTTATATAGGAACTTCCTCAGGGAAAATATATATATAATAATTCATGGATAAATAAAACCAAATGTTTGATTACCCCATTTCACTATGGTATAATCTCACTAACAAATGGGCGATGTGTTACAAAATTCGGCATGAAAACCCCACTCACTCCATAATGATATCCCTTTCACTAAAAAATAGAATCTCATCTAATATATTCAAATGAATCTAATTCATCTATGGTGAAATTAAATATGGTCTCGGATGTTGAAAAAAATTTATATAACCAAGATAAATCATAATGTCTCATCATAAAAACCAATAGCTCTCATGATAAAACCTCTCCACCATGAGATAGCTCACACTTTTGGTGGAAAATTGGTGTCGAAGAAGTGTTCCCTGTAGAAATCACAAGACAAATATGTTGGGTTAATGTCTCAATTGGTAAATCCATATCTCATAAGAGAAGTAGGAAGATGGTTGAAGAACTCACACCTATGTCTACTAGTAATAAATAAAGAGTAGAATAAATGCTGATCAGACCTCTAATCATCTTGTGATATGTCGAATCATAATTTTCTAAAGCCAGTAGCTACCTGTTTTATTGACTACTAGCTCCATGAGCCTAATTTAGGTTACATAGTGGTGGTGGTGGTGAAGTAGAATATAGATTTATCATCCACCATCAGTCCATAATTCAAGATTCTTACTTGGCCCTCTGCTAGATCATACTTCCTAGGGCCAACCTATCCGTGCCTAGGGGAACCCTGAGGATGGTGATATCTCAGTTGTGGTGGTCCATTTTCTACCTCAATTACCTACATTTCTTGGTGGGAAGGAAATATGGAGTCCTTGGACAATTACAATCACATTCATAACATCTCCCCTATCCAACATTCCCCATTCCTATGAGTGTCCCCTATGATAGATGACCACATGCCATAGTTTGAGCATGGCTATACCTCTAATGCCTTGACACTTGTCATATGTCATTCTTTGCCGATAACTCAACTAAATAATTCACACTTCTAGCTCCATAAACCTAGAATACCTCAAATAAGAATATATCCATCACAAATGACCACTCTAGAACTCAATTATATGTTTGAATGCATATGGGTATCATAATGGAATATATGTCTCTACGGAGACCCTACTCAAACTCACTAACCTGTAAGTAACCATATAGAACCATGTTGAGGGAGTACCGAGTAAGTTTATTGAACCTTAATACACGCTCATCTACTTTAATACTATCCAATATAGATCCATAATCTATCAAATCCGAACTAAGAAAAATCATGGGGGAATTACTCATTGAGAAACAGCTTCTTGAAATAAGACCATGAGAGTCCTCAATCATCATCTATCTATGTAACTAAACTCCACAAACATCTTGATAATCCATTGAAAATACCATATAACATTGAAAACACAAAATCAATTAAGGTCCTCACATTTATCAAAACTCAAATCACCAACTCAATCCAATCCTCCATTGCATGGGGATTTGTTTCACCGCAGAACCTCAATAACCACTAGGGTTGGAACTCACAATGTTAGCTAGGATTATTTGGATCCTCTATCTACTCTTCTAGTATAACATCTTTCTCGATTAGTAAGGTTTCCTCTACATACCCACAATGAGGTAAGATATCACATGATGGCCCATGAACTAAGTCCTCATCACTCATTGGATCATCATCATGATCAGGAATTGGTAACCTAGATGGTTTTCTTCATGGAGGAATGATAAAAATATTAAACAAATACCATTATCGGCTCAGAATATGTATATATTGGGAGATGAATCCAGAATGAAATTTCAATGGTTTTAATCCTATATGATGCATGTATCAATTTTAGCTTCAACCAATGTCTGAATTTTAAGATTTGGTAACCAAGTGTCCATAGTCCTGGCATATGGATACATTAGTTATTTCACCAACACTAGGCTCCCTAGCATAAAATCCACAGTTGATACACATTTACATTATTTCCCTATGTACCAACCAATCCTTGTAAGAGGATAACTCTAAACACCATCTCAAGGAATGAATGAATTTGATACCACACTATAATGACCCATACCACCAGGCCCCACCTATTTAGTGAAAGACCGACTCACCACAACCTCATGCCCAACTCCATTGGACAGGGTTTATTACTAGCACTGATATAGAATCCCATAAAATGAGAGTCCTTTACCTAAAGTAATTGTACAAACTCACTCAACTATATCCAATAATAATTGAAGTGGAATCATAATAAAAGATAGTAAAATATTGAGTGAAAATCATACCAGTGATAACCTCTAAAGAATCAAAAAGATTTTAACAGTGTAATCTAATATAAAACGGGGAAAATACATGTCCAACAAGAAAATTTGTTCCAACCTGGATGAAACAAGAATAAAGTCAATCTGAGAAGGACTCACACTATATCTCCAATACTTTACCCCCACGCATGGTCAATTCACCCATGCATCCACATAATCCTCTAAAATAACCACTAATCTTCCCATGATTTTTAAAATAAATGAAATTTGTGGGAAAATACCATGTCAGTTGAGTTCAAACATACTGAGTATTATGACATGAAAACCTAAGAGTAAAAAATAGAATATAGCATAAAAATAGTCATCTCAACACAATGTAATATGTAAATAAAACCAACTTATAAAAATATATTATCATATAAAAATCCAAGATAAGAGGCAATGGGGATCTACATGTATCAACCCAACCAAGGCCAATGAGTATACCTGCAGCTCTAAATTTCCATCATTGATGCCCAACATCTCATGTGTCTATACAAAGATTCTTGAAGGATAGTTTTCACCTCCCCACTACTCCATGTCTCAAGGTAAAACAAACTCAAAAAATATAATGCCCACAAACTATGTTCAATATGGGGATTCCACATAGAAGATAGAGGACTTCTTCACAAATAAGTGAGTACTATCTCTATATGTGTGCAAAATATAGGGGTTGTGATGAATAACATCCTAAACTGGATTTATGTGGAAATAGTAGTCAGACTAGTCCCCACATGGCCTCATTCGTGCCGCCCCATACATTATATTTTGATGACTAGTTATAAGGGTCTAATGGTGGAATATTGGGGAGACTATTACCTCATGATCATAGTAGAACAGTGGAATTATTAGTCATAAATCAATATAAAATAGATTAAGATGTAATAATAACATACAAGAAATAGAAGATAAATATAATGAATAAATAAAGTGTCTAACACCAATAAACAATAGTTCATGAATTCCCAGATGATGATACAAAAAATAAAGAAATAAAAACACATTAGGAAATATAAAATATTGTTTTATAAAAACAAAAATAAAAAATAAAAAACCATGATTTTAGACTTCATGAGCCTCCTGAGTACTAGCTTAGCCCTGGGATCCTAACTCCCATGTACACAACATAGCACATTCTATAATCCATGGACCTATGAACATGAAGATCTTCTCGGTAACCCCAATGCAATGAAGGATTGAGTAAGGTGTGAGATATATTTAGTAGGCCACCACCTATGGTGTGTATATTATAAACCAGTTCCTGAATATAAAATAAGTTGGGTGTAGGATGTCACAGTAAATAAGAAATGAACAAAAAATAAATAAATAAGTCATCTTAGGTTCCTAATAGAAACCCAGACTTCAATACTTTCTTCATCATAAGAAATAAATGTATGAGCCATAGACAACCTCCACTTTTGAGATATAGGGTAAGTTATAACAAGCTTGGTAAAATTGGTAACATGAGATGAAACAAACCTGAGCATCTTATTTATCTTGGATGATGTGTCCCTTGGATAAAGAAATTTCATCAACCTTTACTATAAAAGTAATTACAAAAAATAAATATGCTACATATTAGGCCCACGTAGGGAGAAGCTTTACAAGTGACCCATGATTTACACTTGGAGCACCTTAAACGCTCACTGTATTAGATGTCTATCCAATGTGATCCATGAATGGTCTCACATGTATCCATCATGGACTAATGTGAGATAAAGATATATGATCCCATACTTGGGATCTCACATAGGGGGGAAAGTCTCACTCTTGATTTGGTACAACCATCTCACTAATTATCCAATACTGGGTGTCTCCCCTATTGAACCGATATCACTCATAATGAGTTAATAGGAATGCATGATGATCCCATCCTAGCACACCAGTATCACCATTGGTGTATACAAAATCCATCATCGAAATTGATCATTATCATTTTACGCTCTTCCTCGACGTTCCAGGTAAGGAAATTCAACTATCACTCGCATCGTCAATATTTCATTTAATTATTTTGGTTAAAACAATACAAAAGGCCATGATAAAGGGAATGAAATATTAAACAATGATGCATTAAGGGGGCCAAACCAATTTCCTACCCTACATATTTATAATAATTGACCATCGATATCTAACTCACTTTACGGAACATGAATTGAAGGTCATATGAGAAAGATCTCCTCATACCTGGAGTAGGAGAAGAAGAACCCCCAAATGAGGACGCTACATTTAGAGGAGGAAGAATAAAGGAGGATTAAAAAATAATTAGGTAGGAGAAAACTGTAAATTTACCCCTTTAATGAGGAACACGGTATGGTCGTATGGTTGTTAAAAACATGCGCCAAATGTTCTCATGTTCTTATCTAAGGATGGAGGTCACATTATTTGGGAAACCATGTGAAAATCATGCATTTCCCCTTTGTCCAAATCCTGTAGCTAGCTGCATGGTCATGTAGCTCCTTATTCTTGGTTGGCACAAACTATTTGGTACCTCCATCTCCACTAAACCAGGACACATGGTTTTCTTATTAGGGCCACACAATTTCAGAAAAACATTATTCCCTTCCTTCTTTTTCTTTAAATGTGATTTTAGGCGCAGAAACTACTAATACTTGAAAAACACTCAAGTGACCAATCGATCCTTAAAACAAGTCTAAAAACACATTTAAGTGTTCCAACACACAAAATTTCATTCTGAATCATGGATTGGAAACTGAACAATAAACCAAATGATAAAAATAAATTTCCCTTATAATTCTATCTTGTCCAAAAACAAAGGATTCTACAATCTTCCCACCATATAATTTCTCATCCCCAATAATCCATGAGGAAAATATAGGAAGAAATAACTAACCTATTAGAGTCAGGAATTGCATCCAATGGGTTTTTTCTCATTTCCCAATACCCATCACACCTCTGGGAACCACTTTAAGCATACATCACATAAGCTATAGAAAAATGATCCGGTGATCATATTAAAAACTAAAACCTAGAGATGGGGCTTACACATTCCCATCTAACGTGACATATGATCTCCACGATGTCTATTTAATCACCACAAACATGTGAAAAAGGAGATACAGTTCTGAATCAAAGTATCTCCACTCTCGAAATTATATAAAAGAGAAAGACCTTTTTATCCTAAATATTATATTGGAATAATTCACAACATGAGATATTATTCAACTCTGAAC
Source organism: Viscum album (assembly GCA_963277665.1). Taxonomy (NCBI): domain Eukaryota; kingdom Viridiplantae; phylum Streptophyta; class Magnoliopsida; order Santalales; family Viscaceae; genus Viscum; species Viscum album. The sequence goes on from OY728139.1 coordinate 139,555,372, forward strand.
TAACCTCAAAAACCTTGTCAAACTTATATTTCCATGACAAACTTGGGTGACACACACTAAATTTTCCACAACCTAACAATGCCATGATGTGGTTCCTCACCGACCACATAGGAAAAATAATTGGGACATCTTGTCAAACTGTGATAGGTCCACTACCCTAAATAAACTCATCTTAGACTTCCAGGGTATATCAAAATCTAGTTTTGATTCCCTAGTAATAATTCTCTTCAATATTTTATTTGAACAAGCTCACTGAAGCACGTAACTAGACTCTGATGATGCCTATATCCAAATATACAATCAGATTCCATGACCCAGCAAACACAGAGGTGCATGCCAAATATAGTACACTAGTATAACCACCCTTAAAACAACCCATATGATCTCTATTAAAGTCATTTGTAAGCTAAAAATCATCAACTGGAGTCCAATGGCTCATCCAAGGTAAACCATACACGGATCTTATAAGAGAGACATCGATACAATGATAAAAATATACATATGAATAACACTACTAAGCCCAAAGTGGCATCAATTTAAAGAACGGGTTGGTATCCCTATGTCCATCCTATGCATTCCAACTAGGAAACCCTAGAACCACTGAAGGATAACCAAACCTTCTAATCGGCCATGTTACTGGTGCACAAATCTAATGAAAACCACCTCTCAAGAATAATAACTTTTTAATTTTAGTGTGTCATACAACAGACACTATCTTAGTTTACACTAATGATTTCATGATATGGGACATGATCATTATTAAACTGATATTACACCAAGAGGATTGGGATATCTCTGAAAACGATCTAAGAAGCTTCCTGGATATAAAATGAAGTTCCTGTCACAATCAAACTAATAATATCACTCTACACCATGAGAAGTACAGTTGACACACCATATATTGACATCTACTGAAGAGAACACTTACTCCCACTAATGCATTGTTTTTACCCCACCATGATTATTTTACTAGATGATGCATCTCATGATCTTTCTTTGATATCCACCAATGTTCATCCATGGATAAAATTGTTTTTCAAAAGGAACACACATATCCTCTCATTCATCGACATGAAGCCTCACACGAACCAACCTAGTAAGAAACTCACCAGCCCCAATGGTTTTTAGACAGAACACTTACCATATCTAAATGTTCCTCATCATTATGCACCATGTACTTAGAAGGAGAAAATTAAATAGAAATTAAGTGATTCTCCCCACCATATGAGTGTCCCCAATGTCTGATTTATGGAGAACTGGACCTCATCCCATGGTACACACTCCATCGACTATTGAATGTGGGTCCTAGAGGTGGTCAAAACACCTTCAGTGATCGTTAAACTAAAAGAGAGGAGGAAACCAATAGCTTAAAATATCTCTTAATTATGGACATGGTTAGACATAGTTGTATCACTCCATTAGAGGAAATCCCATGCACACCATAAAATTAGCATAATGGAAACAAACTGATCATCATGTCAAGACACTTGATAGTCTTTAAAGAACCACCCTATGAATTGGGATGAGTTTTATTTGGACTCATACTGATTTCATACCTTAGAGATGACATGTGACTCAAGTGTTTCATCATAAGGCTGAAACAACATCAACAGGGCTGGCCCTAGGGCAAGCCCCGAGAGCCCCCAGGCTAGGGCAACAGGCAATCAAAGAAAAAAAATACAAAACCAAGGGCAAAAAATTCACCATTTCACTGTAGATCTTAATACATTTTAGGGAAAAATTTCATAGGCAGTCTTGGGCAACAGAATTTACCGGGCCGGTCCTGAACATCAATAGAACCCAAAGGTTATTCATACAATTTTAGCAACTCAATTTTTAAGGCCTGAAACAATTCCTACTAACTTGAGGCTTCTGGTGAAAAATGGAACATCCTTAACACTATTAATAGGTGAAAACAACCAAATGAATTCAAGTATCTAATAAACCGCCCAATAGAATTGCCTTATAGTATCACTACACAATTTGACTGTCAAAATGTCTGATGACCACCCGAGTCACCCATCACTGAAGATAAATAATAGAATCACATGACCTATTAGTAGGTTGACCATTCACTAGACATGTGTAACCACTAAAACCAATAATTACACACTGATCACACCTTTAACAAGGATAAACTTATTGAATTACCACTAATCAATACAAGTTTTTCACTTTTAAAAGTTAAGAGTCCTATGAGGGACAAACAACACCCAGATAGTGCCACACAAGATGAACTTCTCATAAATAACTAGCAATAGATATAAAGATACGAGGGTGCTTCCTATAATGGGATAGCCTCATACAAGATCATAAATCATTGACCCAAATATATTTCCTGCTTGAAAAATGTCACTTGTATTAACTCCCATCATTTACATTATACTATAGGATAAATATCCATTGGATGATTCTCACACTCTGTTTCAAGGAAAACTCATGAAATACTAAAACTAACTGTATGAAATGGTTATAGCTAAGTACATAACATAAGGTTCTAATTCAATTCGTTACCCTAGTTCACATTTTATTCTTTTGAAATTTTAATGGATCAAATTTGCATCAAGGCATAGTTAATAAAACACTTATACAAGGTACATTATTTGTCAAAACCACAAAGCACACAGCATGTTCAATCACACTTCTTTTTTAAACACTATCTATTTAATTTAAATTCAATTAATATTATAAAATTTATCTATTAACCCCATTTTAAACATCATTTATTTATTTATAATCATTCACAATTGGATTAATTAAATAAAATTACAATTACACTCTATAGAGAAAAACACTCTTTAGGTTTCTATTGGAATTTTAATTAAATAATTCCTCATGTAATTATGACCAAAAAACAATGAAAGCTATTTTATAATAAATGAGTTATTGTTCATGTAATATTCCACCATACACTTAAATGTAAACCATATAAATGGTTGTGTACACTTTGAATAACCATCCCTGTATAATATGAACATACCCCTATGGAGTTAAATATTTAGGAATATTAAAAAAAAGTGACCTATAAGGTTCCATTGACATCATTATTAGTTCATCTATAACATCCAAAACATTTTAAGCATTTAGTTTAAAAAACACCCACAGTGGATTCATTTTATAAGTAACATGCCCTAACTGACCTACATGGGTCCAGTTGTTCATTTAATAATTTAGCCATATGGATCATTATGCCCAAGTAATATAGGTACAAGAATTCATAATGAAACAAATTCATTTAATGATAAAAAAATTTATACATATCCATTATCCTCTAACCATATAAGGAACATAAAAGATGTGTTAGTTATATGTGTTACCACTTCTCAATTTATAATGCACCCATACACTTTAAAAATTGAAGGAAACATCCCATTTAACTGCAACCGATTTATTTAGGGTAAAATAAAATTTAATAGCATTAACATTTATTCAATAGTCTTTAAGTGTATAAAGTGAATATAAAATGGTTCAATTAAATGGGTCATCACTTTTCAAATTCTAAAGTGCCCATACACATTAAAATTGGAAATTGATTCCCATTTAATCATAGCTAATATGTTTCAACCCATGTTAGAAAATCATAGAATCATAGAAATCGTAAATAAGAACATTAATTAATGACCTAAATGTAGTAAGAAAATAGTCCTGCCAAATGAAGCAACAGTCATTTTAAATAAGATGAATATTGTAAAATAAACATAGAAAGTTATTTTGTAGGAAGGAAACACTCAAAAATTGCATATAACCAAATCATGACAATCTATATTGTTGAATAATTCTAATAAAAACCCTAAGTTGGTTAATAGTAAAAATGTTATTAATGTTCTTATTATGGAATTAAAAAAGTAATGATAATATAACAGCGAAGAAACATTGACAAATTTGAAACATCCTAGCAATGAAATCTTCATGGAATGTCATATGTATGGAATTTAAATCCATAATGTCCAATGATGATGCATGTAATGCTTCCCCATTATTGTACTATGCCAAGGGTAACTTCAAAATCATATAAATAAGAAAAGAGAAGTGTACACCAACCAATCAAGGTGATATAAATATAAATTTTATTAGTTAACAACAGGAACAACAGTCTCATTCAGGGCCCCTTGGACTTTTCCCCATGTGTTGGTTGATCACTCGCAAGCACAACTATTTACCATCTGCCAGAATATTAATAGTATCTTATATATCATCTAAAAAATAGTAATAAAAAGGAAATGAAAGCTTTGATACCACTTTGTAATGTCCCAACCCTGCTAAATATAGAAATAGTAGTTCAACTGGTCACCACAATGACTCATCCACACCTCCCCTTGTGCCAGAGGATGTCAACTAGTAGTTATAGTTTAATGCTGGTATGGTGGGGAGACAATACCATCAAGATCAGATTATCATAGTGATATTAATAGACATAAATCAAAAGATAATATGAGAAGTTTAAATAATAAATGGATCGAAGTGGAAGATAATTATGAAGGATAAATAAATTTATAATTCCAATATACAACAATACATGCATGTCTAAATGATCATACATTAACTAAAATGGTGAACACACATCATGTAACATGATACTATACAGTACATGCCTAAAATAAATAAAAACAAACCCAAGGGAGAACTCCATGAGACTCATGGGTACTAGATCAATCATAGGATTCTAAATCCCATGTACATAGCAAATCACAAGCCATAATCCATGGACCTATGATCACGGAGATCTTATCTGGTACCCCGGTGGAATGGAAGGCTAAGTAGGGTGTGAGATATACTCAGTTGGACACCACAATCAGTCTATATAGAAATAACTAGATCTTGGAAATAAAATAAGTAGTATGCAGTATTTCAAATTAAAGATACAATGAAAAAAATAAGTTAGATTTGGATTCTCAAGGGAAACTTGTCGGCCATACCTACTTCAGATAAAGAAAAAAATGTTTAAACCAAAGAAAACTAGTACAGTTGTGATATGGTGGAACTAATAATAAGATTTTTAAAAGAGTTAACATGATATGGACCGAACCAAACAAAATTAGTGGGTTTGGAGGATGCATCCCTTGGATTAAAAAAGTAATCTAGTCTTTAATAAAAAAAATTACAAAAACTCAATATGCAACATCCTGAGCCTATGAGAGGTGAACCTTTACAAGGAACCCATGTGACACACCAAGATTTACTTTGACACTAAAGTCCATTAGAGTCTATCCAATGTGATCTATGAATAGTCTTGAAAGTGTCACTTCCAACCTAATTTGAAACAATAACCCTTGATTCCATACCAAGTATCTTACGTAGTTGACCACGTCTCGCTCATGGATTGGTACAACCATCTCTCCAATGAGCTCGTCCAAGGTGTATCCCATCAGGAATCAACATCGATAATAATGAGGTAAGAGGAAATCACGGTGATCATTTCTTGTCAAACTAGTATCACCCCTTGAGTAGCTACAATCTACCTATGAAACTGATCATAAGAACATTGAGCCAGTCCTCAGTGTTCTGTGGAAGGAAACACAAGTATCACTCACAATGTCCATGTTTCATTCAATTAATTGGTTTCAAATATATATAATTACATGATAAAGGTAATGACAGATGAATCAAGGATTCATTAAGATGTCCACATCCATTTTCCACCCTATTTATTTAGAAAAGGTGTCTATATACACAACCAGCCACATCAAGAAGCAATAATACAGAAGAATCCATTGAAACACTCGTACCACAAATCCATGAAAGGAATAACACATAAATAACATTCCCAATTTGAATATATTGCACCTCATATAGGGGTTTTATTAGAAAACATGACACTATTATTAGTGAAATTATTTCAGTTCATTTTGTTCAATCCATTTCCAACACAAAGCATTAAAAACACACCTCAAGGTGGTTTTTATACAAGTAAGCATCCAAATTTTATACATTGATAAAAAGTAATGCCAAATGGGTGGATATAACCATGATTGACAACATTTATAAATGGTTACTAATGAACACACCCAATGTGATGGTTTGGGTTGAGGTCATAACCTCCAACCATGCCAAGAATTTTCTAAACGCATCACTTATAAAGCTGGGAAAATTAATTCAAGAAATTTAATTATTTTTAAGTGACACCAAGAATGCTCAGTGTGTGAAAAAAAGTACATTTTATGAAAGGATGAAACATTATAACAATATAAATATCACCTACATCATTTTTGGTTTGACCAACATGTCCAATATCAAGTTCTGATTTGGTCTGATTCGGGAGAAATTAAATAAAATGATGAACACCCTAAAAATAAGGTGAAGTAGGTATCACCAAAATAGAACAAAGGAAAGAAGATAAAAATTTACAAAAGAAATATGAGTCATAGAAATATTGAGGGATCTTCAACACACATTACTGCACTGAAATTAGAGGTCAAATGATGGAGATCTCCACATACTTATAGGATGAGGATAAGAACCCATGAAGGATATTGCTATGCATATAGGAGGAAGAAATGAGAAGGAAAATAGAATACGGTGGAAAAGTAAAATTCAAAAATTCACCCCTTTGAGGAGGAATATTTTTTTGCTTTATGGTTTTCCAAACATTACGCCAATCATGCTCTTACTACTGCCAAAGGAGGGAGGTCACAATGTTCATGTACAAAGTTCAAGAAACCATGAAAAACCCATTCTTTTACAATATGTCTGAAACCAATAAAAATTTTCACGGTAGTGTGGGTCCTTCCACATAGTAAGACAAAACCATTTGGAACCTCTAACTCCACTAAAAAAAGCCACAAAGATTCCTCTAAGGTATTCATGGTTTTAGAAAAACCATATGCCCATCCTGCTTCTACCATTAAGCATGCCTTCAAGACCTGAAACTACCAAAACATGAAAGAATGCATGAGGGAACCCTTGTGACTTAAAAAAACTCTAAAAACAATGCATCTATGTATTGAAAATCAAAAATTTAAATTTTCATTCTCTTTTTAAAAATTATCCCATCATCCAAATGATAAAACTCAATTCCCCTTGAAATTTCATCCTGTCTAAAAACATTGGACTCTGCGTCACAACCTACTATGGTAGGGGAGTAATATCCCCATAGATTTTGGGCCCCTACCCTAGATAGGTAATATCCATATCTACTTAGAATAATTAGTACAGGGGACCCATTTAATGGTGGGATAGGGGAGTAACATCTCTATAGAAAGAGGTATCATGCCTTAAATATGGTATAATAGTCTCTATTTAGAATAACAAGTATAGGGGACTCGTGCCCTTCTGTGATAGAGGAGTACCATACCCTTATATAGAGTACAAACTTCTTAAATGGGGGAGTACCTTCTCTACCAAGAATAATGAGTTCATGGGACCCATGACCTATTGGAAAAGGAGAGAATAATCCCCATAGATATGGCACATGGTCCTTAGATATGGTATTGTTGTCTCTACCTAGAATCTCTCTGATGATCATTCCCAATAACTACCATCATTAATAGTCACATAAAGAATCTTCAAAATTATATCATATATCATAAAATCTAAAAGTACACTAATAATTCCACCATTTTTTTATTTGTATAAAAATCTATATAGGAAACTCATGGGTCAAAATATGAGTCAAAACGAAGGAGAGATGAGAGGTAGAAGATTCATAGTGAATTATATTGAATGTTTGGGGACCACATTGAATTTTGAATTTCTCTCATTCCTAGATATATTCTACTAAGAAAAATCTTTCAAGCCATCTCCTAATGTGGCATGTCCTCTAGGATACAAGGCATGTATGACCACCCATGGTCCTAGCTGTGTATCACTACTCATGTTTTGTATTCTTGTCCATAAGGGGACCAAGGAATGTGTATATAGCACACAATAAGGCCAAATGGGGGTTCTCATATCATATAGTCTCGTGAATAAGGTGGTGATATTTATCACCAACTGAAACCCTTGCTGATGTGAAAAGCCTAAGTACATGTCTGGTGTTCTTCCTCACTACACAGCATATAGTCATGTTTTTCTTATATAAAATTTGAACAACCTCATGTAATATATATATAACGACCCAAACTTTACATACATTGTTAATACTTCAAAATTGAAGAACACTCATTACAACATATGACAAAACCACAAAGGACCGTATAGGTATAGTGTCTTTAGAAACTGGGAAACATAAACAACTGGTTCATAAATCTTTTACAGTGTCTCCCATTTATTTCATCATATCTAGGGTCCCTTTAGCATATTCTACTTAATATCCATATTCCTGACCTGGGGAAAAGAAAACGTAAAAGGGTGAGCTCAAATGCTCAGCAAGGGCAAATAAAGGAAATAAAAATCATATCATATCTTTATGAAAATCAAAACCTGCAAAAGAGATCATAATATCTTAACATGGAATAAATCATAGAAGTGAAAATGAGATCCCCATAATCATAACATAAAACTTGAAACTTTGTGGCATGCACACATAATCATGGAAAATCATTTCTTGTTAGTCATGACTCATTGCCAAGACTATCTTAGTGGACAAAGTCCCTTTCTGAACCGCGTTCACTCCTCGTTTCAGTCCTGTATCACTGAACCGAAATAACCTTCCGTTCCAGCCATGTCTATCTCATGAGATATAAAATCATTACCCAATGCATTGGAGGGAGATATAGGTCCCACCCATCTCATAATGATACCATTCTTATGTGTGCCACAAAATCATAAATCATACATCATTTCATAACCCATGTAATAAAAATGGGATTCTTGAAACATCATGACATCATAAATCAATTCATATAAGATAAAGGAATTCATAAACATAATTCCATCACAACATAGTCAAATAAATGTAAAAATATGGATAGAAACAGAACCCTTTATTATCTTAGATGGAAAATAATTTTGATAAAACACTTGAATTGAATTCTTGAGGAAAATATCCTTTCTTCTTCAAAATCAATTTCTTTTCACAAAACATCATGCAATTTTAAAAGAAAGAGATTTTATTGAAAATAGTCATGAAATCTTTTAGAGGAAGCTTCATGAAAATAAGGCTTTATAAAACAGTAGAAATCCGTTCGTGTCGTATAAGTTAAAAAAACATTCTTCGTACTTTTGTCGGAAAAGTCAAAAAGTACCTCGTACAAAAACGACAAAAGATTCCTTTCATTTCTTTTACTAAAAACTCACCGAAGGGTAAAATTGGATTTAAACTATTGTAAGTGGATGGAAATAATATTACATATTGATGAAACATGGATGTGGATGATAAAATACACCCCAGTGAATACTTACGAATAAACAATCTCGGATAAAAATGAGATTGTGATATTTCCCTTACCTTAGGTCCAATTTGCTTTGTTCGTGTCCGAAGCTCCTGTATAATGGTTTAAATAATGTTATTGACTTATTCCAGAATCATACATATTGATATGATATCATATATGGTCATATTATTAGCTTCTTGTTAGTAATATTTCATTGTTACTTGTTACTCAGGTCTTTATAACTTTTTGTTCTTATGCGTGTTTTGTCGAATAAATTCTTATTCTTATCTTTAGGATATAGATAATTCATTTACAGAATGGTATTAGTTTAGTATATACCATATTCATTCATTCAATTCATTTATATAATCATTATGAAATGAAGATCATGTAGAACGAGTCGCATCACATCGTGGAGACGGTATTCCGTACGTACGCACGAGTGATGATATCGTTCCTATGATCGTGGAATTGTATTGGAGTATATATATATATTATTTCAGTATCAATATTACTTCATAATAATATATAGTTACTCATTACACCATTATACCCATCCTTGTAATGTGATGGTGGAAAATAGATTACACCACGGCATGGAGACGGTATTCCGTACGTACGCACGCGCGGTGATTTCATTTTTCCGTAGGATGGATAGAAGGTGAATTAGGGTTGTTTCATATTTATAATAACATATCAGTATGTAAGTAATACTGATGTTATTACTTTATCATGAAACAACTAAAGAAGAATAAGTTGAAGAAGAAAGAAATTGAAAAGATCGGTAATGGATATTACCTCTTCTTTGGAACGCCTCTTTGAATCCTCCACTTAAGGAACTAAGATTGGTCTTTGGAGAAGACCAGGACCTCTAGGATTATTCTAGGGAAGTGGAGAGGAGAAAATGGCAGGGGTTGGCCGATCTTGAGTGCTCAAATTGGTGTGAGGAGGAGGGGGAGGAGGTGCCCTTTTATAAGGGAGGAGAGGGGCACCTTAGGAATATGTCAAAATATTATTTTATATTAAAGTAAAAATCGGTTTATAATGGTTCCAAAGGGTCTTATTTCGAAGATAAAGTGGGGATAGGTCGAAATACTATCAACCAATAGGATTTAGACAAGTTTAGGGTTTTATTTTAACCTTATCAATTAGATTTAACTCTAAGTTAATTAATTTAACTTTTACCGTGTCTTTTTGTTTTCTTTCACTATATGGTTAATACACTTACTATAACATGCCAAACGAATCCCAAATTGTTTATTATTAATATATATATATCCTTATCTAAGTCATTTGGCCGAACCTTAGATTTTTAGGAATACAATAACAATTAATAATATAATATTTTATTTAAAAACTATTTTGCGTCAATTTTGACACTATTTGATATATGATTTTTGTGAAAGTCATAACAGAATTATATGTTCGAAAAAAGTTGATTAAATCAACATTAATATATCATAGTAACCTAGAAAATTAGTGGAATTCATAAAAAGTCTCAAATTACATTTATTGTGGTATTTATATTATCAATTTTGTCAATATTGCATTAATAAGATAATTACTGCATCATCTTTGTGTCATAAATAAATTAAATTATTTGATGTCTAAAAATTACAAATAAAATACCATCATGTAGGAAATCTTTTTAGCTTTCTAATGAATATTTACAATTGAATATATCTTATGTATAACCCCATATTAAAAATTATTTACTTATTAAACTTTGATTTTAACTATTTTAACCCTTCTTTAAATAAATTAATAATAAATGTCCTAATCTAATCCAAGTGGGCCTAAATGGTCATATTTTATTCCTAAGTTTGTTTTTGGTCGAATTACACTTGTCCAATAGAATTAGGACATGTGTTAGGGTAATATTAATATCATATTTACCCTTAGTTACCCTATTTACTATTAACCGCGGTAAAAATAGTAAAAAGTTACTATTCACCAAAAAATTATTTTTATCTCATTGAACCACATTTTACTTACTGACATCAACCGTGTCTGTCGGATTTTTGAAATTCCATTCACAGAAGCGGTAAAATTAAGTTTTATGCAAAATTCAGTTTTTAACCTACCACTTAGTCGTTTCACTATTCATCAAAAATTGAAAGTTTTCAGAAAAATACCAAAATTTCACCCTAGGCTAATTTCGATATTCTGAGTCCAAAAATGAAGTCCATTTTAAAAAATAAAATTTATAAAATTTCAAAAAGTGGTTATTACTATTCATAACGGCTAGTTTTAATAGCATATTGTTGTTTAGTGAAACTCAGTATTGCGTACGACGCAAGCTATCGAGGAAGGTCGCGATTGCGTGTAAAGCAAGCCAAGCAAGTGTTGTGTAGAAAAAGATTCCTTTGATGATTTATATAACCTAAAAGTCTCGGGTGTTACATTCTACCCCCCTTAAAAAGAATTTCTCCCTCGAAATTCGTCACTTTGTAACAAACAAATGAGGATACTTCTCCCTCATCATATCCTCAAGCTCCCATGTAGCTTCTTCAAGTTGGTGGTTCCTCCATAAAACTTTCACCAAGCGAGTGGTCTTGTTTCGTAGGACTTTTTCGCTACGATCCAGAATCTCTATCGGTTGTTCTTCATAAGAAAGATCTTGCTCCAGCGGTACAACTTCTGAGCTGAGTAAATGTGAAGGATCTGGTATGTACTTTCTCAGGAGAGATACGTGGAACACATCGTGAACTTGAGAGAGATTCGGTGGAAGCGCCAATCGGTAAGCTACCTTCCCAACACGATCCAGTATTTCAAAAGGACCGATATATCTAGGGCTCGACTTCCCCTTCTTTCCAAATCTCATAACCCTCTTCCAGGGAGATATTCGTAAGAACACTTTATCGCCCACTTCAAACTCTAGGTCTTTTCTTCGGTTGTCGGCATAACTTTTCTGTCGACTCTGAGCTGCTCTTATGTGTTGTTGAATAGATCTGACCTTTTCTACCATTTCATCAACGAGATCAGGTCCTAATAGCTTTCTTTCCCCAACTTCATCCCAGCAAGTTGGAGTCCTGCATTTCTTTCCATAGAGAGCTTCATAAGGAGCCATCTAAATACTAGAGTGAAAGCTATTATTATAAGAAAATTCCACCAAAGGTAGGTGTTGATCCCAACCTCCTTTGAAATCCATAGAGCAAGCTCTCAACATATCTTCTAGGGTTTGAATTGTTCTCTCAGACTGACCGTCTGTCTGGGGATGATAAGCAGTGCTGAAACTCAACTCTATATCTAGAGTATGCTGAAGACTTCGCCAGAACTTCGAGGTAAATCTCGGATCTCGATCAGATATAATAGAAAGTGGTACTCCATGCAATCTTACCACTTCCTTTATATATATCCTGGCAAGCTGATCTAGAGAGAAATCCTCTCTAATAGCAATGAAGTGTGCAGACTTTGTAAGACGATCAACTATGACCCAGATAGCATTATTGCCTTTGGATGTTTTAGGAAGTCCTGTGACAAAGTCCATAGTGATGTTTTCCCATTTCCATTCGGGTATGGGTAATGGTTGTAACATCCCCTTAGACTTCTGTCTCTCAGCTTTAACTTGTTGACAAACCAAGCATCGAGAGACATATTCAGCAACATCTCTTTTCATGCCATCCCACCAGAAGTACTCTTTCAGGTCCCTATACATCTTCGTGCTTCCAGGATGAATAGAGAATGATGAACTATGAGCCTCATCCAGCAGCTCATTCTTTAATTCGGGGATGGGAGGAACGCAAACCCGATTCCTGAACTTTATTATCCCATCACAATCAAGGTTGAATTCAGGAACATTTCTCACCTTCTTTTGTAACTCGACATCTTCTTTCTGTGCCTCTTTAATCTTCACATGTATAGATGGTTGAACATTCATTTGAGAAAGATAAGATTTTTCCCCTTCCATTATAATTCCAAGATCCATCCTTTGTAAATCCATAAATATTGGATCTTTTGTGATCCTCATCATGGATAAACTAGCATGGTCTTGTCGACTTAATGCATCTGCCACCTTGTTTGCTTTCCCAGGGTGGTAATGGATTGAGCAGTCATAATCCTTAATCAGCTCCAACCATCTTCTTTGAAGCATATTCAACTCCTTTTGTGTGAAAATATACTTTAAACTTTTATGATCAGTATAAATATCACACCTTTCACCATAAAGGTAATGCCTCCAAATCTTTAATGCAAAGATTACCGCAGCCAACTCCAAATCATGTGTTGGGTAATTTTGCTCATGGATTTTCAACTGTCGTGAGGCATAAGCTATCACCATATCATTTTGCATAAGAACACACCCCAATCCCTTCTTGGATGCATCACTGTAGATCACAAACCTTTCTCCACTACAAGGCAGTGTGAGCACAGGTGCACTGGATAACCTTCTTTTCAACTCCTTGAAATTCTCTTCACATTCTTCCATCCAGACAAACTTAACTCCTTTCCGGGTCAACTTGGTGAGTGGATTAGATAATCGTGAAAAATCTTTTACAAAACGTCGATAATATCCAGCCAAACCAAGAAAACTTCGGATCTCAGTTACTGTTGTTGGTCTTGACCATCTTTCGATAACCTCTGTTTTTGCTGGATCCACAGATATCCCCTCTTTTGAGATTATATGACCCAAAAATGCAACTTTTTGAAGCCAAAATTCACACTTGGTAAATTTGGCATAAAGCTTCTCCTTTCTCAGGGTCTTCAATATAATTCTCAAGTGATCTTCATGCTCTTCCTTGCTCTTTGAATAGACAAGAATATCGTCTATAAAGACTACCACAAATTGATCAAGATAGTCTCTAAAGACTCTATTCATTAGATCCATGAAGATAGCAGGGGCATTAGTAAGACCAAATGGCATCACTATAAATTCATAGTGTCCATACCTTGTACGGAAAGCCGTCTTTGGTATATCCTCCCTTTTGACCCTTAATTGATGATACCCTGAACGAAGATCAATCTTGGAAAAGTATTGAGCTCCGCGTAGTTGGTCAAATAAGTCATCAATGCGTGGGAGAGGATATTTGTTCTTGATAGTGATCTTGTTAAGTTCTCGATAATCAATGCAAAGTCTCATTGATCCATCTTTCTTCTTAACAAATAGAACAGGTGCTCCCCAAGGTGACGCACTAGGGCGTATGAATCCCTTATCAAGATTCTCTTGGAGTTGCTTCTTCAATTCCTGCAACTCAATTGGGGACATTCTATAAGGTGTCTTTGAAATAGGCAAAGCACCCGGTACGAGTTCTATTGAAAACTCAACTTCACGATTTGGTGGAAGACCCGGCAATTCCTCCGGAAAGACATCATCAAACTCCCGTACAATGGGCATATTCTTAATCGTGAGTTTCTCACCAACCATTTGAGATAAATAACCTTCATTTAGTGGAATCAATACCCATAAGATGGAAGAAATTTCCACTGGAAGGTTATGTTCATCCTTGCATTGATAGACGATCGTAGATTGATCTGGAATATGAAATGTGACTTCCCTTCTTTGGAAATCGATATGAGCTCCATGTAGAGAAAGCCAATCCATGCCAAGAATCACATCAAATTCCACTAAAGGAAGGATCACAAGATTTGCAGGAAGCACATTCCCACAAACTTCGATCGGAGAAGAATTATAAACTTTTGATGCGATTGATGTGCCATTAGGTGTTGTCACAGCTAACTCAACATCTAATTGTTGAGGTAATACGGTGATACCCTTAGAAAATTTTTCAGAAATAAAAGAGTGGGTGGATCCAGAATCAAATAAAACATTTTCTACTTTAGAGTGGATGGTAAGTGTACCTTTCACCACATCGTTATCGTACTCCACATCGCTGATAGAAATTGCATGTGACTTTCCTTTGTCTTTAGCCTTAAGAGTTTGTTGACATCGACCATCATCATCAACCCTTGGATTTGGGCATTGATTGGCATAATGCCCCATCTCCTTGCACTTGAAACATTCAAGTGTAGTAGGTTCATTCTGTGTATCCCTTCCTTTTTTTGCGTCATTAGACATCTTCTTCCCATTATCACGGCATTCAAATGCCCGATGACCTTCTTTTCCACATTTAAAACATTTACTTGTCCCTTTAAGACAACTCCCTCCATGTTTCTTTCCACACTTTGAGCATAAGGAAAAGCTCATCTTCTTTTCCGTGTGCTCTTTAGATTTTTCTTTGAATTCCATCTTCCTCTTCTTATCAAACCCATGTGACTGATGGGTTACTCCAATCTCCATCTCGACTTTGAGAGCACATTGAACTATTTCCTCGTAGCTATTGAAGTCCCTTATGGTTAACGCCCTTCGAAGACTTGGTTTTAAGCCACTAAAGAATCGATCGATCTTACTCTCAGGTTGGATAATAATACCAGAAGCCTACCTTGCAAGTCTGGTAAAATTTGCTTCATAGGTACCAACAGATTCATCATCCCTTTGCTTCAGTTCAAGGAACTCTTTCTCCATCTTTGTTCGGAGAATACGAGGGAAGTACTTATTGAAAAATAAGTTCTTGAACTCGTCCCATTCCATAGACTCAATTTCATCCCTTTGCCTCGTATTCTTAACAAGATTCCACCATTGATCCGCATCTCCTTCCAAACGATACACTGCTAGGATGACTTTATCATGCTCAGAACATTGAAGAACTGAAAATATCTTTTTAGTAGTACTAATCCATTGTTCAGCAACTAATGGATCAGTAGACCCGCTGAAAGAAGGTGGACGCTGCCTCATGAAGGATTCAACAGAATGTTGCTCCCTCCTTTGCTCGTTTGGAAATCCTATATGATTCATAGCTTGAGAAAGTTGTGTGAGCATGGCTACAAGATTTTTCATTCCAGCTCCCATATCGTTTGGTTGCTCAGGGGGACAATCATTGCATTTCCCATCGCATTCTGCATTAACACGGTTCCTTCGGGTTCCAGCCATTGACTAAAACCAAGAAGAATAGTGTGAGAAACACTAATTATAATAGGAAACCACATAATTCAAGAATAAAATTTTCATGCTTATGGTCTTATCCTAGGTTATTCATGGCCATTTCTAAGATTGTGTTCTATGCTTAGACTTATCCTTAGGGTTCTTACTAAGGATTTCACATCCTAGTTTCCAAAGGTTGACTATACCTTTCCTCTGATACCAACTATAACGACCCACACTTTACATACATTGTTAATACTTCAAAATTGAAGCACACTCATTACAACATATGACAAAACCACAAAGGACCGTATAGGTATAGTGTCTTTAGAAACTGGGAAACATAAACAACTGGTTCATAAATCTTTTACAGTGTCTCCCATTTATTTCATCATATCTAGGGTCCCTTTTAGCATATTATACTTAATATCCATCTTCCTGACCTGGGGAAAAGAAAACATAAAAGGGTGAGCTCAAATGCTCAGCAAGGGAAAATAAAGGAAATAAAAATCATATCATATCTTTATGAAAATCAAAACCTGCAAAAGAGATCATAATATCTTAAGATGGAATAAATCATAGAAGTGAAAATGAGATCCCCATAATCATAACATAAAACTTGAAACTTTGTGGCATGAACACATAATCATGGAAAATCATTTCTTGTTAGTCATGACTCATTTCCAAGACTATCTTAGTGGACAAAGTCTCTTTCTGAACCGATTTCACTCCTCGTTTCAGTCCTGTATCACTGAACCGAAATAACCTTCCGTTCCAGCCATGTCTATCTCATGAGATATAAAATCATTACCCAATGCATTGGAGGGAGATATAGGTCCCACCCATCTCATAATGATACCATTCTTATGTGTGCCACAAAATCATAAATCATACATCATTTCATAACCCATGTAATAAAAATGGGATTCTTGAAACATCATGACATCATAAATCAATTCATATAAGATAAAGGAATTCATAAACATAATTCCATCACAACATAGTCAAATCAATGTAAAAATATGGATAGAAATAGAACCCTTTATTATCTTAGATGGAAAATAATTTTGATAAAACACTTGAATTGAATTCTTGAGGAAAATATCCTTTCTTCTTCAAAATCAATTTCTTTTCACAAAACATCATGCAATTTTAAAAGAAAGAGATTTTATTGAAAATAGTCATGAAATCTTTTAGAGGAAGCTTCATGAAAATAAGGCTTTATAAAACAGTAGAAATCCGTTCGTGCCGTATAAGTTAAAAAAAACATTCTTCGTACTTTTGTCGGAAAAGTCAAAAAGTACCTCGTACAAAAACGACAAAAGATTCCTTTCATTTATTTTACTAAAAACTCACCGAAGGGGAAAATTGGATTTAAACTATTGTAAGTGGATGGAAATAATATTACATATTGATGAAACATGGATGTGGATGATAAAATACACCCCAGTGAATACTTACAAATAAACAATCTCGGATAAAAATGAGATTGTGATATTTCCCTTACCTTAGGTCCGATTTGCTTTGTTCGTGTCCGAAGCTCCTGTATAATGGTTTAAATAATGTTATTGACTTATTCCAGAATCATACATATTGATATGATATCATATATGGTCATATTATTAGCTTCTTGTTAGTAATATTTCATTGTTACTTGTTACTCGGGTCTTTATAACTTTTTGTTCTTATGCGTGTTTTGTCGAATAAATTCTTATTCTTATCTTTAGGTTATAGATAATTAATTTACAGAATGGTATTAGTGTAGTATATACCATATCCATTCATTCAATTCATTTATATAATCATTATGAAATGAAGATCATGTAGAACGAGTCGCATCACATCGTGGAGACGGTATTCCGTACGTACGCACGAGTGATGATATCGTTCCTATGATCGTGGAATTGTATTGGAGTATATATATATATTATTTCAGTATCAATATTACTTCATAATCATATATAGTTACTCATTACACCATTATACCCATCCTTGTAAGGTGATGGTGGAAAATAGATTACACCACGGCGTGGAGACGGTATTCCGTACGTACGCACGCGCGGTGATTTCATTTTTCCGTAGGATGGATAGAAGGTGAATTAGGGTTGTTTCATATTTATAATAACATATCAGTATGTAATTAATACTGATGTTATTACTTTATCATGAAACAACTAGAGAAGAAGAAGTTTAAGAAGAAAGAAATTGAAAAGATCGGTAATGGATATTACCTCTTCTTTGGAACGCCTCTTTGAATCCTCCACTTAAGGAACTAATATTGGTCTTTGGAGAAGACCAGGACCTCTAGGATTATTCTAGGGAAGTGGAGAGGAGAAAATGGCAGGGGTTGGCCGTGCTTGAGTGCTCAAATTGGTGTGAGGAGGAGGGGGGGGAGGTGCCCTTTTATAAGGTAGGAGAGAGGCACCTTAGGAATATCTCAAAATATTATTTTATATTAAAGTCAAAATCGGTTTATAATGGTTCCAAAGGGTCTTATTTCGAAGCTAAAGTGGGGATGGGTTGAAATCCTATCAACCAATAGGATTTAGACAAGTTTAGGGTTTTATTTTAACCTTATCAATTAGATTTAACTCTAAGTTAATTAATTTAACTTTTACCGTGTCTTTTTGTTTTCTTTCACTATATGGTTAATACACTTACTATAACATGCCAAACGAACCCCAAATTGTTTATTATTAATATATATATCCTTATCTAAGTCATTTGGCCGAACCTTAGATTTTTAGGAATACAATAACAATTAATAATATAATATTGGATTTAAAAACTATTTTGTGTCAATTTTGACACTATTTGATATATGATTTTTGTGAAAGTCATAACAGAATTATATGTTCGAACCAAGTTGATTAAATCAACATTAATATATCATAGTAACCTAGAAAATTAGTGGAATTCATAAAAAGTCTCAAATTACATTTATTTTGGTATTTATATTATCAATTTTGTCAATATTTCATTAATAAGATAATTACTGCATCATCTTTGTGTCATAAATAAATTAAATTATTTGATGTCTAAAAATTACAAATAAAATACCATCATGTAGGAAGTCTTTTTAGCTTTCGAATGAATATTTACAATTGAATTTATCTTATGTATAACCCCATATTAAAAATTATTTACTTATTAAACTTTGATTTTAACTATTTTAACCCTTCTTTAAATAAATTAATAATAAATGTCCTAATCTAATCCAAGTGGGCCTAAATGGTCATATTTTATTCCTAAGTTTGTTTTTGGTCGAATTACACTTTTCCAATAGAATTAGGACATGTGTTAGGGTAATATTAATATCATATTTACCCTTAGTTACCCTATTTACTATTAACCGCGGTAAAAATAGTAAAAAGTTACTATTCACCAAAAAATTATTTTTATCTCATTGAACCACATTTTACTTACTGAAATCAACCGTGTCTGTCGGATTTTTGAAATTCCATTCACAGAAGCGGTAAAATTAAGTTTTATGCAAAATTCAGTTTTTAACCTACCACTTAGTGGTTTCACTATTCTTCAAAAATTGAAAGTTTTCAGAAAAATACCAAAATTTCACCCTAGGCTAATTTCGATATTCTGAGTCCAAAAATGAAGTCCATTTTGAAAAATAAAATTTATAAAATTTCAAAAAGTGGTTATTACTATTCATAATGGCTAGTTTTAATAGCATATTGTTGTTTAGTGAAACTCGGTATTGCGTACGACGCAAGCTATCGAGGAAGGTCGCGATTGCGTGTAAAGCAAGCCAAGCAAGTGTTGTGTAGAAAAAGATTCCTTTGATGATTTATATAACATAAAAGTCTCGGGTGTTACAATATACCAATCCTCTTAATCATGATATATACCATTTTAATGTCCAAAATAGGTGTGGAAGGCTTACATCCATCAATTTGCGCCATTCAGTTTTCAGAAATTGGAATCTGTTTATCTTATCAAAGCCTGCAACACCGCATCTTTCCCACCAGTCACCACTACTCTATTTCATCACTTCTCTAGATATAAGATCCATAGAGAATCATTTATAATTAACAATCCATCTTGTTCCAGTCATAAATCACCAATCATAAATCACACTAGAATTTTCCATGAATTCAAGGGATTTATTATTCTCAACCCATCTTGACAATGTCTAACTGTAACCCCATAGACCACTGGTGAAAAATGTAAATAATAGAGGGTGATGAAGAACATAGAAAAAGATAACAAATAATCATCCAAGTGTTAATGGATAAATATTATATATCAAGGATTAATAGGGTGATAGCATGTGCAATTGGAGAGATTCATTGAATTAAAAAATAACTGGAAATTGGGAATATGTAAAGGATAAATTAATCGAAGGTCAAAGAATAGTATATGATAAAATGATCAACCTTTTAATAAAGGTATGAAATAGAAACTAATGATACCTACCTTTATTATAGACCTGTTTTTGGTAAATAAAATTTTTTCGGTGATGAGAATTACATGATTCATCTACTATCTTCTGGTGCACCTTGATTCGATATTCATTCTCCATCTAATGTCAATCTGTTAATGAATAAAACCCTTCTCCCTTCACTCATATTCATCATGGATTATGCTGATAACCCTCGAAAAACCTCATAATAAGTTATTTAAAGATAATTTTTAAAATTAGTCCATTTAAAATAAAATAAATAAATTGAATTACTTTTTTAAATAAAATGCATCACTAATGGATTATTATATTAAATGTCATAAACTGACTAACCATAGGTTGTTCTATAGTTAAACCCTACACTTTGTATTCAAATGAGGGGTAATTTTTTTTCGGGACTTCATTAAAGTGAAATTACCTTGTTTATTAAAAACATTGTGTGCATGAAATTAATATATTTAATATTTTTGTAATATCAATTATGGGTTCTCCTTCCCTAAGAAACTCCAGAAATCGTAGTGAATATCTCTGAAAATATTTCTTAAGATATGTAAAAATCACACAAGGAAAATTAGTGTCTCTAAAAGACAATTTTTATTTCCTTCAATGTAAATAAAATCTTATAAATGTCTCAGCAAAAGTTTCGGAAACATTATCTAATTTAATATTGATAGTGGTATATACGATAGATAAGGAGAGAAAATAAAAAGCTCATTTACAGATGATATTTGTAAAGAAATACTAGAAAAGAAAAACATCTTGATCTAGAGGATCCACAACATGGATTTACCTACTAATGAGCTCCTTTAGCAAAAAATCATCTACCTCACACCCAGATGCACATCTTTCAAAAGTCCTCAGTAAGAGTATTTTTCTCTCCTTTATTCTTAGGTGAATGGGTACGTGTGATATGGAATGGGTTTCATGGGTTAACATTTATTCCATCTCAGGATGTAGGAGAGACCAAGTATCACAATTGTTGGTTCTATGGGTCAGACCAAATGAACCATAAAAGGAAATCGAGAGCATGTATCTTTGCAGATGGTTGTTGATTTATCTGCAATACTAGGAATAATGATTTATTTGATGGTCTCACCAACTTGTGGTTATCCATTGTCTCCCAAATGTTTAACATGTTTATTGAATACACTCGACTCATTAGGATGTAGAATGATTCCCCCTTATTCAAGCACCATCAGCATGATACTACCGTCTCCCATACTCCCCCTAGTGTCCCCTCAAGTCATTAGATCTAGTAAAACCCTTATAATAATGGTTATAAATTTAATACAGATGGGTCATTTCGTATGGGAAGCATAAGGGTAGGTTTCCTTGACCACGATTACATGGGTTATATCATATTTATGTTTACTCCCACATTTGGTTGTGGTGAATCTCTTCATTCTAATGTTATTCCATTGATTACTAGTCTTCAAATATGTAGTGAGTGGAAAATCGAGCTGGATGTGGTGGAAACAAACTGAAATAATATCTACAACTCCTTGAATGACATTTGTAAAATTCCTTAGACTATCTCCTACTGAAAATAAAGGTGAAAAGGGTTTATCATTAACCATATGGGGGTTCTACATAAATAAAATGAGGGAAAAAGAGATGGGGACATTATAGAATCTATATATTCTCATGATGTGTATGTCATTTGTCACTATAGATTAGGATCCCTTCCCCTAGAGGGTGTCAACATAATTCATGGTTATTCCTTAAGACTTCACTATTTTCATCCCATATAGCCCCTATTCTTTTCATATAGGCCTTTACCAAACACTTTCAATAAAAAACACTGATGATGATGATGATTTTTAGGTATAAAATAGTTATTATGGTATAAAGTAGAATAGTTACATTAAGAGGTGATGAACCAGAAGCTGAATATAAGGTGAAATATATTGTTGAATAATAAAATCCTACACCCATGATAAGGTACTATATGATTTAGGATTATCTAGTTAATTTTATAAGAGACAGAAATTCACCATACCAGAAAAGAAAAATTGGGTTATTATAGAAAATTGTTATGACTTCCACAATGAACCCTATATCATTCATGTAATATGTAAAGGATAGAGAATATGTAATATCAATGAGTAAGGATCTAGGTAAAATTAAGAAAACTAAACATAGTAATTGGGGTAAAGACCCCAAAATCAAAACAAGATAGGAACTAAGTGGGTCTTCTAATAAAATTTGATGAACATTTATTGTGGTTCAAAAGAACGCTCAATTGGTGTATAAATTATAAGAACTAGTTGAAGGATTTTATCTAGATGATACAACAAAACTAATTGAATATGATGATTAAATAGGTTTTTTGTTTTTTTAATACTAATAAGAATTATAATATTTCAAATTTATGTTAAATCAACTTTCAAAAATGGGGTTATTAATGATGAAGTGTATATATAGTAACATGTGGTTTTATTAATTGGATGTAATGAGAATAAATTTTTTAGATTGTATATGTCCCTATATGGATTAAAAAAACATCTCGTTCATGGTATACGCAACATGAATTGTTTCTAAAAAAGATAATTTTAAAGGAGGGGGTTTTGAACATAATTGATATTGAATTTTTTAAAAGGACATTTCATGTTATTATATTTTTTAAGAAATAATTAGTCGATGAAACCAATGAAAATAAATTGAATAATTTTACAAGTTGGTAATCATAGAATTAAAATTTTAAATGATAAGTCATCTTACTCACATTTTTGGGATGTGTTGATCTAGAAAGTGATATATACCTTTATATCATAGGAAAATTATAAATCTTAGAGAATTATAAAATGTTATATGCATGATTTAAATACCATATCCACTACCATTGTAGTTGGAACAAATATTAGAAATCATGAAGTTATAAATATAATACATATAACTTTTTAAAAATGAATTACTAGATTTCATTAATACTTTAAATCCAATCTATCTGACATAGCTTATGCTACATGTTTGGTAACTTGGATTAAAATAAATTATAATGAATAAAATTTCATAGAAGTTAATAGGATTATGAGATATAGTATAGGTACTATTATATATAGATTATGCTATATTAATGAAAAATTACATGAATTATTAGGGATATATGATTCCTATATAGTTATTCATGTATTCAATGTAGTTTCCTCGATTAATATATAATTTTCATATTGTAAAAAAAGTGTGTGGGTTGGTTAAAAAAACAAGAAAGTGAATTAGTGAGCATATTTTAGGTAGAGTAAATGATTATGAAAATTTTATGAACAAAAATTCCATGTATAACACTGTAATCAAATGATCTGGGTGAGAATTTGCAATAGCCTATGACTATTGTACATGAAAAATTGAATCTCGTTAATCATAATAATAATTTATTATTCCACTCTTGGATTAAGTATATTTAACTCAGGTACCATTTTATTAAATAAAAACTGGTTCATGGAATTTTCTATATTAATTTGGTTAGGTTTGATCAAAAGGTAGCTGATATTAAGAAAAAATAATTGGACTCACCAATTTTTGAGAGACACAAGTTGAACCTTTGTGTTCAAGAACCTCCATAAATCTTATTAAGATTGATTGATACACCCATCTTCCCATTACATTCTAAATATTTACATGATTTTTTATTTCATTAGTTTCAGTTCTTATATTTTATTATTTGAGTTAAATGGGTAGATACTATCCATGGGGAATTCTTATAGAAGAATAAAGGCTTGATTAGAATCAATTGGTAAGAATTATGACTATTAATATATTTTATTCTTTTCTACACAGATCCTTGAAACATGTAACCATGTAGAGTGTATTATTGACACAATTCCTAGTTCTTTAAGGGACATCAATTGGTAGATAATAATAGTTGTAAAAAAATCCCAAATTTAAATTATATTTTCAAATATGGATAAAAACAACTTATTCTTTTAGTAAAGGAATAAGAAATAGTTGGATGAATACATGAACATAGGGGGAGCTACAAGATTAAGACGTCGGGGTGAATCTTAATAATTGAAAAAAAAAACATGGAAAAATATTTGAATGAATTATTCAATTAATTCTTTTTTTAAATAATAATACACTAATATAGGTATTTCATTTAACATTAGGTTTCTATGTTTGAGCTTTGTTTTTTGCAATTAGTATAAATTTCATTATGTTCTATTGAAATGAATCTAGAAAAAAATTTACAATAACATGGTTTGATTTTTTCAATGGTGAGATGAAGAATATCAGAATAAATAAATTATTTGAATGAAATATTAGATGATTATTTTAAAAAAGATGCAACCATACCTGAAGATATTGAAATTCAAACATCTGATTTTGTTTCAACATTGTCTATAAATTGAATTGAGCCTTTGATGAGAAGTAGACACTAAAATATATATTAATATTATATTATATTTCATGAATCATCTCATTAACTCTATAAATATTATTAACATAGTGGTTTTTATTGTGTGAAAACATTCATCAATTTGTGAGGATTTCCTTATATGGAACTAAGTTCTTCTATAATTTGTTTTTGTTATTTGTTGTCCTATGAGAATAATTAAATATTTTTTGTAGAGAGTTTTTTATAACTGTTTTTTTTAATAAGATTTATTATCTTGGATAATTTTTATAGAGAAAATGGTTTCCTAATGAATTATTTATGTATTCTTACTTATCATTATCAAATTAAGGAGGATCTTAGGGTATAACCACCTGGTACCTTTAAAAAGATTAAATTTCTAGATGATAATTAATTAAATTTGATTCCTTAGTTCAGATTATGAACCACCTAGTGTCTAGGTCTAAAAGTGAAGGGTTTTGGGTATTGAAATTTTAATTGTTAATAATATCCTTTCGGGTATTTAAATTTTAATCTGATATCTTATTTTTTGATAATTTTTAAAATTTTATTAACTTAGTCAGACATATTTTAACATAATAAATTCTAATTTATTATATATTTATTTATTTCTCTGATATGTATTAGAAGATACTATATTTCATTCAACTAAATATTCCAATTAATGTAAAATTATTAGTCATGATATGACTAAAATTCACACTCACTCCTTATTATAGTTCCATATCTTCTATCCTTTTAGGTCAATATCTAATCCAAATAATTCCTTTACTAAGACCACAGTTGGTATGATTTTTTTCTTTTTCTTTAAAATTATATAAGCTTCCCAAATATATCTATGTTTTATAGGATAGATCTCTATTTAATCAATATAGTGGGACTTGAGTTTGTAACTATTTTGAACATGATTCATAATAGACCATAAATTTTTTAGAGGATATTACTAATATTATCATGACATAATTAATACATTTTTTATCAATACATTAGTTTTAGACATTACTTTAATGATCAGAAGTAATAGATTTAAATACAATGTGTTTATTCATTTTACCCATGAATAAAAACATGAATATGTTCTGAATTATGAAGTCAAGAATATATTATAGTCATTCGTTTATAAATATTTAATGTATGAAAATATTGTTAAAAATATTATGGACACACTTCTGATTTAAAGGGAATGTAAATAAATGATATAGATGAAAATACGAATTGAACCAATATTGGTCTTAAAAACTCATCAAACCCATTGGGAAATATGATGGGTGATTGAATATAGATGTTTATAAATAGAAAAGAAACTATTTAATTTCTCTCGATTCATTTTCTAATACCTTACATGATGGTCACCAATATTCTAATTCTACTATAGCGAATAAAATATTTAACCATTAGCTGGATGTTATTCATTCATAAAATTGTGAAGGGGGTACTGTATGGCTTACAGGGAACATGAATAAAATCATTGGAAATAATAATTTCTATTATGATATAATAAAATTTAAAAAATAAAATTATTATAACAAACACTTATAAAACTATTTTTTTATAAATTTAAATATTCTAGGAATATCAAGGTAGAATATTTTTTATTTAAGAACAACAAAATATATAGAAAACCACTAATAATAATGAGTGAAAATATTTATGGGATACTAATTATACATATTGATCTATTGAGGATATATAGTTTGATAAATATTGGTATTTTGATGATGGTGATTTTGGAAATATTTCTAAATTTAATTCTAATGATCCTCAAAATAATATGAGCTTGATGGGAAAGTTAAATCATGTTAATCTTGTTGAAATTTCTCTATATTATATTTTTAAATTTAGATTAGTTGATGAAAATAGTTCAACTACATATTAAGATGAGAAGAATATTCTAACATTCAACGAAATGGTTAGATATATAACATTGTTAAAGAGATTTCATAGAAACATAGAGAATGATCACAATTCATCAAAGGTTTTTTTAACTAAATATAATTAATGAATTTTAAATATTTTATTGTATATTGAAAAGTTAATAGCCAATATGGATAATAAATCAAATTTACATTGAACTATTGATGATTTGAAATTATTGATTACATGATATGGTCAATAAATTCATTATATTTTTTTAATATCCAACTCATTTTGTTCATTAATATCTATTAATTCATAGAGTTATATGGTGTTTTGGATTCATTGTGTTAATTCAATAGAATTTTTAAATATTTAATTTTTCTAATTTAATTGATAAATATATAATTATTTTACATTTTTTCTCTTTTAAAGGGAACTAAATCTAGTTGTAGAGGTGGAGATAAACTTTATAAATATCACTGTGATCATATGGTTCAATAAATAGTAAATAAATTATTTATATGGTTTAGATAGAATTCATAATAAGGTTAATAAAAACATTTTGAGGTTCATTGAAATTAATAGGGTTCCCATTTAGACTTCAAAAGGATTAAGACTTGGGGAATGAAATTTACTTCATAAGAATGAATATGTTTTACAAGGTTCAGCGAACGATTTTAAAGGTTAAACTATTCACATATTTATCTTAATTTTGTTGAAAATATAAAATCATAATATGGTTCCTCTAAAATAAATAATCTAAATCTTACATTCTAAGGTTAATTCTTATCCAAAAAATATGAACTTTATATGGTTCCTCTAAATAACATAATATATAATATCCATTAATAACGGTAATGCCTTTGAAAAAATTACATGAAAATAGATCCTCCAAGGAGATTTCACAAGATTCATCTATACATTAAAATATGGTTCTAGTAAAATTAACATTCATGAAACCCAATCATAGAAATAAAAATAGGTTAAATGTATATGATTTTTTATAGTTTATGATATAAAATTTCGTTGAAAAAAGGGTTTCTATGGATATATTAAGAAGTTTGATAGTTATTATCAAGTGATATTCCAAGAAAGAGGTAAATATCTAAAAATTATAAGAATACAATATCTTTATATATTTTTTATAATTCAAAAAAGGAGGTTAGTGTTAATTGATAATAAGTAATGGATCTCCATCATGATATACATCACTCTTTTGATATGTTGTTCTACTACTATTTTAAATTTTAAATTTTATTTTTCAGTATTCATATTTTATAAAAACATTTTTTTTTATCATTACAATATTTTTTATTTTTTATGGATGGGTATAAAACTAAGATGATCCCTAAGTGAAGGAAATCTTATTTCATTTATTAATTTTTATATTTTAACCAGTAAAATATCATCATCCTCTTAATTGATTTTCGTGTTTCATGGAAATTTGTATTTTTTAATTCAGTCACGATTTATTTATTTATTATCATTTTATGTTGCCTTTAATTATTGATGATTTATATCCCTATTCTCAATTTATACAATATATTATTGAATACACAATGCCAAGTGGTGAATTGCACGGTGATTATCAGAATGTGTGTAAAGGAAAGGGGAAAACCCTATGTGGATTGAAAAATAAAAAATATGATCATGTATTTCCAGAGTAATCTAGGATTGGTTTACTATTTTGGTATCACTAAAACAATTTCATATAAAAAGGAAATAATATATAAAAATCATATGTCTTTGTAAAGTTAGTCCTCTCCACTCCATTTAACCATGGGTGAGAGGTAAAGTGATTTTGGAACCTCTCATTCATCATTAAATAAAATGAATAATCAATATTATGATGAAAATGGTAGAATTATAAATGGATAACCAACCATGAAAATTTCACTTTTCATTAGGATCATTTCAATCACCATATTTTCTTTGTTTTCAATATCAAACCATTTAAATTTACACTTTTTATAGTTAAAAAATAAAAAATATTTTTGAGCAGCACTCTCTAGACAAAACCATAGGATACCACTAATATATATTTACCTATTATTTAAAACTATTTTTTTACCACTGTGTTATAGGTTTTAAAAAAAAATCAACTTACTTTCTTTGTAGGTGGTAATAATATTACAAAAAAATGTTATAAGACAGAATCTAATAACAACCAACTTTCTCTCTTGACCCTAAGATTAAGATAAATATATTAACAGAATATAACAACCCACTTATACTACATCATTTTGAATAAGTTACCCTAATACACTCTATATAAATCCAATATGTTCTCTATGAGCCTTTTTTCATGGAAGGAAACCTCAAACTGACACTCAGAGATCTTTTTTCACTATATGTTTTAAATTAAAAATAACAAATATATATGCCTTCTTCAAAAACTTAAATTGAATTGAAAACTCTATTAATAAAATTTTTCCCTAGATGTCATGTGATTTCATGTGATAACCACAATAAACACATCATTTTGGTCACTATGTTCTGCAAAATTATTAGGTCAAGAGTAGTGGTAGAAAAAAAAGTGATGCGGAAATATTTTACCTTCTCAAAGGAATGAGGGAAAAATGAGTACTTTTATTTTTTTTATCTTAATAAAATAAAATATTGGGATTTCCTAAAAAATATTTTTCAAAAAATATACTTCCCCACCTCTAGAATCATAGTAATCAAAAAAGAAATCCATTCCATAAAATAAGCTTCTTGAGAGACTCTCTACGAGTACTAAGATAAATTTCAAGAATTTGCATTCCAATTTTCTCCCATAATGACATTGAAGATAACCAAATATTATTCTGTTTGTATCATGGTATCATCAATAGTGATATAAATATTTTGGATTAGTCTTTATGATGATCCATTACTTACAAATCAGTAGTGAATTCAAGAGGACTTTTTGAAGAAATATTCTATAATTCACAATATTTTTTCAAAAGAGTTATTAGTATTATAGGCCTACAGGAAGAAATGATTTTTGAATAATTTCCTTTACTATAATATAATTCTAATGAATAAACCACATTTTTATAAAAATAATATATTTAAAATATTCAAGTGAATTGAAAGACCAAGTAATATATATGTGGTTTGTATTCTACTCTTAATCATTATTATTATTATTGTATTGAGGTTTTGGGAAGTAAAAATTTTATAGAATAATTTTGGAATATGTTTTTTGTGGCTGAATTAATTATAAAAGGAAAACCCCCATGTAATATATGGATTTAGTAATCAATTTAATAATGATAGACCACCTTACTATCATAAATATTTACAATATCCACCATTTAAACAACTATAAAAAACACCATTTATTGAATCAACTTATCACCACCCCTATAATAGTAAAAGAGACCATTTTAATAACCCTCCACAGTTATATAACCCACTATGTAACGACCCAAAATTTTTAATAAATCTTTTTTCCTAATGTTGTGTGTTATTTTATTTTTTATACTCAACAAAATTGTTTCATTTGATAACATGAGTATAATTAAAATGAGACCGTTGGGTTTCGACTGTTATATGACCATTGGTCAATATGACCGCTGGAAACTAAAGGATTTGATTATTGTCTCTAAATACAAGTGATCTTGTTTAATTAATATAGAAAGAGGATTTGATGGCCTCACCCAGTAGTCTTGGACCGATCGAAGCTCGTCTAACAGAACATGGGAAGGAGGTAGCACCACTGGGATTTGCTCTGGACCAAACCCAAGCCGAACTTCATCATGTGAAGCTAGAATGGAATCGCCTTCGCGAGAAGTTCAAACTGATATAAATTAATACTCGTGCGATGTTGGACAAGCCTCCCTCAGATTCTCTCACCTTAGCACACCTTACACTTAGGTCCTATGCTGGTGTGATAAGGGGTTGTGTAAGGAGACCATAACTGCCTTGTGTGATCCTTTGTTTTAAATAAAAATTTTGATTTCTTCTTATGATGAAGATTATGAATTCTCAAATGTCCGGATAAATATTGTATGAATATTTATTGTGAATTTTAGAGAAAGGATATTTTAAAAAAAAATTATGTAAAACATAAATAATTAAAAATTTGTAATGATTTTCAAAAAATGGTCTTCTACAATTATGTTCAGTATGAAATTTAGAGTCTAATAAGATCAACTTAATTTTTAATGAATAGTAAATTATGAATAGTGATTTTATGCTTAGGATTAGTAATGTGACCAAATGGATTATTAATCTCACTTATGGAAAGTATTAATATAATCTAGTCACCTTGATTAAGTAATGTGATTCAATAAAACTGTTAAATAACAGCTTCATAAATTATTAGTCAAGTATTAGTTTTTTTGGGGTGAATAGTGTTTTTTAATTAAAAATTAAATTAAAAATATTTAGAAAATTATTTTTATAAAATGGATTTCGTTTTTGAACTCATAGCATCGATATTATGTTAAGGTAATTTTTGGGGATTTTTCTGAGAAAGTTGAATTTTCGATGAATAGTGATAATATAGTTTTTAAGTTATGGGTGTTTAATGACATCATTAAAAGATGTATTAAGTATGTAATCAATATGGTCAACTTATGATTAGTAAGATAAGGTATGAGGTGTCCCAAGTGGCCAATACCATGTTCAAATACCATGGGAAAGCCCATGGTTTTTCCAAAACCACCAATGAGGTGTCCCTTGGCCATTAATGCCTTGTCCCCTAACTTTCCCTATAAATACCAAGCCATCCTCTCATCCATTAGACTCCCAAATCTCCCCCAACTAAGCTATGGTCTCATTACCTCCAACAGAGTCATCCCAAGGTTCCCCCAAGCCCTCAAGTTCCCAACATTTGAGTTTTAAGAGTTACGTTTTAAGGTAATTGATCCAACCACTCTCTTTCTTTTCAAATACTCTCTTTTAAGTCATTTATTTTATGCTCCATGTTCTTATGATGGAGGATGTTCTTTTATATTCCTTTTAATGCCCTTTTCATGTTCATATGATGAAATATTCCCTCTTACTCTCATCATTTCGTTTTATTAATGTTTATGTGGCACTGTTAGGCTTACGAAATTTTTGTAACGGATTCTTTCACACTTCTCTTTTTCAAGTTCTATTTTCTTGTCAAGTATTTCAAGTTTTTTTTATTATGTTGGGGTATGATATCTATATCTATCATACTTATCCTTTATGTTCATATTATTAGAGACCCTATTTTATCTCTTCAATTCATTTTTTGTTGAAGTTTAAGTGACGCCGTTAGGCTGCTGAATTTTTAAGGGATTCTTTCACCTTTCTCATTTTTTCAAAGTACTACTTTCATGTCAAGTCTTTCAAGTTCTTTTTTATTATGTTGGGGTATGATCTCTATATCTATCATACTGATATTTTATTTTCATATGATGAGATAACCTATTTTATCTCGTCAATTCATCTCTGTGGAAGTTTAAGTGACGCCGTTAGGCTGTCGAATTTTCATAAGAGAAATCTTATTTTTGTCTTCCTTCCATGATTTTCATTTCATATGGTATATATTTCAAATTTCATTACCATGTTCTTATACACTTTATTTCATGTCCCAATACTATTTTATGGATCATTTATGAGTGGGTGACCCATGTCCCCACTCTTTTCTAGGTTTTCTAAAACCCCGAAACATAGCCGTTATGCTGCCGAATTTATATCTCAAAATGTCTCTCTCTTATCCTCAAATTCATTTTATTATGTGAATACTCAAAGCTATTTCTTCTAAAATTATATTCACATATATACCAAATTTTTCTATTTTAATGTTTGGGATTTACATACATGAGACCCACTTTCCCTTTCTGTGGGTTTAAAGTGACATAAAGATCATATCTTTAATGAAGTTTTTAAAACGTTATGATTATGAAAGGAAACCCATTTATTTTATGCTATATGGGTTATTTATGAAGTTTTTGATGATGATATATGTGGCTCAAATGATAATAAAGGAAAATTTAAGGGTGATCCCTGATAGAGCTCCAATGCATTGGGTAAAGACATAATCTCTAGAGATGACCATTTTTAACGACGCCTTGGTGAATAACCTTGGTAATTATTAATGACGCCTTGGGGATGGACCTTGGTGAAACGGAAATTATTGTCAATATTAAATGTTGTAGCCACATATTCAAGTTATCAAATACATTGTTTTCATTATGATATGCCTCATTATTTTTTTCCCATGCCTTAAAGTTCTTTTTTATGACATTTTTGATGTATCTCAAGTTCACATGTTAAATGTTTCCCCTTGTTTCCCTTACTGGGCCTTCTGCTCACCCTTTATTTTGATGTATGTCCCCAGGTTATGAGATGCAGTAATTAACCTAGGATGAACATAAGGAGAATCCTTTCAAGTGTTTAAGAAGAATGTTTTATGTTTTCATGTTTTAAGTTCCTGGTTTCCAAGACACTAAACCTTAAATATCCTCGGTTTTGTAAAATGTAATGAATGTTTATGTGATAAAAAGGCGGGATACCATAGTTGGTATCAAAGGATGGTTTAGTTATTTATGGAAATTAGGATATGAAAGCATTACGAAGAACCCTATAGAAATTTTTAAATATAGATAATCTTCCAGGTATTTTGGTGAGTATTGTTTAAGGGTTTTCCAAGCAAATACATCCCTGTCTGGATACGAGGAGGTAGAGGGGGCTCTGGCACAGATGTACATAAGGGTAAAACCCCAAAACACCGCTTTGAGCTTGACATGAACAGGAACTAGTACACAACAATGGGTTTTGCTGCACTCTTGGTTATGACACTCCCAGGGGATATGCTTTCGTAAATTCATAAGCTTAGTATGAACCATTATTAAAGGAACAAAGATAAAATAAAATAAAGATTCACATAAGAATATATGATCATGGATAACCTAGGTTAGGACCTAGGGGATCACAAGTTAGGGTATACTTTTCTTCTATAAGTTTATCCTTCTATGATTTATGTTTCCTTTTCATGATTATTGGATAAGTATTTAAGCCCCCTAATTATATGTTCTTTTCTTAGTTAATGGTGGGAAATAGAAGAGCATGTCCCAACAACCAATGTGAAAAGAAATGTGACAATTTCCCTATTAATTTGATAGAGATGATGAAAGATCAAATTGAACATATTGTGATTATGCCAAAACAGCTATCAAAAATCACAATTAATAATTGGTACCTAGTTGAATGCCCAAATTCATCAAGGAAGAAGAAGACAAAGTCACAAGGATGTTCATCTGATAAAGTTGATAAGGGAAAGAAGACCCAAATTATTTTTTTAAAAAAAGTGTGGGAAAAGGCACCAAGGACAATGTCACAAAGAAACAGGGAGATGTTTTAAGTGTGGGAAGATAGGGCATAAAGTAACCAATTGCTTTAAAAAAATGGATAATGTGATGAGTAGAGACAAGGTTTGATCTAATGTACCTTATACATTTCGATGACATAAATGTGGAGAAGTTAGATATTATCCAAGGCAATGCTCTCTTGAAATGGATGAGAAGCATGATGAGCATCAACAATCTTCGAGGACACGGAAACAATGAAATTCCTATGCTGATATGGATCATGATGACTGAAGTACATGTAACTTATTCGCAATAATTGTCTATGTCATGTTGTATTTTAGTGTGTGCTCTATGAGCATATCTTTTATGTTTTCTAAGATCATCGAGCCACTACCTAAGATGATTTTATATCATTAAGGAAAACATCTATTATTATGTACCACATGTTGATGTAGTGAAGTTGTTCTTAAAAAACGTGATTAGGGGATTAAAATAAGATTATTATTTTTGAAGACGTTCACTATTTTGGGAACCCTATTTGATCGAGGTAAATAGATTACTATGGTATTTTCATTGAGGAGTAAAGGTTGACTTATATTTTTAATAATTGATGAATTTAGGCTGACTTATAGTAATTTAGGTTACATATGGAAATTATTAACCTATCTTGGGGCAAATATGTTTAGGTTAGTTACTTTTGTTAT
Organism: Viscum album; assembly: GCA_963277665.1. Classification (NCBI taxonomy): domain Eukaryota; kingdom Viridiplantae; phylum Streptophyta; class Magnoliopsida; order Santalales; family Viscaceae; genus Viscum; species Viscum album. The sequence goes on from OY728139.1 coordinate 139,590,145, forward strand.
AAGATGTTAGGAGTGGTTGATGTTGTTTGGAGATGAATGATAAAGTTTATCTTGGTAGACTATGTTATCAAATCTTTCTTGTAGTTGGGTGTCAATCTTAGTTTGGTTTATTTTGATGAATTTTAAGGAAAGTTATTTATGGAATGGTCTATGATGATCTTTGGGTATTAACATGAAACTTTGAAGATTTTAAAGTAGTTTCCATTCCTATGGGATTCTTTCCTTTTGAAGAGTTGTTTTATCATACCATTTCTGTTTTTGGGATAATGTTTAAAGATAGAAGAAATTGATAGATAATATTTTTTGGATTACATGACTCTAAAGAAGATGATTCTTGTGTTTTGATGAGACCAAGTGTTTTTTAATTCTCATCATTTGGAGAAAATATTAGTTTTGGTAGAAACTTATTAAAGGATGAAACTCTACTTGAAGGTAGGTATATTTCCTTATGTTTTTGTTCCATGTAGTAAATGAATTCCTTAAAATTATGAAAAGGAATGTAAAAAAAAATGTTGTTGTTTTACGTTTCCTACTAGGTAATCAAAGACCGTTTACACACATCATAAGTTTGGGATTTTCTCGTTGTTAACTTTCTCCAAATCATGTTTTCTATCACTCTCTCTCAGAACATGACCCTTTGTTTTCTCCTCCATGTCCATGTTTTCCCACATGGAATCCTAGTGTGGGTTAACTCGGGTGACCTACGTACTTCCCTTTCTTTATATTAAAGTAATATTTTTACTGACTCATTTTCTGATGTGGGACTTTCAATGAAATTTCAAAACCCAATTTTAAAATTGTGAGGATGTAATTTCTTAAGGGGGGAAGATTGTAGCGACCCGAAATTTTGAATAAATCTTGTTTCCAAATTTTGTGTGTTATTTTATTTTTTATACTCAAAAAAAACTATTTCATTTGATAACATGGGTATAATTAAAATGAGACCATTAGGTTTTCATTGTTATATGACCATTGGTCAATATGACCGCTGGAAACTAAACGTTTTGATTATTGTCTCTAAATACAAGTGATATTGGTTAATTAATGTAGAAAGAAGATTAGATGGCCTCACCCAGTAGTCTTGGACCGATCGAATCCCATCTAACAGAACATGGGAATGAGGTAGCACCAATGGGCTTTTCTCTGGACCAAACCCAATCCGAACTTCATTGTGTGAAGCTAGAACGGAATCGCCTTCGCAAGAAGTTCAAACTGATAGAAATTACTACTCGTGTGATGTTAGTCGAGCCTCCATCAGATTCTCTCACCTTAGCACACCTTACACATAGGTCTTATGCTGGTGTGATAAGGGGCTATGTAAGAAGACCATAACTGCCATGTGTAATCCTTTGTTTTAAATAAAAAAAAATTATTTCTTCTTATGATGAAGTTTATGAATTTTCAAATGTCGGGATAAATATAGTATGCATATTTTTTGTGAATTTTAGAGAAAGGATATTTTAAAAAATATTTATGAAAACCTTAAATAATTAAAAAATGTGTAATGATTTTCAAAAAATGGTCTTCTACAATTATGTTCAGTACGAAATTTATAGTCTAATAAGATCAACATAATTTTTGATGAATAGTAAATTATGAATAGTGATTTTATGCTTAGGATTAGTAATGTGACCAAATGGATTAGTAATATCACTTAAAGAAAGTATTAATATAATCTAGGCACCTTGATTAAGTAATGTGATTCAATAAAATGGTTAAATAATGGTTTCATAAATTATTAGTCAAGTATTAGTTTTTTCAGGTGAATAGTGTTTTTTAATTAAAAATTAAATTAAAATTATTTAGAAAATTATTTTTATAAAATGGATTTAATTTTTGAACTCAGATCATTGATATTATGTTAATGTAATTTTTCAGGATTTTTCTGAGAAAGTTGACTTATCAATGAATAGTGAAAATACAGTTTTTAAGCTACGGGTGTTTAATGACATCATTAAATGATGTATTAAGTATGTAATTAATATGGTTGACTTATGAATAGTAAGATAAGTTATGATGTGTCCCAAGTGGGAAATACCAAGGGAAAATACCATGGTCAAGCCCATGGTTTTGTCAAAACCACCCATGAGATGTCCCTTAGCCATTAATGCCTTGTCCCCTCACTTTCCCTATATATACCAAGCCATATTCTGATCCATTCGACTCCAAAATCTCCCCCAAAAAATATATTTTCTAATTACCTCCCACAGAGTCCTCCCAAGGCTCCCCCAAGCCCTCAAGGTCCCAACCTTTGAGTTTTAAGAGTTACGTTTTAAGGTAAGGGATCCAACCTCTCTCTTTCTTTTCAAATACTCTCTTTTAAGCCATTTCTTATATTCTCCATGTTCTTATGTTGGAGGATGTTCTTTTATATTCCATTTACTTCCCTTTTAATTTTCATATGATGAGAAATCCCCTCTTACTCTCATCATTTCGTTTTATTAATGTTTAAGTAGCGCCGTTAGGCTGCCGAAATTTTTGTAACGGATTCTTTCACCCTTCTCTTATTCAAGTTCTATTTTCTTGTCAAGTATTTCATGTTTTTTTTATGTTGGGTTATGATATCTATATCTATCATACTGATCATTTCAGTTCATATGATGAGAGACCCTATTTTATCTCATCAATTCATTTTTTGTTGAAGTTTAAGTGACGTTGTTAGGCTGCCGAATTTTTAAAGGGATTCTCTCACCTTTCTCATTTTTTCAAAGTTCTAATTTCATGTCAAGTCTTTCAAGTTCCTTTTTATTATGTTGGGGTATGATATCTATATATATCATACTGATATTTTATGTTCATATGATTAGAGACCCTATTTGATCTCGTCAATTCATTTTTGTTGAAGTTTAAGTGACGTCGTTAGGCTGCCGAATTTTCATAAGAGAAATCTTATTTTTCTCTTCCTTCCTTGTTTTTCATTTGATATGGTGTATCTTTCAAATTTCATTACCATTTTCTTATACCCTTTATATTCTGTCCCTATACTGTTTTATGGATCATTTAGGAGTGGGTTACCCATGTACCCTCTCTTTTCAATGTTTTCTAAAACTCTAAAACATAGCTGTTATGCTGCAGAATTTCTGTCTCAAAATGTCTCTCTCTTATCCTCAAATTCTTTTTATTAAGTGAATACTCAAAGATATTTCTTCTAAAAGAGTATTGACATATATACCAAATTTTTCTATTTTAAAGTTTGGGATTTACATACATGAGACCCGCTTTCCCTTTCTGTGGGTTTAAAGTGACATAAAGATCATGTCTTTAAAGCAATTTTGAAAATGTTATGATTATGAAAAAAAACTCATTTATTTTACGCTATATGGGTTATTTATGAAATGTTTGATGATGATATATGCGGATCACATTATAATTAAGTAAAATTTAATGGTTTTCCTTGATAGTGCTCTAATGCATTGGGTAAAGACTTAATCTCTAAAGATGACCATTTTTTACGATACCTTGGTGAATAACCTTGGTAATTTTTCATGAAACCTTGGGGATGGACCTTGGTGAAATGGAAATGATTGTCAATATTAAATGTTGTATCCACATCTTCAAGTTATGAAATACATTTTTTTTATTATGATATGCCTCATGATTTCTTTCTCATGCCTTAAAGTTCTTTTTCATGACATTGTTGATGTATCTCAAGTTCACATGTTAAATGATTCCCCTTGTTTCCCTTACTGGGCCTTATGCTCACCCTTTCTTTTGATGTATGTCCCTAGGTTATGAGATGCAGTAATGAATCTAGGATAGACATAAGGAGAATCCTCAAGTGTTTAAGAAGAATGTTTTATGTTTTCATGTTTTAATTTCTTACTTTCTAAGACACCAAACCTTAAAGATCATTAGTTTTGTAAAATGTAATGAAAGTTTATGTGATAAAAAGGTGGGATTCCATACACTATATAGTAGAAACAAGGATTAGAGTTTGAGTGGTTAAATAATAAAGAGAAATAATTAGATAACCATCATCTAAAACTCATGGAGATCTTGAATTTGAACCCCAAAAATTCCCAATTAACCAATAAATATTTTTAAAGGGAATGTTAGCCTAGAGACAAATTTAATTTCCAAATATTTTCACACCATCTCTACACCAAATCCCATGAAAAATAAAACATATATTAGTGAATAAGAATCTAAAAAATCTTCATATAAACTCGAGTACTGCTCCAGGGAAAGAAACTAATATAATTAGGAAGGAAATTATGAATGGTATAAAGGTAATAAACACACTATTACAAAAATTGAAAATGTAGAAAAACAATCTCCCCCTTCCATTTCCATTAAGAATGATCAAATCAAGCTAAATAAAAAAGGAATAAATATGATGATTTATTTTGGATACCATATATAATGTAAGAAATAAATATCCTCCTCATTGAACCTCTCAATAAAATTTCATAGTATATTAAAATCCAAAATTAATTATGATATTAAAATATGATACTATATGGTAATTAATGAATAGGTTTTTTAATAAGTGTTTTATCCCTAATTACTCAGTAATTGTAAACCATGTGTTAATATTAACAAAAAAAATTTATAACATATAAAATTGGATCTAATATTTTTTAAATATTATTTATGAATCATGATAATTTTATAAATTCAACTCATTATTATATGTTAATTTATTTTTTGTTGATATAATTGAATCTCACAAGAGTGGAGGTCTAACTTGAAAATGAGTCCACAACATTTCTCATAGGAGTACTGGAGATATGGAAGTTAGGATCTAAAACCATATCATTCCATATAACCTATATATACTAAACATAAATGATGATGGAACCCCAATATATTCACCCATAATTTTTAGTAGACCCTTCTGGAAGAAAACCAAGCCCATCATCGAAGTACACGTAGGAACTCCCATCATGCATTTTATTAAGATTATGGTCCACTTCAAATATTTGATTCTATGAAGAACCCTCAAAATAAGCATTGACTTATTACAATTTCACATATTAAAGAGGTTGAGAATCATGTGGAATTAGTCATGTTGCATGAAATTTTAACTCAATGAAACTTATTAAGATTATAATTTACACTAAAAGATAATCTTATGAAATCAGGAAAATCTACCATAAGTATAGAAGAAAATGTAACACCAAAATTATATGATAGATTTTAATATTTTTTTAGTAATAAGTTATATGATATTTCTTCTTGTTTATATAAAATTCAATATTGTTTAGTGAGAAAACTATGTTTTATTTAATCATTAAAACATCCTCTAATTCATTATTTGAAATATTTACCAACTGACCGTAAGTATGTTTACCTCATGGTAGGGAAAAATGAAATAGTTATCATTCTTTTAAAACTGTCCTACGATAAATAAAAATGTATAATTGAAAATTAAGATGTAAAATGTGTTATTAAAAGTCTATATATTTGACTATATTACAAGAAAACAAATACCACGGCCTATATGCCTACAATTCTATTTCAAGGAAAAACATTACTATTTAAGAAATATCAAAGAATAATCAAATAAAATTTGATAAAGTAAATCAATAAATAAATAAAATATATTGAATGTAGGAATAATATGTCCTATATTTAACTCACAATGGGTAACTCTTATTTATATAGTTCCTAAAAACTTGACTGATCCTAGTAAAAAATAGACAAAATGAATTAATTCCTATTAGAATTTCAAATAGTTGGATTGTTTTTATTGATTAATAAATTTTGAATTAGGCTGTTGAGAATCATAATTAACACATTAAAATTACTGATAAAATGTTAAAACAGTTAATAATGAGGAATAAATATCGTTTATTAGATGTATTTTTTTGTTACTTTTAGGTTCCCATTTCACCTAAGGATCATAATAGGAAAACCATTATATGTTTTTATGGTACCTTTTCAAAGATAGTTATTTCATTTTGATTTTATAATGTACTAGTTATTTTCTATAGATTCGTTTTAAGTATTATTGTCTAATCAATAAAAAATTTATCTTATCTTATCATTTTAGGATATAATTTTTTTGAAAACTCGTTATATTATTGATTAAAACATTTAAAAATATTTTGATAAAATCATTCAAAATAACCTTCTTCCAAATTTTAAAAGTTACTCTTATGAAGGATAGTTGTACATTTAATGGGAATATTATTTCAAAAAACTTAATTAAGGTATATGAGCCCAAACTTTAAGTAATAAATTAATTTCTTTATGAAACCATTGTGAAAACTTTTATATATTCTTAAATAAATGTGTAATTTTATAAGAGGATAGTCAATAATTTTAGTAATATTAATCATCACATTTCTAGGTTACACTTGAAATATTGTGGCTTTATTTTTAAATAAGACATTATGTAACATTTTTCTTGAATTAAAGAGTTGTTTGATCACACCCTAAGTGATGAAACCAAAAATATATAATAATCATTTTGAATAACATTGTGATGAATCCATAAGACAATTAATTTATGGTTTATAACTTATTCCTATAAATTGTGATGTTTATAGACAAGGTTATTTAGTCATGAAATATAGAGGCTCATGTTTTTATAAATAAAAAATTGGGCACCTATAATTCCACTATTTCATGATTGAGCTTTTTCATAAAACTTAATATTTCATAAATAATATAGAGGATACCATGAACTTTTGATTGTTTGACCTCACACTCAAGGGTTTCATAATGAAACTGGTATTTCATGAAGCCTTCCTGGATTATGTGATCTCTTTAAGAAACATGAGATAGTGTATAGACATACATTGTATCTTTTAAAGGATAAGAATAAGTTGTGGGATATACCATGTAATTATATATATTTTTGATGTATGATATTGATCACACACTTTTGTGATGAAGGCTTTTTTCACAAATAATAATTGAGATAATTTGACCTTCCTGTTGTATAATACAAGATATATTTCTCATGAACAAATGGACCTCATGTATATATAATTGTCCACAATAGAACAAAGAAGAAAGAGTGAATTCATCTATGACACATTCATGCATATGTGATATCATAATGATTATTTCTGAAATATTAAAACACAATTAAAAAATCTCATAAAATAATAATAAATATTAATACAATTTATGAAATTAATTCAAGAAGTTATTTGACATTTTGAATTTTTATTATTGCATATAACATTATTGAAGAATTTGTGTTCACCACATTCAGGAATTTATGTTAGTCCCGAGCTTCCACCTAAAAGAAAAATAGATTGATATTTTTTCACTAAGGAGACTAATCAAGTATAGCTGATTAGACATATTTGGGAAATACTAGTTAACTAAAAGATTCATTAATAGGTAAATGAGTAGGTGAGAACCTGAATTCCCTTAGAAGAATAAAAAATAATCATCCAGATATGGATCAACCCAAAATAATACAAGAAGTATCTCAATTTGAGTTTTGATTATGTAAATTCATCTAATTTTTCCTAGGTATAGAAGGAGTCTCTCATTTGGAGCTGGAGTAAAAGAATACTTTCAGGCACTGTTGGAAATAGTAAAAGTCTCCAGTGGGATTTTAGAGTAGGCCCGTGTGGATTATGCAAACACTATGAGATGAAGTACAATGATCCAAATTTGTGGATTCAGTATTTAAGATACAGTGTGATTAAAGATCAAAAAATTTCATTTATAAAATGATTATGATGTAGAATCCATATTTGTGGGTATAAAAAACAAGGAATGAAAAAAATCATTTCATCTGAACCATGTAAATATATAATGGTGTAAACTCTCTTATCAATCCTAAATATGTGGTGATATTGTGAGATATAAGTTATTAGATATGGAACCATAATAAGTTTCATAATTTAATTAAATATAAAATAATTCATAAAATTAAAACATATTATTCACATCCCCCACCCACTCAGTGGTTAGTCTATCCTTGGACTCTATAAGTGCTATCAGAAAATATGATCCCTATAATGATCTAAGAAACACTTTATGAAGTGAGGATTTTAGGAAATTTGTGAGATACATCAGATAGAGAAAAATAAAGCTACTATATAGAATACCAATCTATATATATTTTCAATACTTACAAGAATATAAGGATGACATAGGCAATAATTGTTGAGAAAGTGTTGTTTTCAATAATACATATTGTTTTAATTTAAAAGGGGAGTTTTGTTGAGAACAATACTCTATCTCTTTCTGATAATTTTGATGCTAAAAAATACCCTTAATTATTTTCTAATGATTTTCCTTTTAAGAATATTGCAGGAAATTATTATTTATTATATTTTATTTTTGGATGAAATATTTGAATTCTTGAACAACGAGAATTTAATTTCTAAGGTATTATCATTTTAACGCTTTCTGGAAATACTGTTCATGCGCTACATATTCGGGATTTTCTTTTAGCACGTTCTGGAAACGTTTTTCATATCCTACGTGGAGAAACATAGTGTAAGGATAAAAAAACATGTATACTTTTTGAGATAAGAGAAAAAGTATGGTTAATCAACCATACGTTATTGGAAAAGTATGGAAAAGAACCCTATGTTAGGAAGGAACCCTACGTTGGGGATATCAGAAAAGTATGGAAGGAGAACCATATGTAAGTATTAAATGTTACGTTTGTTTCTCAAAAGTATGGTTCATCAAGCTTACTTTTGTGAACAAACATATGTTCCTGGAAAAGTATGGATCTTTTACCATACGTTTGAAAGTTTGAAGAGAAAAGTATGGATGATCAACCCTACTTTTATGATCATCCTTACATTTGAAAAATGTAACATGAAACTTACGTTTGTGACCAACCCTACGTTTGAGGACAACGCCATCAACCTTACGTTCAGAGGATGCATACAGTACAACTCAACATTACGTTTGGCGTCCGAGAATTTAAAGTCGATATTTTTATGCAATGGTCAGAAAGTTTTTTTATTATGTAGATTTCAGGATAGATTTAAAGCTGATTTTAAAATGTGACATTGACTGATTCAAAGCTGTTTGATTTATGGTTTAAAGATCTAATTAAAAGGGGGTTTTTATGTCGAGTCTTCAGGGAAGTTTTGACTACTCTGTAAATTCAAATATTTGAATATCGTGATTAAAAAGGTGACTTTTATGGATCTAAATTTTCAGGGGATATGACCATCATTGTTATATATTTTTGTTTTCTCTGAAATAGATGGTGATAATTAATCTATCATTCAAAAAGGGTGGAAAAAGAAAAAAACAGAGATTACTCAAAATGTACAGATCTGGTGATTCAAGAGGAACGTCAAAGCTCTGTTTGTTGAAGAAGAAGGAACACGATAGAAGATTCACTTGTTCTACATCGAAGATCATCTGTGGATCTGATACTGATAAAATTGTGAATTATATTTCTATATCTATTGCAACAGGATCAACTAAGAACAACTCTTATGTGAAGATCATTATTTCTGAAGGTGAGGATCTATCTACTATCAATTGCATGTTGTTACAATTATGAAGAACATCTTGAAAGTATTTTCAGAATACAGAAACCATTCTTTTCTATTCTTGAGTGATCAGATTCTCGTACTAAGATGTGTAGGTTCTGTGAGTGAACCAGAAGGCTTTTTTTTGCCATATTTTGTAAAGGTATCAACTGCCTATACTTAGTTGTTGAAAGGTCTGTTGAAATGAGGAGCATATAGTAAAAATCACCTAGCTCATGGAGTAGAGTGTTGGTGGAGTGGACTACGGGATTTCTGTTCCCCGAACCACTATACATCATGTGTCTCTGCACTTCATACTTTTACTGCATTATTCATCTTATTAAAGTAAAAAAGAAGAACAGAATCTCATGAAGATTTCATAAAAGACACAATTCACCCCCCTCTTGTGTATATTTGGTATAATCTGATCCAATAATTGGTATCAATGGGTGGAGCTTTATGATAAATCCTTAACAAACTGAAAGTGATTATACACAAATAAAGATGACTGATACAAGAGACGGAATGTCTATGTCCAGAGCACCATACTTCAATGGAGAAAATTATGGATGCTAGAAGTCGTGAATGATTATCTCTCTAAAAAATCTTGGATACATAGTATATTTGAAGATTCTGACTCCATATGAAATACCATCAAAACCTGAAACATGGATTGTAGCTACTGAAGTAGATTATGACATGAACTCAAAGGAAATGAATGAAATTATATGTTGTCTAGGACCTGATGAATTCAACAGAGTATCTCAATGCCCGACAACTTATGAAATGTGGAAAGCTATTTTTGTTACTTATGAAGGAACTAACAATATCAGGGAAATGAGATATTCAACTACTAAGCTTAAATTTAATACACTCAGAATGGTTGAAGGTTAAAGTTTTACTCAAATGAATAGAATATTCACAGAGATTTTCAATAACATAACCACCTTGGGAGATCCCATTAAACAAGATAATCAATCTTTAAAAGTATTGAGAGTACTACCTACAAAGTGGAATGGAATCTCTACTGCAATCAGACAGTTGACACCTGTCAAGAACATAACCATGATATAATTGATTTGACTACTAATGATGTATAAAGCTGAGATGCAAGATGAAGCTAATGAACACAAAGTGCTTATTAAGAGAGATGACACTGCCTTGAATGTTTCATCACGGAGAAAAACAGAAAGATGAAGAAAACTATAGAAGAGAAATCAGAAAGTTCTGATTTATCAAATTTTGATGTGGAATTGGCTCAGATATCCCAAAGATTCACTAAATTCTATAGAAAGAAGAAGGGCTTCAGAAAATCCTTCAAAAACGATGACCAAGAAGTCAGATGTTATGAATCCAAGAAAATGGTAGATATTGGACCTGACAATCCTCAGCTAAAAGAAGTCAAGAGAAAGAAGTTATTCAAAAGAAATGATTATGATCATAAGGACAAGAAATCCATTAAAGATACATGGAGTGTATCTAAATACTCTTGTAGCACTTCTGAATCAGACTCAGATAAGGAATAAGTAAATTTGAAAGCCAACATGTGTTTTTATGGCAGACATAGATGAGGTACAATTTTACTACTCTTCTAACTCTAGTTCTAAAACTAGTTACCCTAATGAAAAACATGCAGACTACTAATATATGATTGAAGAAAAATATGATTCTTTTTTTAAGAAGATTAAGTCTTTAAAGAACATTTACAAATCTGTTTCTGATGAAAGAGATACAATGCTAAAACAATATAAAGAGTTAACTGAGAATTTTGACTCAATTAACAATAACAATACAGATTATGAATCCTGGATAAAATATCTGCAAAATGAAGTAGAAACCTATAAAAGTGCAGTCATTGTTTTTACTAATGGATAAAATACTTTAAATGAAATTCTTGGAAAAAATTTCATTAAAAAGGAATGATTTTGAATTGGCAGTAAAGGTGAAAAACCCAAGGTGTACAAAAATTATTTTATTCCAAGTGAAAAAAGACTAGATTGTAATTACTATGGAATAAGGGGGCATATTTCAAGAAACTATTTCCTAAGACAACCCCAAATCTGTGGAATTAAGAAGGCCTTTTATATCAAATGATTTATTTGACTCTTGTGAAATTAGAAAAACTAAGCAAGTCTGGATTCCCAGATCCTTGCTAGCTAACACCCCTGGACACAACAAAATATGGGTACCAATGAAAATTGTGTAAATTCCTTTGCAGTGAGAAGGTCACAAAACAATAAAGGACATATGGTATATGGAAAGTGGTTTCTCAAGGCATATGAGTGGGAACTCATCGAACTTCTCTACACTCACTCAAAAAGATGGTGGACTTGTCACTTTTGGTGACAATGCCAAAGGAAAAATAATTGGTATTGGAACAGTTGGAGATCTAGAAGTTGTCTAAATTAACAAAGTACTTTATGTAGAAGGATTGAAACACAATCTGATAAGTATTTATCAACTATGTGATAATGGTTATGCTATTGATTTTTCTGGAAATTGTTGTTCTGTTTTCAAGAATAAACTGCTTAAATTTAGAGCACCTATAATTGAAAATGTGTATACCCTGGATTTAAATTCCTTGTGAAAACAACAAGTAAACTGCTTAACAGATAATGTGAATTAATCTTGGATCTAGAATAGGATACTTGGAAATTGTAATGTATATGTTTTACATAAATTGTCTAAGAAACATTTAGTTTCTGATTTTCCTAGCCTCATATTTGAAAGTAACAGATTCTATGATGCATGTCAACAAGGCAAGGAACACAAATCATCCTTAAAATTTGTTAATATAATTTCTACATCTAAACCTATAGAACATATCCATATGGATTTTTTTGGACCTTCAAGAGTAGAAAGCTTGGATGGTAAAATATATGTATTGGTTTTAGTTGATGACTATTCTTGATTTACATGGATTTTATTTTTGAAATTTAAAAATGAATCTTTTACTTTATTTGAAAGTTTTTGCAAAGCTGTTCAAAATGAAAAAGGTTTTAAAATAATTTCATTAAGAATTGATCATGGTGGAGTATTTTAGAATCAAGAATTTGATTCCTTCTACTCAAATATGGGTATTAAACACACCTTATCGGCACTAAAAACACCACTTCAAAATGGAATTGTTGAAAGAATAAATAGGATTATTCAAGAAATGTTGAGGACTATGCTAAATGAATACAGTCTTCCTACCTATTTTTGGGAAGAAGCTGTAAGAACAGCCTACTATATAATAAATAGGTTTTTAATTAGTCCTCTTTTGAAAAAGACACCCTATGAACATTGGAATAAAAAAACCTAAAGTTAACTACTTTAATGTTTTTGGATGAAAGGTTTACATATTAAACACCAAGGATAATCTTGGTAAGTTCGATCCAAAATCTGATGAAGTCATTTTCATAGGATATTCTGCTACCTCCAAAGCTTATAGAGTCTATAATAAGAAGTCAAGGATTGTGGAAGAATCAGTTCATGTAAAATTTGATGAGTATGATCCCTTTGAGAAAAGGACAGACCAAATGTATGAATCTAACTCTAATGATAACATGATACTTGAGAACTTGAAAAATTATTTTGAAAAAGATATAAAAGAAATTCAGTCCAGTTCAAAAGATCATGATACTTAAGAACATATGAGTGTGTTACCTAAACAGGCTAGAACTCTAAGGAATCACCCTTTAGAAACTGTAATAGGTGAATTATATAGAACAATGAAAACTAGAAGAAATATAGGGAATCTTGTATAATTCTCTACCTTTCTATCCCAATTAAATCCCAAGTCTATAGAAGAAGCTTTACATGATGAAAGCAAGATGATAGCAATGCAAGAAGAATTAAACCAGTTCAAAAGAAATGATGTTTGTAAATTAGTTGAAAGACCACAGAACTATCCAGTGATAGGAACCAAATGGGTCTTTAGAAATAAGCAAGATGATCAAAGAATAATAACTAGAAATAAAGCTAGACTTGAAGCTAAAGGATATAATCAAGAAAAATGTATAGATTATGATGAGACCTTTTCACCTTTAGCTAGATTAGAAGCCATTATGATCCTTTTATCCTATGCATCTCATATGAACATTAAATTATTTCATATGGATGTAATGTTTGCCTTTCTAAATGGTTATTTACTGGAGGAAGTTTATGTTGAGAAACCTCCTAATTTTGAAAATTCTCAAAAACCAGATTCTGTTTTTAAACTTACTAAAGCTCTTTATGGCCCTATACAAGCACCTAGACCTTGGTATGAGAGATTAAGCTCTTTTCTATTGAAAATGATTTTACTGTTGGAATGGCAGATCCAACACTAGTTATGAAAACTGTAAATTCTAAAATTTTATAAGTTCAAATTTATGTTGATGGTGTAATTTTTGGATCAACTAATAAAACCATTTGTCATGATTTTTCAAAGTTAATACAAAAAGAATTTGAAATGAGTATGATGGGAGAACTAAATTTCTTTTTAGGTCTTCAAATTTATCAAAAAGATTTTGTAAATGTTTTGAACCAAAGAAAATACATTACTGATTTATTAATGAAATTTGGACTTGAAAACAGCAAGACATATACAAATTCTATGTGCACTAATATAAAACATGATTTGAATGAAACTAGAATGTCAGTTGACAACAAGTTATATATAGGTATGATTGTTAGTTTGTTATATCTTACTACTAGCAGGCCAGATATAATGTATTTAGTATGTCTTTGTGCAATATTTGAATCAAATCCTTAAGAATCTCATTTAACTGATGTTAGAAGAATTTTTAGATATTTAAAATGAAGTATTTCTCAATCTCTTCTTTATCCCAAAACTTCTAATTTTAATTTGATTTCATATTCAGATGCATACTTTGGGATTTGTAGACTAGATGGGAAAAGAACTTCCGGAACTTGTCACTTTATAGGGAAATATTAAGTGTCATGGTCAAGTGAGAAACAAAATTTAGTTGCCTTATCAATAGCCAAAGCAGAATATGTTTCTACTCGCAGTTGCTGTGCACAAGTGTTGTGGATAAAAAACACTCTTATGGACTTTCGACTAAATTTTAATAATACGCCTATTTTATGTGATAACACTAGTGTTATAAATATTTCAAGAAATCTCATTAATCATTCTAGAACTAAGCATATTGATATGAGACATCATTTTCTAAGAGATCATGTTCATAAAAAGGATATATGTTTTGAATGTGTATGTACTGAAATTCAACTAGCTGGTATTTTTACAAATCCACTTCCCACTGCAAGGTTTGATTATATTAAGGTGGACCTAGGGTTATTTAATTTTTAAATAAAGTTTTATTTTAACTATTCTACTTTAATTCTGTTTAAATTAATTTGGCTATTTGTTTTTCAAACAGAAAAATTTTCTTTTCTCCGTGTAATTAATTTTATTTATTTTTAAATCTATGTAATGATTACTCAATACATGGGAATCAAGGTTGTTAGAAACCTTTCCTCTGCTAAACCGTTTCATTTCATCCAAAATCCTTTCAAACCTGTGAAATCGTACCACTGCCCGAAAACCCTAATCTTCGATCCTCGGAAACCCTAATCCTTAAAACTTCAGAGATTCTTACAGAAATGAAAAAGACCAAGAGAGCCGATGAAGCTAAGACCAGCAATGTCAAAAGTCAGCATTCAGAAGGAAGGAAAATATTACAAGGAAAGGCAATTGAACTCGAATGGCTATATCATACAAATCTCCTATTTAAACAAGCACTATCATTTCAGAATCTCAAACAGAATTTCAACAGTGAGAATACGGAATTTTTATATGAGGTGGAGCTTCGACATTTCATCATGTCTGTACAATTTATTCTGGGAGATAATGAGGACTCCATGCTGGCTAATATAGAGGATAGAGATTTTTCGATCTCTTTAGTTGAAATTGGTTAGATTTTGAACTGCCCTCATGAGGGATTTTTTCATTTCGATTTGAAAAATATTGGATATTATGTGCATAAATAAGAGGAAATAATGTCTTTTCTTTTTGGTACTACATCTGTAAAAAAATATGTTCATAAAAGATCTAGAGCCAGATCAAAAACTTTTGGTAAAATTTGTGCAAATAGGGATTGCACCGGGGATTTCTGTGATGGAAAAGATATTATATCCTGATATGTATATAATGTATCTTTTTCTCAGTGATATTAAACTCAATTTTCCTAGGTATATAGTTAGATACCTAAGATATTATTGTCATAGTGATTCCTGAATGAACTTTTACACTTTTGGTCAATTCATCCCCAAACTATTTTTTATGAAGAATGTGGTGAGACGAGTGGATGTCAAAGTGTGTTGTCATCACAATAATTTGTTTAATTCTGGATCATTAAAAAATATTGGCTAATTCTGGAGCATTATAAAATGAAAACTTTTTCCCATAGAAGCTGAGGATGAATCAGAGAGTGCTCAGGCTCAATCTGCTAAGTCCAAGGAGGGACAATCTGAATAGAGAGTTCGCACTACAGCAAAAAGGATCAGATTTGAAGTGGAAGATACTGAGGAATATATAAGTCAGGATGGACTTCAATCTCAGAGGAAAAGAATCGCAATTGAGACACATATTTCCCATGTACATACTATAAGAGATTTACTCTCTTACAGCTTTGTCAGGGAAAATGTTGTTGAACAATCTCAAGAATGGAATGTGGTTGTTATAGACCATGATCTTGAAACAATTAAAGTTGAAAGATCAGAACAACTGGTTGTAGCTGATATTTAAGTTACACTTCAAAAAGATAAGGAGGCAGAGCCTGGTGAGAAAGTGGCCAAACCTCATGAATCTCAAGAGGATATAATTTTATAAAATCCATTGGATGAACAAATTATTGATGTTCGTGATGAGCATGTTTCTGAACCTCCCACAGAAGTACTTCAAGAGGATTTTTCTGTGGAAGAGTCTGAAAAGGACTCTGAGGAAATATCTGTGGACCAACCTACTCAGGAAAAATAGAAAGAAAAGTCTGATGTAGATTCACTACCTTTAGTATTGTTGCATCACACTGAACCTAAGAATGAGAATCAAGCACAGGGTGCTTCTGATTTTGGTAATAAAGAAGTTGAAGAGCTGTATAGAAAGTTATCTCTACTGTAATCTGAGAATGATACTCTGAGAAGAGCCTTAGCATCATAATAGTTGAAATTTAAAAGGCTTAATGAGAGTATAGTTTCAATGCAAGAAGTTGAAATTTTTAAATATGATATGATGAATGTTGTTGCCAAATTAAAATCTGAAATGGGTATGAAGTTAGATTTATCAGATCTTAAATTTTTTATGGAGACAAAATTTGCATCAGTTGGTAATAGTGAAGCTGGTGGATCAGTTACTTCACCTAATTTAATCAGAAGATTTCAAGCTATCACATCTTCAATGAGCAACATGAATGAAAGGTTGCGAGATCTTTAATTCAATAGTTCTCCTTTATCTGTTCTGTTAGACAATCAAAATTTCTTGGTTGATTTGTCGACATCCAGTGAACCAGGAATCAGATCTGTCTTAAATAACATCACATAGACATTGTCTTTGTTTATGGAGAAGGAATAAAGACTTCATTAGTTTTACAGAGTCAATCTCATTGAACACATTCATATGAATAAAGAGACTAGAGATCATATTACTAAGCTTGGTGATGGGCTGATGCGAAGATAGAGAGAACAGTTGACATAGATCAAGTCTACAGTTCAGAGGAGATAAAACCTATTTCCTACCCTAACCAAAATTTGATTCATGTGTTCATAAGAGTTTTATCTTGTAAGAACCCAGATATTCTTTTTAGGTATGTTTTCCTTTTTCTGGAGTTTTTAAGAAAAATGAACTTTCTGGAAATTTTCGAAGTACATGCCGTGTACTTTCTTATTGCATGCCATGTACTCTTCCCCGGCTCGAAGCCGTGTGCTGGCCATGCCCGGGCCACACACACGGTGTATAGGGGTGACGTGGAGTCTGATTTTGGCGGAGAATGGAAAAGACCCAGTACACGCCATGTACTCTAAAAGTACACATAGTGTACTTTTCTTTTTTTCATTAAATGGACCGGGGTCGCGCCAAACCCCTGTTTTATCTTCTTATCTTGAATTCGGCCACCCAAGAGTGACCGTATGGCTGGATCTTCAATGAGCTTTTGCCTCTTCATCTGTTCTCTGATTCGAGCATGGTCGATTGCGTTGGAATAGCAGCGGTGAGCTCTCCCTTCTTCTTGAGTCTTGTTTCTTGATTCTACCTGGTTTTCAAGTTATCGTAGGTTGAGCGTTTTGTGTGTTTTCTCATATCTAGGTCGTTCTAAGTGGATTTTGTCATCGTCATTTAGGTATATCGATCTCCTAGGATCGAGGTAGGTGGTTTGTGTCTTTAAGTTGAATTTAGATGAGAATTTTGTGCAAATTCAACAAATTCCCTTGGGCGGGGAATTGTGGGTTTCCTATTTTTCCCCTACTGTTTGCCTTCTTTGCTTGATTTCTATAGTAGAGGTTTATGCTTGTAAGCAGAGTAATTTATTTTGTGTTCAAGTTGCTTTGCCATGTTTTTTTGCCTGTTTGGCATTTTTCCAGATTCCATTCCTTGTCGTAGGATAGTGGAACTGCTACTTTATTATGCTATTGAGCCTTAGAATGATAGCCAAGTAGTTCTTGAGGTTTACTTGGATGATACACCCATGCTATGCATGTTTAGTTTTTCACTCAGGGCTGTGAGAACCTAGAGTAGTAAACCAAAGGAAGAATTGACAAAAGGGCTTATCCAGAGTGTCTTTTAATTCGATGCGAGCCCATAGGGGGAATTGACGTTGAGTGCTTCCTGAGAGAGGTTGTAGTTCCTTGATGCAGGCCATAGGGGGAATAGACATTGAGTGATTCCCCAGAGAGCCTTTAACACGATACAAGACTATAGGGGGAATTGACGGTGAGTGCTTCCCCAGAGAGTCTATTAATTTCATAGCGGAACCAGAGGGGTGAGACTGTGTGTGCCTCCTAGATGGTTACTGGTACTTATAGTTTAAACCATAGGGGTTAGGCTGTGAGAGCTACCCCAGAGGGTTCCTTTTTTTCCTTCTTATTGTTGGTTGTTTACTTGTGTACTCTGTTTGTTAGAACTGTGGATTGTAGCTGCTTGTGCTTTTTTGTTTACTGTTTCATGTTTATTACTGTCATGTATTCATTGACTGTTAGGCACAAATATTTGGGTGATTTCCTAATAGGATTGTATCTCACACCCTGTTTGGGCCATGCTTTTGGGCCCAAGCAGACTATATTGCTGCAGGTATAGATAAGGGCAAGCGCCCTTCTACTTTAGGTTCATGATTGCACTGGAGCTAGAGTGCATGGGACCAAGCCAGGGCTCGCGATGCTGAGGAGTTTATCTTGTTTTACTTTGCACTTTGTTTTTCAGTTTTACTTCAGCACGTTGTTGTGTTTGTTGTTTCCTTAGATACTTGTACTTGCTGCATCATTATTATCATGTGCTATATAGTTATTGTTTCCGCTGTTGGGTTCCAATTATTGCATGTTGTTTACTGCTTCCGTTGTTTATTTTTGTTTTTCTTACCTTGTATACCTTATCGAATGAGGGCATAGTTTCCCCCAATAACTTACCAAGTCCCTCGCTGCTAGTCGATAGCCTCTGGCGTTTGGGAAAATGCACTTGAGGTCATGTGGCGAACCGGGTACAGGGCACCAATGGAGGGGCTCCGGATTCGGGTCGTTACAAAGTGGTATCAGAGGAGTTCTTTTCTATTCATTTACTGTTTGGAGACTTTATCCAGGGATAGGATGAACTTGTTACTTAGTATTAAGTTGTGCTCAGGAGTAGCGAACCCATGTACAGGGAAAATCCAAACTACCTCATTAATTGCAGTTTGCTGGTTTTGAGTTTTTATGGTTGATATGTTTTCACCTAGAGTGGTTATCATGACTTGTGTAGTTATTGTTTGGATATTTCAGTTCTATTTCTGTCGCAACCTGATGAGATGAGGTTCTTCCATCTCATGCATCATATAGGCACTTCCAGAAATCACATTCTATGCATTCTTTCCATTCCATCTAGGGTGCATTAGCAATTAAATGTTGTTGTGATAGGCTTTGTGTAGATTATGCATGCTATTGTGATAGATGCTTGATAGAATCCCTGCTTTTATGTTACAGAGCTATTGTTTTCCCTTTTATGTGACTATAGGAGACACCAATCTTTGATTCGAGGGGAGTATGGGCCCTCACAGATCAGAATTTGGCACCTCTTTGCCTTGTTTTTAGTGTTTTTGGGGTTCTGTGCAGTTTCTGAGCTACTGCCCTGAAAAACCTAGAATACACAGTGTGTACTTTTTGGATACACGTCGTGTAGTTTTCAGGCCATGTTACTGACCGTGTGAGAAGAACATGATGTCGTGAAAGTAACTTTATAAACACGCCGTGTATGGTAGGTACACGTCGTGTAGTAATGAGCCATGTACCCGGACGTGTCACTAACAACACGGGTTGGGGAAGCACTAGTAGCACACGTCGTGTTGTAATTAAACATGTTGTGTAGTTCTTTCCAGGTACCCATCAATGTCATGAACAACACGGGCCGGCGTGGCCTTCTTTTCCACACGCTGTGTTTTTTCGGAACACGTTGTGTAGTCTTGCCAAGTACCCGGCCGTGTCACGAAAAACACGAGACGATGTCACCTCGACCTATACACGTCGTGTTTGTTTAGAACACGCCGTGTAAGGTTCAGTCGTGTAGACGGTCGTCTGTTTAACAACACGGGCTGCTGAAGCCTTGCCTAGTACACGCCGTGTGTGTTAAGAACACATCGTGTAGTCTCGGGTTAAGTCTGACCATGTGGTTTAGCCGTGTAAGGGACTCAGGCAGGGGAACAGTTTTCAATTACACGCCGTGTGTGGGTGAAAAACATCATGTAGTTTGATGTGTACATGACTCGTAGGGTAGGGGTACACGCCCATGTCAGTGGCTTGAGGAAACACATCGTGTAGTTTTTATACACGCCGTGTAGTTGAGTTTTGTAAACATGTGTGTTCTCCGTCCCCTATTTCCGTTTTTGTACTCTTGTGTTCTATGTACTTGTTTTCTTGATCTAAGGTGTGCTTTTGATCTTTCAGAGGTATGCCTCTGAGATGTCCTCTGGTCATACGTCTGACATCAGGCAGTGATCAGACGCAAGATAGGGTTGATCAAGGACTACCTACTGATCCTCCAATCGAGCCAGCCCTGGCACTGGTTTCCATACCAGTTGTAGGTTCTTATGCACAGTTCAGGGAAAGTTTCATGAGAATGATACAGGCTTTCCCGGGATCACTGACTCCTGCCACGACTATGGAAGACTTGATACGGGTTTTTCAGCGGCAGCATCCTCCCACGTTCTCAGGGGAAGGAGGACCTCAGGCTGTAGAGTCATGGCTGGAATCCATGCTGACTATCTTCGAGCATCTGGAGACACCTCCAGAGAGGCGGGTCAAACTCGCCACCTACATGCTCCGAGACTCCACCAAGAGGTGGTGGGATGTGATCTCACAGGCGGGTCATCAGCAAGCTATGTCTTGGGAGGAGTTCCAGTGTATGTTCTATGACTACTTCTACCCAGAGACCCTAATGGCCGATCGAGCCCGAGAGTTTATGAGCTTAGAGCAGGGTACTCTTTCTGTCATGGATTATTCCGCTCGTTTCACTGAGCTGTAGTGCTTCACACCCCTCCAGGATAGAAGTGTGGTGTTCTTATCAAGGAAGTTTGAGGATGGCCTTAGGAGGGAGATTCGCTCGCAAGTGAACATCTTCCAGCTGACTTCCATCAGTTCCATCGTCAACCAGGTACTGATTGCAGAGCGCAATCTAAGAGACTCTGGAGCTGTGAACTAGGGTGGTTTTTCTTCCAGAGCCAGTCTTCCTCCAGATGACAGAAAGAAGCTCCGTAGAGATCCTACACGCGGTGACCCGAGGAAGCGTGATGCATTGTCAGGCAGCCAGGTGGCATGCTACCAGTGTGTCTGGTCAAGGCACACGAGGCCGCAGTGCCAGAGCGACCCCATGGAGTGCTGATCCTGTTGCAAGATGGGTCACCTTTAGTGTTTCTGCTAGGTTTTCTCACCAGCAGCTGGTGACCGAGGTTCTTCCATGACTCCTCGTTCAGGAGCAGCCCCACCAGTTTCTCACCAGTCAGAGAACTGGGGTTCTTCCAGTCGTTCAGGCTGAGGTGTAGGTTGAGGCCATGGAGGTCAGTCACTAGTCCCTCAACACCAGCAGGGAGGTTCAGCTTAGATTTGTCATCCAGGGGCGCAGGGCTGCGGTGCAGGCCAGTCTTTCGCCGTGGAGTAGATCTATCAGGAGTAGGATCCCGGCCCTTCTATTGTTCGAGGTACGGTTTTAGTGGCCTCAGTTTTATCTTTATCTCTTTTCGATACTGGTTCTACCCATAGTTTTATCTCAGTTGATGTCATGGAGAGCCTTGGGCTCTGCATCTTCTCTTCTACCGACTCGTTGACACTAGACACACCTTTGGGGACAAGGACATCTAGTGTGCACCAGTGTAGAGAGTTCCCTCTCGAGGTTGCAGGGTATCGTTTTTTATGGTATCTCTATGTCCTAGGGATGATAGGCTATGATATTATCATTGGGATGGACTGGTTGGTTCCCTTCCAGGAAGTCGTCGACTGTTATCGCCGCAGAGTGAGTTTCATTTCACCAGAGGGTGAATCCTTTCTTCATAGAGGTGAATGAGATTTTCAGGCGAGTCGAGCAGGACTCGAGCATCATGGGCTAGGAAGGGTGATGGCCCAGATTGATAGTCTTTATCTGGATGACCAGGGGACTCCACAGTTGTATCTTCCTCTGGTGGTGGATCGTTTCAGGGACGTCTTCCCAGAGGACATCTCGAGTTTGCCTCTGGATCGTGAGGTAGACGTTTCTATCGAGCTCGTGCCAGGAGTGGAACCAGTGTCCATTCGTCCTTATAGGATGGATACACCTGAGTTGTAGGAGATCAAGAAGCAGTTGGAGGAGTTGCATGAAAAGGGTTTCATCCAACCCAGTACTTCTCCTTGGGGTTCATCTGTCCTGTTTGCAAAGAAGGCAGGCAGCACCCTTCGGCTTTGTGTGGATTATCGGAATCTGAACCAGTTGACGGTCAAGAACCGATATCCCTTTCCGAAGATCTATGACCTCTTTGATCAACTTCGAGGAGGTCGGGTGTTCTTGAAGATCGACTTGAGGTCCGATTATCATCATTTACACGTTAGACCATCAGATATACCTTTTAAAGCCTTCAAGAACCTGTATGGTCTATACGAGTATATAGTCATGTTGTTCGGTCTCACGAACGCGCCTGCAGTTTTCATGATGCTGATGAATTGAGTGTTCCATCCTTACTTGGATTCCTTCGTCGTGGTCTTCATGGAAGATATCTCGATGTACTCTCACACTCGACATGACCATGCCACACATCTTGAGATAATTATTAGTACACTGATAGAGCATTGAATTTATTCTAAACTCTTGAAGTTCCACTTCTGGATGGATCAGATTCACTTTTTGGGTCACGTCATCTCAGAGGTAGAAGTATCTATGGACCCATATAAAGTGAGAGTTGTAGTCTCCTGGGAGCATCCAAATAATGTCTTTTAGGTACGGAGCTTCCTAGGGATGGCTGGATACTACATATGCTTCATTCAGGACTTTTCTTGTCTAGCAGCACCTTTGACAGGTCAGACCAAGAAGGGGTCGAAGTTTTTATGGTCGGATTCTTGCGAGTTAGCCTATTAGGAGCTGAAAGAGAGGTTGACTTCAGCGCTGATACTAGTATTTCTAGAGCCAGGAAAGAGCTACATTGTTTACTATGATGCTTCAGGTATCGGGCTAGGAGTTGTGCTTATGCAGGGAGATGGAGTCGTTGTGTATGGATCTCGGCAGTTGAGGCCACATGAGAGGAACTACCCTATGCACGATCTGGAGTTGGAAGCTATTGTTCATGCATTTTGCTGTTGGAGACACTATCTACTGGGAGAGCACTTTTTGGTCTTCACCAACCACAAGAGTCTCAATTACATCTTCACTCAATGTGATCTAAATCTGAGGCAGCGTAGGTGGGTCGAGTATCTTCAGTCTTTTGATTTCGAGCTCGCCTATACGCCAGGAAAGGGCAACGCAGTGGCAGATGCGTTGAGCAGGAGAACTCTGGTTCAGGCAGTTCAGGAGGCCATTAGTGAGTGGAAGCTTATGGCTCTATTCTCTAAGAAGCATCTGGAGGTGCATGATATACAGGGACAGACCTTCCTATCTTTTGTAGTTGTCACCTCAGCATATCTTGATCGAGTACGAGTGAGGCATATATCAGACTCAGAAGGATTAGTCCTGCGGGAGAGTGTGTCAGGAGAGGACCCTCTTCCTGGATGGAAAGTGGGTGTGGATGAGATCTTACATTTCTAGGGACGTGTATCGGTGCCAGTAGACATAGGCGAGGAGCTGATGCGGGATTTTCATTCCTCTGTTTGGGCATTTTATCCTGGAATCACCAAGATGTATCGGGATCTTCATCGCCAGTACTGGTGGCCAGGTATAAAGAAAGATGTTATTGGTTTCTTCATGATATGTTCTACTTGTCAGTAGGTGAAGGTATAGAACCAACGACCAGCAGGCCTTTTACAGAAGCTAACCATTCCAGAGTGGAAGTGGAATGACGTCATGATGGACTTAGTGACTGGGTTATCGAGGTCGCATCGAGGGAACGATGCTGTTTGGGTTGTCGTTGACGGGATTACGAAGGTTGCGCACTTCTTACCGATCAAGGAGAACATTAGTGTCGATGATCTGGGATTACTTTACATACAAGAGGTCATTCATCTACATGGAGTTCCACACTCCATTGTTTCAGATAGGGATGTGGGCTTTACCTCTCGCTTCTGGCAAGGACTTCAGAAGGCTTTGGGTACACAGGTACTTTTGATTACAGCATACCATCCCCAGACGGATGGCCAGTCTGAGCGCACGATCCAGGTGCTAGAGGATATGCTCAGAGCTTGCATTTTAGACATTGGCGGTTCTTGGGAAAAGAATATCCCTCTGTTGGAGTTCGCCTACAACAATAGTTTCCAGGCGACCATTCAGATGGCACCATATGAGGCTTTGTATGGTAGGCCATGCTGATCACCCTTATTCTAGTTGGAGGTAGGAGAGACAGCTTTGCTGGGACCTCGTCTTGTTCAGGAGACTTCAGAGCAGATAGAGCTGATTCGAAAGAGGATGGCTACAACGCAGTCTCAACAGAAGTCTTATGCTGATCAGAAGAGACGACCTCTGGAGTTTGAGGTCGGGGATCATGTTTTCTTGTGTGTCGCACCGAGGTTGGGTCACAAGAGGATTCAAGGATAGGGTAATATTTCACCGCGGTACATCGGGTCGTTTGAGGTCTTCGAGAGAGTGGGGCTGGTCGCCTATCGGTTGCAGCTACCTCAGAGGTACTGGGCAATGCATGACGTCTTCTACGTCTCTCAACTCCGACGTTACTTTTCATACTCGTCTCACGTCTTTCAGCCCGAGGAGGTTGAGCTCAAAGCGGATGCATCGTTTGAGGAGCATCCCATCTGGATTGTTGATCGCAGTACGATGGTTCTCCAATGCCGGTCTATCCCTCTTGTACGGGTGTTATGGAAGCATGGGCGAGTACAGGACGAGACCTGGGAGAGATAGGCTGATGTATGATCACAGTGGTCGGAGCTGTTTGGGGTTTCTTCTTCTACGCCATGCTAGGGAAATTCAGGGAAAAATTTCTTTAAGGGGGGAAGTTTGTAAGAACCTGGATCTTCTTTTCAGGTATGTTTTCCTTTTTCTGGAGTTTTTAAGAAAAATAAACTTTCTGGAAATTTTTGAAGTACACGCCGTGTACTCTTCCCCAGCTCGAAGCTGTGTGCTGGCCATGCCCGGGCAACACACACGGTGTGTAGGGGTGACGTGGAGGCCGATTTTGGTGGATTACGAAAAAGACCCAGTACACGTCGTGTACTCTAAAAGTACACGCCGTGTACTCTAAAAGTACACGCTGTGCAATTTTCTTTTTTTTCATTAAAAGGACCAGGGTCATGCCAAACCCCCATTTTTATCTTCTTCTCTAGATTCTATCCACTTGAGAGCGACCTTACAGCCAGATCTTTGATGAGCTTCTTCCACTTTGTCTGTTCTCCGATTCGAGCGCAGTCGATTGCGTTGGAATCACAGCGGTGAACTCTCCCTTCTGCTTGAGTCTTGTTTCTTGATTCCTCTTGGTTTTCAAGTTATCGTAGGTTGATCATTTTGTGCGTTTTCTTAGATCTATCTCATTATAAGGGGAATCCATAGTCTTCGTTTATGTATATCGATCTCCTAGGATCTAGGTAGGTGGTTTGTGCCTTTCGGTTGAAATTCAATGATTATTTTGTGCAAATTCAACAAATTCCCTTTTGTGGGGAATTGTGGGTTTTCTGTTTTTCCCCTGCTATTTTCCTGATTTTCTTGACTGCTGTAGTAGAGGTTTATTCTTGTAAGTAGAGTAATATATGTTGTGCTCAGGTTTCTTTACCGTGTTGTTTTTCCAGTTTTTCATTTTTTTCAGTTTCCATACCTAGTCGTAGGATAGTGGATCTGCTACTTTATTATGCTATTGAGCCTTAGAATGATAGCCAAGTAGTTCTTGAGGTTTACTTGGATGATACACGCACGCTATGCATGTTTATTATTTCACTCAGGACTGTGAGAACCTAGAGTAGTAGACCAAAGGTAGAATTGACAGAAGGGCTTCTCTAGAGTGTCTTTTAATATGATGTGAGACCACAGGGGGAATTGACATTGAGTGCTTCCTCAGAGAGTCATTAGTTCTTCGACACGGGCCACAGGAGGAATAGATGTTGAGTGCTTCCCCAGAGAGCCTTTAGTATGATATGAGACTATAGGGGGAATTAACGGTGGGTTCTTCCCCAGAGATTCTATTAATTTCATAGCGGAACCAGAGGGGTGAGACTGTGTGTGCCTCCAAGAGGGTTGCGGGTACTTATAGGTTGAACCATAGGGGTTAGGCTGTGAGAGCTACCCAGAGGGTTACTTTTTTGCCTTCTTATTTCTGGTTGTTTACTTCTGTACTCTGTTTGTTAGAACTGTGGATTGTAGCTGCTTGTGATTTTCTGTTTATTGTTTCTTGTTTATTACTGCTATGTATTCATTGACTGTTAGTCACGAATATTTGGGTGATTGCCTACTGGGATTGTATCTCACACTATGTTTGGGCCATGCTTTTGGGCCCAAGTAGACTATGTTGCAGCAGGTATAGTTAAGGGAAAGCGCCCTTCTACTTTAGGTTCATGATTGCACTGGAGCTGGAGAGCATGGGACCGAGCCGGGGCTCGTAATGCTGATGAGTTTATCTTGTTTTCATTTTAACTTTGTTTTTAGTTGTACTTCAACACATTTTTGTGTTTGCTATTTCCTTAGATACTTGTACTTGCTGCATCATTATTATCATGTGCAATATAGTTATTATTTACGTTGCTGGGTTCCAGTTGTTGAATGTTGTTTACTACTTCCACTGTTTATTGTTGTTTTTCTTACCTTGTATACCTTACCGAATGAGGGCATAGTTTCCCCAATAACTTTCCATGGCCCTTGCTGCTAGTCGGAAACCTCTGACATTTGGGGAAATGCACTTGAGGTCATGTGGCGAACCTGGTACGGGGAACCAGTGGAGGGGCTCCGGATTCGGGTGGGAGAATTTATGAATTAATGATATTAAATATTCATAAAATATAGAATGATTAACACCAACATATCATTCTAAAATTGTATATTGAGGAATGATCATCACATTTAAACAACATCCTTTATTATGTCAAATTATATTCCATGGGGGATTGATGATTCATTAGAAAAACGATTTATAAGGGGACTAATATTTAAGCACTTGAATTTATTAATATTTTTGTTAAGATGTAAGAAAGTTATATTTTTTAAAAATTCCACTTATATCCTTAAAAATGAATATGTTTAATGAGCTTAAGGATAGTTTCATAGAAAAAATTTCATCAAGTTATATTTTTTGAGAGGTCCATTAAAATTAATTAGTTACATATAAAACTCTTCCATCATATGACTTGAACTAAATTTTCCAATTTATGTGAGTGATATCCTTCATCCTCCTGACATTGGAGAGTTCTAGTACACTGGATTTTATATAAAAACATTAAATAATATAACTAGGATACTGTAAATATTCCATGCTTCTGATAATAATCTATAATGTTCTATACATTTTTCAAGAAAATATATATTTTATACATGATGTTATTTTGAAGGTTAACCATTCATACTAATAAAAATTAAGTTTCATAAGGCACATAAATCATTTATAAAATAATCATTCAATCACCATTGCACGAACATAAGGAATGCATCATCAAATATCATATAAAAGGACCCTATGAATTTGGGAATAAAATAATTTGAAAAATAAAATATATTTGAGTATTTATAAAATCAATGACATGACTTCAATCTCATGTCCCTAGTGTAGATTAAAAAACTATAGGACATGTAGTGAATGTTAGAGACGTTTTTCCTATAAATAGTGAGGTCTGTGGCCATGGAAATACAGATATTATACTGAGAGGATCTCATTTTTTGGCAAAAATACATTTCACCACATATGATATTCTGTAATGAAAAATGGTTTCCCTAAATTTTCTACTTTGGAAAATCAATAAGAGCTTCTGATGGCCTCTTATTTTTTGATCCTTTTACTAAAGGGTTTTTTAATGAAATGGATATTCCATGAATCCTTCTTGGATTGTGTGAACTATTGTAGAAATTAAAGATAATGTATAAATATAAAATTCATTTCATTAAGTATAAGAATAACATGTGTTCTATAAAAATAACTTTTATATAATATTTCATGGAAGAGATTGATTACACATTTTTAGGAAAGAGGTCTATTTCCCAAAGAAGAATTGAGATACCCGAACCTTCTGTAAGTATATTGTATGATATATATCTCAGGAACATGTGATAACGTGGGAATATATCATTTTGTGCGAAGAAACAATGAATAAAGAGTGTGTGAATATAAGATACATTCATTCAAATATGATATCTGAAAGAAGATACCAGAATAGTTAGGTGAAAATTAAGAAATTACATAAAATAATAATAAATTCAATATAATTTGTTCTATGGTTTCAAGAATAATTTATTCTACATTAAGAAATTTTTTTATTATATAAAATATTGTTGATGAGTTTTTGTTCACTACTTGCACACATCTAATTGAGTTTGGGACATCAATCACAATGAAGAATAGCATATTAATTTTTTTATGGAGAAAAATGATCAAGTACATGTGATTATATATTTTTAAGAAAGACTAAAAAGTTGAAAATGAACTTCAATAGATACATGATCAAGTAAGATCTTGAAATATATTATAGTAAGATCATAGAATCGCCATGTAGTGGATCAACCCTAAATAAGTGAATAAGTCTCTTATAATGATTTGAAAACACCTTAATTATTATAGTTGATTCAAAGAGTAGAAAGAGTCTCTAAATCAGTGTTACAGTGGAATAAGTCCTATAGTTGGTGAAATAACTAGGAAAATAATGGTGTGGGACATTGTAGATGTAAAATATAAATTCTAGTAACATTTTTTGTTTTATTATAATGAACCTCCTATGTAGATTCCATACTTAAGATACGGTGTGATTTTTTATCAACCACTATAATAGATAAAAGTATTGTAGTAGAGAATACATGTTGGGGGTTATGACCAACATGGAAAGGAATATCCCTTTTATGAAGACCAAATAAATACCATGTTATGTGCTCTCTCATATCATTAATATATATGAATTGATATTTTTAGATATCACTAAGTTTATCAAGAACCATAACAAGTCAACAATGTTGGATTCGATGTAAAAAGATTCATAAAAATAATCCATTTATTTAACCCCCTCTTATTGGTAAATTCATTATAGGACTCCACTATATTCTTAAAACTCTTTTAAACATTAATGAAAAATAAAAAATGTTTAAAAAATAATGACACCCTTATTCACCCATCCCCCTTAGGGTCTGTCTAGCTGTTGCATAAATAAAATATTTAAAAAAACCATTTCATCTATATTTTATTTAACATTCACTTTTTTTGGAGTTGTTTCTGAAATATAGTTTTTATTATTAAAAATATTCTACTAATGGTAGTGGAAACTAAATTCCCCCTATTTCAATAAAAATATCAATAATCTAATTTGTGTTGTATAAATATATTTTACCCTTTTCTATTTTCCAAATCATTTTATAGAACACGGTGGACCGAACATCATTTTTATAGAATACATATCTAATATTTTTCATAAAAATACATTTTAATAAAAAACACTTTCAATCAAATAAATGAAATGAGATTACTATATCCTTCATTCACTGAGATTCATTTAAGATTAGTATATTCTGTTATTTTTAAATCTTTAATATATAAATTCATTGCTTCATCTGTTGAATGAAAACTAAAGCCCCAATAAATTGTTATCCTAATTTTTATATCCTTTACATTTTAAAAATTATTTAATTAAACACTGGGTGTCATATCCCATTCAAAACAAAAGAACTAATTTATACTATAATGATACCCAACATGTACATTCCAGACAGTTTCTCAAAACCTTTTTGTTATTCTACACAACTACATCATATGTAATCATTATTCCTTCTACCTGATAAATCGTCATCTCTGTCGCATGGATTCGATACTCAATTATATTGTATTTTTCTATCTAAATAACATTATTCTTTCAATTTGTTCTTTTATCTATGTGTACTATCCACACAAAATTGGATCCTAGAAAACCCATGACCTAGTTCATCTTGCCATAGAAATATGAGGAAATAAGGAAAATGTTCATACAAAATTAACATTTCAATAAAATTTCTAGTGATTTATATAATGAAAACCTTATCCAATTAATTATTACAATCATTTAGTCTCAAAACTTCATTAGCAGACTCAATTATATTGGTTATGTGAGAGGATACTAAAATACCTTAGTTCATTTTTCATCTAATGAGATTCAAACATTTGGTGAATTTTTATATGCATCTCATTATAATATAGAATTTATGTATTAAACAACTTAAACAATTTCTTACTCCGAAGAGGTCGACACTAATAGATTGAATTTTCTTTTTCTTATTAAATTTTCTTAAGGAATAGCATTAAATTTTCTAAATAAAAAATTATATCCCCTTTTTAATTAATTATATCGATTAATGGTACAGGATATATATTTAAATAATAAATTATAATGCTTCATCATTCATCTCAACATGTATAAATTTATGTAGGGAACCATCTCAATTAAATTATATATTAATCTTAGATGGATGAGTGGGAAACTCTTTTTCCAATCCATAATACGGATAAAATCAACACTAATTTTATGTTACCGTAACTCTTAAGGTTTCCAGGCTATGTTTAACCCAAGGATTATAGTGTAATTTAGTAACCTAACTCTTAGAGTTATCCATTTACACCATGAATTACACAATATAATTCATGGGACCCAACATTAGTGGAACCTACCTAGGTAAATGAACAAGGTATTGATATTTATTTTCATTGGAAGGAATCTAACACTTAGTATTGTAAATTGTAATTAATCTAAACATATTATCTCATGTTTTCTCTTATATATGAATTCTATTATTATTTTTATAATCCTATTACCACAATAAAATCAATATGTTTAAACCATATTGATGTTTAAATCATTACACAAATTAAAACTTATGTTACTATCTAAAAACTTATAGACAAAAATATTTATACATATCAACATGTATCCTATGTGAATGTTACCTAAAAACCATTCATGATAAGGTTTATAATCCTATAAAATATATAATCTCAATATGAGTAAGCCTAGATCCATATATAGTCAACACACAGTTTTCAAGAAAATTAATAAGCCTCCTATCTGGTGAGGATTCTATCAAAAAGTCCATCTACATATGGATACTTTAAATGAGATAGATCGTAATTCCATCATAATTTAAATAATAATAATTTTTATAAATTTTGAAAAAAACACCTTTTAAAACATTATTTTTAACATAATTCCATAATAAAACATTATATTAATACATATAATTATATTTTGATATTATGTAACTCATAAACTATGTACACAATGCATGATGTTCATCAAGAAAACAAAAAAATAATCATTATTCAATACCCTTGAATGGTTTCTCTATTTTTTCATCCTAGGTCACCTCATTGGATGTGAATTCTTGTATATATACATCAATAAAAAATGTGAGGATAAATATAGGTAAGGGATAAACAAAGGAAGTGGTACATGAGTGATCATTATTGATAAATCATGAGGAATAACAATAGATCATGATAAAAAATATTTGAGTTATAATACAATGTCATGATCAAAATTACATGATGTGTGAAACTAAAATATAAATGTTTTCCCAATTGATAAATGGTAGTAATATATAAGAGGGGGTGGTGTTTTATTTTTTAAAACAAACATACATGTTTCATCCAACCCTCGGGTATTAATTGAACCAAATTTTCAAAATACCAGTCAATTAACAATGTAGATGTGAAAATGGGACTTTGGGCCATGTAATGGGATTTATTCCCAC
This sequence comes from Viscum album, assembly GCA_963277665.1. NCBI lineage: Eukaryota > Viridiplantae > Streptophyta > Magnoliopsida > Santalales > Viscaceae > Viscum > Viscum album. Next base: position 139,622,227 of record OY728139.1, read on the forward strand.
TAATACATCTGACTATAAAAAAAATAATAAATGGGATGTTTGGATGGGAAATCCATTGGGGCTATGATATTTCCTTCCAACATATGGGTGTGTTTGTTTGTTTTTTTATTTGTATTGTACCCTCAAAAATCTGTATAGAATATATGGTGGGTCTATATACTGTATCTGAGGAATCCTATAATATAAAACTATCATAAGGAATCTTAAATATCATATTTTATCCGAAGTAATGTCTTTATATCCTCAAAATCCCATGAGTTTAGCTATTTGTAGTTATAGTTTTCTATTTTCCAACCACTATATATTCCTAGCCCAAAAATTCCACAATCATAGAGGATTGGTAAAAAAATTACTATCATATCCCTAGAATCACTTGATCAAGTAGTACGGTTAAAATAATATTTATAAGAGAAATACATATACCTTTATAATAAAGTCTCAAAATACAAAGGTCTTACTAAACACTTTAAATGGAAAACAAGAAAATTTATATTATGTAAAAATTATTTTAATACTTTAAGATATTTTATGATTTCTAAATTTATCAAATTTTATTCTTGTTCTCCCGACGCATGAGGTTTTTAACTCCATTTATATATAGTGTTGTAACAAACATTGATGGCCAAATTCTACAAATCTCATTCTCAATTATAATAGCATTAACCAACTTTTTAATATATTATACTGATTATATAATGTTTCTTTTTCTATCAATTATTTTCTCAAACACTAGTAAATTTATATTGAGTCATGTGGATGTTTTTTATAAAAAATATTCATATTACCATATTTTCACAAACTTCATTGAGTTCTTAAATTCTTCTGTTACAATAAATTCATCCTAAAAACCCATAATTAAACTAATGTTAAATCATGTTTAAATTATATATATTGTAAAATATGAAAAAAAATAATATAATTGAAACATTGGATAAATAATTTATCATGTCTTTGGAAAGTAAACTGCCTTCTAGGAAAATTGAATAGATTGAATAAAAATTTTCGAAGACTTTAAATGGATTCATAAGAATACTTCCCTTGAATATTTATACATATTTTATTCAAAACACTCCATAATAAACTTATTATTCATGAAAAATATATAATAAATATGATTGGAATATTTAAATAACTTCTAATTTTAAACATTTATCATTTTCATTAATTTGTCACCCCTTTTTTATTTTCAAAAATATGAAACCTAGAAGAAATAAAAAATGTGAATAATAGATAAAGGTAAGAAAATTCATTAAATATAAATAATTGGGAATTTTATTCTTTATTATCTTTTCAATTATATAATAATTTTTTTTGTTTCTTTTTATACTTATTTGTCTCTTAAGATCTTTAAAAATACATTAAACATTCATTGATTCAATAAACAATGTCCAAAATTCACACCCCCTCCCCCCGCCCTCTTGTGAATTAATAATTTTTATCCATTGAAAAAAATTTGATATCATATAAATTCAATGATTAATTTTGATTTGTTTTTTTATTTGTTCATTCAAGTTTCATATTATATTCATTAATATCACTATGTTGGTGGTGGAAATATTTCATATGTGAGGGAATGTTTTCTGGTATAAACACTTGATAATTTAAATATGATCATCCAAACTATTTTTATAGATATTATTTTGATTACAGACATGATTATATGAATTATTATGTCATTCACACTATATTTTTCATCTTTATTGTGATTACTAAGAGTTAAAATGTTGTAGACAAATAAATTTTATATTTTTATCTAGAGGAAAAGTTAGAAAATCATGAAAATCATAAATTTCAATATAAAATTTCAAATTATATAAACAAAAATGTTTAAATTCAAATACCATCTTATTAAATGGTTAACTGGATCTAGAAGAACATACAAATTACCTTTTTTGGAACCTCTAATTTTTTTAGACACACATAGAGTATTTTTAAGTGTGGATATTAAATAATATTATTTTTTCCTCTGGTAAATTAAAAATATAATCATTATTTTATTACTATTGTAAATATTTTACCATCATTTGGAAAAATAGAGTTATTGAGATAACAAATAATCAGATATATAATTTATATAATTCAAAAAGACTTTGATTCAAATCATATGATAACATATGAATTTAGACACTTGACCGGGTTATGTCTATATGACTTGATCAGTACTCTTATCTATTATGAAAGAAAACTAAAGAGATATGATGTGAAATAAAATAGGAAAAATGGAATATCAATTTCTTCTAATATTGGTAATTCAATTTACAGTACATTTAAATAATATAATATTACTTCTATACATCATGTTTCAAATATAAAATATAAGAATTATAATTTAATCATTTTATATAATATCGAGAATAGACATTCATTTATTTCTAAGAGGATGAATAAGATTTGAAGACACAATCTATTTCATTATACTCATAAGAAAAATAAAAAAGGTAATTAAAATAATAAGGATGATTCAAATTTCATATTATATTAATGACATAAGAATAGTCATATTAGACCAGATTTCCATATTTGATAAATTAAAATTTTGATTCAAATATTAAATGAAAGAAATCATTAAATGTTATGGAAACATTGAGTGTTAGTGAATGTGATAAATCCTCTAATATTTTGTTGGATAAAAGTGTAAATGAAATTAAAAGAATCATTGGATTCTATATAGTCATTCAAAATGATAATAAATCATTCATGTATAAGGTAACTATTCAATCCTTAAAATATTTATCTCTTGATTCTAAATTTACTTTCACCAATGTGGTTGATTATTCAACTTATTTAGTTAATGAAAAATAAAATCCATAAGAAGATGAAAAATTCAATTCATCAGATGAAGATTATGATGTTTTTCATAATTTTGATGAGAAGGTTATTTTATTAAATCTCATGGAAAATAAAAATAGTAAATTAAAAAGATATGAAATTACCAAAGAAAAAAAATATTAAATCCATCAAAAAAATTAAAATTAACTACTAAAATTTTAATATAACACCTCATTATTTTATGGTATGTGTACTCTTAAATAAATTAAATTCATTCAATGTATTACATTTCATAAAGAAAATATTTAGAATACTACAAACCATATAAAATAACTTATAGAACATAAAAAAATTATAAATTAAGGGTGAAACAAATTAGAGGATTTTTCTAGAAATTAAGGAACACATACCGATAAAATTGTAACTTGGACTTTGAAATGTAAATGTGAGAGTTTCGAATTGTAATTTGGAAAATATAATATTAACCTCACCTATAAAAGTGAAAAAAATATTTTAATATTATAAATTAAAATATGATATAATTTTATAATAGTATAAGTGAATAAATATTTGGAAAATTAAAAATTAAGTGTTGGTATTTTGATAAAACCGAAATGTTTATTTAAATTATATAATTAAAATAATAATTTAAAAAAAATATTCATAAAATATAATCATAAACTAATATTTTTATTCTTATAATTATGAGATAATTTTATATGAAATTAATTAATTTCTCAAAGTGTTATAAAATCAGTAATAATTTTAAAATTGGTATTTTTGAGTAACTGATGATTTTAATTAAAAATTAAATTTCTCACATTTGTAAATTATTTTTCAAAATATTTGAGTTCATTCATGAATTCAGTACATTTTACAGTGGTTATGGTGAATTTTTCTGATTTTCCGAATTACTTGAATTTTTTGTGTATAGGGAATTGTGGTAATTTACGGTATAAGCTAAATACAGGAATTATTTAGTCATATATTATTTATGGCTGATGCAAGCACTATAATAGAGAATTATAATTCACAATTACTAAATTTTTTCAAGGAATCATTACGATTTCTTATTTTGATCCAAAATAATAAAATAGTGGTTTTATTACAATGCACACAAGAAGAAAACATTCGTAGGGACTCGACATTGTGAACGTCGTCCCAAACCCCAAACCCTCTTCCACCATATCCTCCTAGGTGTGGAAAATGATCCATAATAATAAACTAATTAATAAAATAATTTAAAAAACACACCCCTCTCCTCCACTACAAATACGACCCCTTGTTACCTCTTCCCCTCACACCTCTTAGGCCTTTAATCTTGACCATTTTATGCCTTTTCCTCTTAACAAGTCTCTTACCCATGTATAAGAAACTTTATTATCACCAAATTACAAATTACAATCCTTCTAAATAGGATCTCAAGGATAATAATTCAAGATGTAAAACCCTTAATCATTCTCTTTCAATTTCATTCAATTTCTTTTCTTTTCTTTCCCATCCCTAAACTTTTATTTACAAACATGCATGATAAATATAGTGTCTAATATATACTATAATTTTATTATTTTATTTTAAAATCCATCAACATACCCCGTATCCTCTCCCTTTTATTCAAAAAATGAACATATCATCTACGATGTTCCAATTTACCGTAATCGTGGACAATGCATTTTCATTTTAAATTACCACCTTTATGAATGGTTATAAAACCATTATTATTGTTAAATAAGATTTTATTATAAATATTAAATGTAATATAATGTTATATAACTATTATATATAAATAATATTAATTAATAAAACAAAACTACATTGTAATCATCAAAAATTCACCAAAATAAACCAACATTCATCAGTAGTGTTTTATCTAATGATTTGTCCTCACATATAGAAATAATGATAAATAATACCATTGGAAAAAAACACTCCTGAACAACGAAATTGAATTTTATAACTCATCACAAAGACCCTAAATAAACTTTAAAAAATTATAATAAATAAAATATATGCTTAATTGGTTCTAAACTAAATTATTAATAAATCTAATTTCATTATCCAATATATTAAGTTCATTTTCATAATACTTTTAGATATAAGGTTGGGGATTCTCCCTGAACCTTTGTTTTTCATTCAGGTTACGATTTCTATCTCTTTAACTAAGTATAATTATAATTTATTTTTACATAATTATTCTACATTATTATTATATATTTCAAACCCTTTTATCTAGATTATCTCATCCTTCATTTACATGTAAATAAATGTTTTTATATGGTTCCCTTCCTAATTCCTCTCGATGAGTAATAATGATTTAAAGTGAACTTCCTATCTTCTTACCCATTTTAAAGTACCACCCATAATCTATTTTAATATAGTATTATTATTATTAAATCATTAATTTTATCCTAAAAATACTTATTTGTTTATTTCTGGTTTTATATGAAATAATATTCGTTTTCCACTTCAAATGCCCATAAAAAGTTTTTCTTTAAACTGCACTAAAATGTTTCAGTTATAATGTTTCTTAAACACACATTTTAAATGTTTTCACTTCAGCTGGACTTTATTTACCATGATCTATGATTATTTTACATTATTAATGTACAATTATTATTTAAATACATTATTTCATGGACTCTATTATGATATTCTCTTTGACCAATTGTTCCTTATGTGTGGTGTGTGTATATATCCCTTTTTTATGACCGTCATTCCTTAAATATCTATATTTTTGTATCATGGATATGATAATTGAATTAGATGTATACCATTTTTACATAAATTGTTTTTATTAAATTTAATCTATCTATAAATAATTCTTTGGACTTGTAGTGATGGACAGGGCCCAGTTATAGATAGTCCATCGATGTATCGATGGGTCTCATAAGATAAAACAATTGTTGACAAACCCTTTATGTTTGTTTCCAAAAAAAATCATATGCTTTTTTTATCCACAAAAATAAAACATATTCACTTCACAATTTTTCATGAACTAGATACATGATTTCCAATGAATATGCATCTTCTTCATTCAGTATTTAGTTATTAATTTCCATGACGTTTTCATTATGACCAAACCAATGATTTCATTTTCATTCATAGTATACTAATGGAATGTATTTTTTAGATTATTTACCATTCCACAATGAATATTCCTTATTAAATTTCATTCATTTATTATTGTCTCATATAACCCTTACTAAGAATCTAATCTCACCCTTTTATTTGTTTTCCTTCCCAAAGTTGTGAAGATGATGTATTTGAATAAGGGATTAGAAGTAGTTTATTTTATTTTTTATGATCTATGATTAATTTTATATGTAATAAGGGAATGATATATGTATCAAGTTCTTAAAGACTACTAAATTTATTAATCCTTTGTGGTTTTATCTCTTGTATATATTCCATCATAACAAAATGACCACTGACTCTGTGCTACTGGGGTTGAGATTATTACATTAGGTATCGATGAAAGTTTATTAGAAACCTTGGGAACTAGTTATAAAGTAAATATGAGAATTATAATAATCTATTATATTTAATTTTTGCATCAATACTCATGATTATGATGATATAAATTAGTTTGTTTCGTTATTTAGTGACGGAACCTAATGTATGGAATATAATAAATACCCACAGTCAATGTAGGGATTTCCCTACTGATAAAGTCAAAATAGTTAGTTTTGGAGTGGAGTAGATCATGACTAATTTGTAAACCTTACTCAGCATCTCTTGTAGTGTGTAGGAATACAAAACAACATCTATGGATGAAAAAACTAATAGTCAAATTGAGTATGTACCAATTGTGTATGAATACATTAATGTATTTCTTGATGAATTACCCATGACCCCCCCCCCCCCCCCCGAGAGTGTCAAGTTAAATTTACAATTGATATAATCCTTAATTCAAAACCAATATAAAAGACTCCTAATTGAGTGGTAACTATGGAATTAGTAGACCTAAGTAAACACCTAGTTTATTTTAGTAAAGTGGTATTTATTATTTCTAATGTTTCTCCATGGGGAACCCCCATTAACATTATTAAAAATACAGATGGATCCCTATTGTTATACATTCACTATAGAGAAATCTATGCTACTAAAATAAAGAACAACTATCATCTTCCCCTAAATTATGACTTATTTTATCAAATTTATGGAGATCAATGTTTCTCAAACATTAACCTTTGTTTTGGGTATCATCAATTGTGGGTACAAAAGAATGATGTTTCTAAAACAGCTATTTAGATAAGTTATGGGCATTATTCGTTCACAGTAATTCCATTTGGAATGATTAATACACCCTATGATTTCATGGATCTAATGAAAATATTATTCAAGGAATATCTTGATGATTTTTTTGTATTCATTTATTATATTTTGGTGTATTCTAAAATCTATGAAGACCTTGATAATCACATGTGTATTATTCTTTAGAATCTCTGATAGAAAGAGTTATATGGTAAATTTAGAAATTGTGAATTCTAGTATGAAGAAATTTATTTTCTTATCCATATTATCTCTTCAGATGGAATTTTATTTGATACTATAAATACAAATCCAATCAAAAAATATCTTACACCAACAAAACTAATTGAGGTATGTACTTTTAGTGGTTTAGTAGGTTACTATTGGCGCGTTCTTTATAATTTTTCCTGATTGGATAACCCATTAACTAAGATCCCATGAAAAGGGGTTAAGTTTTTATGGATAAAATAATGTTAAAAATGATTTGAATAATTGAAGAGAATGTTATTCAATGATCCTATTTTGACACTATCATTAAGAAATGATGGGTTTGTGATATATAGTGATGCATTGAAGAAAGAACTTTTTTGTGTCGATATGAAAAATGATAATTTTTTTGCATATGCGTCAAGGAAATTGAAGACGCATGAATAAAATTATCCAACTCATGATCTTGAGTTAGTAGTCTTAATATTTACTCTAATGATATGGAGGAAATATATATATATATATGGGGAAATATGTGAGATATATATGGATCATAAGAGATTTAAATAAATTATTACATAGAAGAATTGAACAAGAGGAAAAGGTGATGGCTCGAATTGTTCAAAGATAAGGATTTCTCAACACACTAACATCGAGGAAAAGAATATAAGGTAAAAGATTCATTAAGCTAGAAAGATTATAAACTTCTTACCCAACTGATTATTGAGAAAGATCATATGTTCGTCTGTTTAGTAAAGATGGATATGATAATTTTTGTTGAAAGGGAAGCATCACTCCTTTTTCAAATGATTTCTGAACCATATTTACCAGTGAAGATAAAAATATTTCAATTTAATGATGATAATTTTCAAAATAAAATTGAAGTCGTTATGGATAGTAGATTGACATACTCCATGTTTGATGATGGAATTAAAAAAATTTGGAAAATTGGTTTTGTGTTCCATCAATACCTTAGATAAAAAGATAATTGTTAAATGATTCTCATAGCTCAAATTTCTATATATACCCTGGTAATACCAATATGTATAGAGATATGAAAGAATATTTTTTATGGGATAATCCAAAGAAGTAATTTTTTGACTATATGTCAAGGTGTATAGTTTTTAAACTACTAAAGACAGCTTCCTAGTGGAGTCAGGAAACCTCTACTTATACATCTGTGGATGTTTGATTCCATTATGATGGCATTTTTTCCAGGACTATTAAGGACACTAGGAAGAAATAATGAAATATGGGTTATTTTTGATTTTCCTACAAAAATGGAACATTTAATTTCTATAAGAGAATATTTCCCACTTTAAATCATATCAAGACTCTATATTAATGATGTTGTAAGACTTCATAGTACACCTCTATTGATTTTTTCTGATCGAGATCCCAGATTTACATAAAAATTCTATAAGTGTATTCATATGGATTTAAATAATGAGTTTCATTTGAGTACTGTATATCACCCTCAAACCAATGGATATTCGGAAAGGACTATTCAATCATTTGAAGACATATTGAGATCATGATCACATGATTTTCAAGGTATATAATATTAGTATTTACCTTTGGTAGACTTTTACTATAATAAAAAAATTATTATAGTATTCAATGGCGCCATATGAAGCATTATATGGAAATATATTTCAAACACCAACTTGTTGGGATGAATTGGGTGATAGGAAATTGATAGGACTATAACTTATTAATGTGACAATGAAATAGGTAATGACAATTCCAGATCATATTAAAGAAAATCAAAGTACAGAAATGATTTATGCTGACAACTAGTGAAAGGATTTGTAATTTCAAGCCATAGATCATGTATTTATGAAAGTATCTCCATGGAAGGGTGTCTTATGGTTTGTTAATGAAAACTGATCCCCGGATACATTGGACGATTTGAATTTCTAGAAAGAATTGGTGATGCATCATTCCAATTAGAAATGTTGCAAAGTCTCTCAAAATATCATGATGTGTTCTATATATCATTTTTAAAGAATTACATTCTAGACCAAATGAATGTACTCACCTATAATGAAAGATAATAGGAACCAGATATTTCTTACTATAAATAACTTATCGAGATTCTTGATATAAGAGAGAATGTACTGAGACATCAGATGACATGACTTGGAAAGGTTCTTGGAGAAAACATAAAGTGCAAGAACATATGTGTGAACTTGAGGATGATATAAATAAGAACCAACCATGTCTTCTTAGATATAAATATTCTTGAACAAAGTTTAGGATAAAATTTCTAAATAAGGGAAAAATATAACACATGAAGATTTTATGGTATATATCTTCTTAAATAAATTCAATTCAGTTAATAGTTTACATTAGAAAAACAATTATTTCATGTTATATAAATGATATAAAATTACATAGAGAACACACACAAAAATTTTTAAATTATAAATGAAGGAAATAAGTGGATTTTTCTAGAAATAAAGGAATATATACCAATGAAATAGTAACATAGACATAGAAATAGTATAATGGACCATATGATTAATAATTTGGATAATATAAAAGTAATTTCACCTATAAAAGTATACATAAAATTTATGAATCTTATAAATTAAAATATGATATAATTATATCCAAGTATAAGAGAATAATTATTTTGAAAAAGATAAATTATGTTTTCGTAATTTTATAAAACAAAACAAATTTTTTACAATTTAAGAATTAATTTAATGAATTAAAATAATATTTATTTTCATAAAATGTAATCATAAATTAATATTTTTTTTCTTATGATTATAAGATAATTTTATGAGACCTTAATTATTTTTACAATGTGTAATAAAATCATTTATAATTTTAAAATTGGTATTTTTTGAGTAAATGATGATTTTAATAAAAAATTAAATTTATCATATTTAGAAGAAAAAATACTAAAAAAATAAAGTTCATTTTTGAATTCTAGACATCAAAAAATGGTTATAGTGAATTTTTTTGAATTTTTATAATATAGTTCAATTTTGTTTATAGTGAAATATGGTAATTTACTAAAAAATCTAAATACATGAATTATTGAGTAGAGAAGATTTATGCATGATTTAAGCACCATAACCTCAATTTATCCTTCTCTATTTAATACATTTATTCATTTAGTCTTATCTATTTCTTTTCTTGAGCCAAAATAATAAACTAATGATTAAAATAATAAAAAAAACACCCCTCCCCTCCACTATAAATACCACCCCTCACCATATTGTCTCTTCAGACCACATTAGCCTTAAAGCTTATCTAATTACTACCCAATCCTATTCCCAACTCTTTTCCCCTCAACAAATATCATTTTTCTTCAATAAAATATGAATCTCAATCCCTTTAAGGAGGTTCACAATGAGAAGAATTCAAGAGGTAAAACCCATAATCCTTCCCTTTCAATTTCTTTCAATTTCATTTATTTTTTTATCCTTAAATCACATCCTCTATCCAAACATGAATGATAACAAAATTGTATTATATATACTTTAATTTTATTACATTAAAAGAAAATACATCATCCAACCCCTATTCCTCTCCCTTTTATTCTAAAAATGAAAATGTTGTTCGCGATGTGCTGATTTACTAACATCATAGATGACGTGTTTTCATTTTCCATTATCACCATTAGGTTAGTTCATAAAACCATTATTATGGTTAAAAAATATTTTATGATTCATACTATAAGTCATATAATTATCTTTAACTAGTTTATATACATAATATTAATTAATAAATCAAAACCAATTCGTGAAAATTGACAATTCACTAAAATAAACTAATGTTAATCATTAAGGTTTTATCTAATGAATAATACTAATATATTTAATATATATATATATAAGACTATTTTATATTATATAAGTACAATAATAACAAATAATTTCAATTTTTTAAAATTAATCCTAATTTTACATGAACTGAAATACATATATAGAAGTGAACTAATCATGAAAACCAAGGAAAGGAGCATTCCGAGACAATGAAAATGAATCTTATAACTCATAAAAAAGGCCATGAATGAACTAAATAAAATTATAATAAATTACATAAATGTTCAAGAGTTTTTTAATTATATTATTATTAAATCTAATTTCATTATCAATGAAATTATGTGCAAGTACAGAACACATTCGTACATAAGGTAAGGTATTCTCCCCAAATGTTTCTCTCTCTTTACCCTAATTTAATTTTACTTTATTATTATATAATTATTCTATATTCTATTAATTTTTACAAATTCATTTATATATTTTATTTCATCCTTATTTTATGGAGAATACGTGCTTCTATAAGGTTCCCTTCATAATTCATCTCGATGAGCAAACCTGATTTAAAGGGAACTTCCCAACTTCTTACCCCTTTTCGAGTACCATCCATAATCTATTTTAATCCACCAATTATTCTTATAAAATAAAAAAATTTATCATGAAAATATATCTTTCTTAATTTCTAGTTTATATAAAATATTATTCCTTTTTTACTAAAAATAATCATTAATATTTTCCTTACACCACACTAAAATGTTTGATTTATAACGTTTATTAAACACTCCTTTTACATGTTTTCACTTTAGTTGGAATTAATTTATCATGACATATTCATATTTTCTATTATTAAGATGAAATTATGATTTAAATCTATTATTTCATGTATACCAATTTGATATTCAATATGACCACGTTTTCCTTGTGTGTGGTGTATGTATATTTCACTTTTATTTATGATCAACATTCATTAAATATCATTATTTATTATATCCTGGATATTATTATTTCATTATTTATATAACATTTTTACATATGGTTTTATTTTCAAATTGAATATATTTATGAAGACTTCTTTTTAATTGCAGTGATAGATGGGGCCCGGTTATAGATAGCCCCTCAATGCATCGAGGGGTCTCATAAGAAAAAATAGTTGGCGACAAACCCTTTGTGTTTGTTTCCAAATAGAATCAGGTTTTTATCTATAGAAATAAACTATCTTTATGATATAATGGTTCATGATCTAGATAGATGACGTCCAATAAATAATAATTTTCTTCATTAATTATTCAATTATTACTTTCCATATGGATTTCATTATGAAAAAACCTATGGTTGTATTTTCATTCTCAGCAGACTAATGATATGTGTTTTTCAGATTATTTACCTTTCAATAATGTATATTAATTATTGAATTTTATTTATTTATTATTATATCATATAACCCTTACTGAGTGTTTCATCACACCATTTTATTTGTTTTTCTTTCCCAGGTTCTGAAGATGAAATCTTTGAATAAGTGACAAGAAGTGATTTATTTTATTTTATTATGTTGTATGTCTAACAACCAACAAAATAAGGGAAACATTTATGTATATATTTCTTCAACACTAATAAACTGATTGATCCTTGGCTATCTGATCTCTTATATATATGTCATTATAATAAAATGACCACCTACTTTGCGCTACTTGGGTTGAGTTTGTTACATTTAAAATATTCAGCTATATTATAGTCAAAAAATATTTCATGTATGAATTTAGTTGATTCATTATTTTGTTAATATATATTTTTTAGATTAAATCTAATATTACTGTTTTAAAGAAAAAAATATCTTATTTTAATTCTAATAATTAATATTTTAAAATAAAAATTTATAAATACATTAAACCATCTTGATCATCTAATGGATTTGGTGTTACTTCAAATAAATATCATTTCCAATAAAATTACATTTTACCTAAATGTTAACAAAATTATAAAAAAATTTCAAATGGGGGTCATTATAAATAATATTTCTCTTTAAAAAAATAAATTATTTGTTTTTACAAAATATTTACTTCTAAATAACATAACGTTGTTCAACATAGAAGTGTTAGGAAGATGTGGGTTCTTAAAAAATGTCAAACATTACTAGACCCATGAATGTTTAGGGATCAACTAAATATTCATATCATAATTAGGAAAATAGGATGATTATTAATAGACTAAAAAATGTTTCATAGATAGTTGTTGATATGGACATGTGAGTGAAGAAAATTTTACCTTCTAAAATATAAAAAGTTTTAATCCAGGAAGAATCACTTTTGAATAAATTTCACAAAGATAAATCATTAGAATTTGTTATGTTTATTTTCTTGGAAAAAATAATATTTTTACATTTTTTATATTTTTTAGACCTCAGTTACAACCATATCAATTATAATCTACTATGTGATGAGGGTCATCCTGAGAAATTCTAGATTGATAAATATTCTATTCAAAATCCATCTGGTAATTTCATTATATCATTTTATAGGAATGATAATGTATACACTTTTGAATTATAAAAATTATGTAGTTATAATTTAAACTTTCCATGTGAAACTATGTATTTATCTTGTATTTAGAAAATAAGACTTTAAAATATTAACTTTCAGACATTAGAAAAACATTCCTAGAGATCTCACATTATCGATCTAATGGAACATAATGTAAAGAACTGGAAATTCCATGGAAAATGTTTTTTAATACATGGTATTTTTACGAGTCCATAGTTTCTGATGGCACATGATTCTGAGGCCCCGTGTGTTCGGAATCAATTTCTAATGTTTTGTTCGGGTACGTTCAGTAAACGTGCGAGCGGGGTTTAATATCTTTTGAACCGATGCTCGGAACAAAAATCCAAGGGCACCATTGAACTTGCAGTGTTGGTGATTACTCTATGAGACCACCACCGTAGTTGCGTTCTAACGATAATGGAAGTTAGATTTTGAGGGTTTTTAATTAAATTGAATAAGAATAAAGTGTCAAAATTATTTTTATTTTGGTGGTTGAAACCTCCAAGGGGAGGTTAGAGGTGGGGGACACCACACCCTAACATCTCATGGGAGGTTATGGTGGTGGGGCACACCTGATAATGACCTCCCTTGGGAGGATATAATTAAGGTGAGGCCCATACATGCTTTAAACTCCCTTTACCCTCTTGGAACCCCCAATTAAATGGGGAGCCACTTCACCTTCCTTCCCCATTTAATTAGCCAACTCCACCCATTTAATTAATTTAATTAACTTAATTAATTTGAATTCTATTTAACTATTTCCAAAAATAAAATAATAGACAAGTCTATTATATTTCTATTATTGGCATAATCATTGGGTGGAGCATTTGATGGAGCTTTGGAAAACCATTGGGAGAAATTCATCCTCCCAATGAAGAATGCCCACGACATATCCAACGAACTTCATCCTCGTCAAAGGAGAAGATGCCACCCACAAAGAACATCTCCAATAATGACATCCTCCCTAACGTAAATCCGTCAATGATCACCGAATGGCAAATGGGGTAGGGGGAATTTTAGTTATTTTTATATATGAGTATAAACCTCCGTTCTTCGACGTTTGATGAGAACTTTGTTCCCAAATGCTATCGCCATGAAGAGGAGGGATCAGACCACATGAAAACGGTATGACCCTCCCCTTTTCTTGTTCTTGTTTGATGACGACGGAGGTGGTACACGTGGTGAAGGCGATGAAGACGGTGAACAAATGTCACGCTACCCGCCGCCTCCGTGAACCGTTCCACCCCTACGGCACCCCGACACGCTACCCGCACCCTAGCGCGCTACCCCGACGCACTGCCTGAGCCGCCTGCCACGTGCCCAACGTGCTTCCCGGCCCCACCAGTGCCCCATCGGTGCCCCGGCGCGCTGTCGGCACCATGCAGGCGGCCTACCCGGCGCCCCAGCGTCGTGCCAGCGCCCGACCCAGCACCCCTTCGTCCCCTTCTATGGTCTTCCGGGCGCCTAACGCGTTGACCGCGCCCAAGAGCGCTGCCCGGCGGCCTGCCAGGCACCCCATGCCCTGCCGATGGTCTGACCGGAGCCCTCGTGCCCTACCGGCGGCCTGCCCGGTGCCCCCACGTCGTACCAGCGGCATGCTCGGTGTCCCCGTGCCCTATCGGTGGCCTTCCTTGAACCCCTGAGCCCTGCCTGGTGCCACGCGGCCCCCTACCGCAGTCTGCCCTGTGCCCCGGCGAGCTACCCGTGCCCAAGCATACTGCCCGGTGCCCCCAGCGCCCTAACCGGTGCACCTGCGGCCTGCCCAGTGTCCTTCCTACCTGCCGCGCCCCGTGCGGCCGGCCGCTGGCCTACCATCAGCTGACCTCCCGAGTCGCGCCCCTTGCGGCGTTTCCTGAACTGACCCCTACCTTCGGGTCGAGCTGCCTACGTGAAGGCATCCGGGCAAAAGCGCCCTCATAGTTCACCGGGTCGGGCCCAGCGAACCGGGCCTAACATAGCGGGCCAACCCACCCAACGGACTAGGTCGGACCAATAGGGTTTATCCGTTTTGACCTAGACCGGGTCGAGTCAGACTGGGTTGGGCAGAATCGGTCCAAATGGGTCGGACCAGACCTTGCCCACTACCGACCCTTTGCTTACTTTGGCCATATCATTGGCACCAGATGTCCATTTGACGAACCATCAGCGGCGCTAGTAATCTCGATGAGAGATGGTCCCTTTGAGATTACCCCATTGGAGTTCAAGGTATAGTTCAGATATGGTCATGTTGGATCATACACGAATCCAACCGGGCCCCCGGGACTAAAAGGCTAATAACTAACAGACCGGGTGTCGGAATGACGCACCGTCTATTGCGTTGAGATCCCATTGACATGGTGGACCTTTGAGATACTTCTTCGTGGAACTTCGCAACAATTGGAGTATTTCACAGTAGCTCGTGGAGCAAGTCCTCCCACCGACGAGCAGACAGTGTGTGGAAACCTAGTAGTTGGCAGACCTGACGACTGCTTGACCGATTAGACTCGGAGTGATTCGACTAGCCCAGTGGGTAGCGCCTTGTAGTTGGAGGCAGACCCATGGAATAGGAGCACCAAGTAGTTGGCGGTAGACCCATGGGAGAGAAGCGTCTAGTAGTTGGCAGCAGACACGCGGTACTCGGTAGGAGGATTGCCTCTCAAGGCTATTAGGGGGAGTTCCTGGTAGTTGGGGGTAGACCCACAGTGGAGGAGCACCTGGTAGTTGGTAGCAGACCTGCGGTACTCGATAGGAGGAGTACCTCAGCAATCCAATGTTAGTGAGAAGCGTCTTGGTGTCATTATAGTCCCACTGTTCTTGACAGAGGAGGAGCTATCCAACAGTCATGGTTTCGATAATGAAAATCCTGGTTTGAGCTGAGTCAATAACCATTGTATTTTCCTCATGATTGAGATGGGTTACTAGATAACTTAGGTATATGTATGGGCATATACCTAAGTAATGGTTATGAGTTGATTCGTACTTTTTGGTTTGTATTTGTTGTATTTTTTGAGAACTAGATGGTCTCGGGGTCCCAACTGAGTATTGTTATACACACCCCTGCATGGGCTATGCCCGCACCTCGTTGTGTTGGATGTAGACGATAGACAGCGCTGACCGAGGCAGAGTGTACGAGGACTGGTTGGTACCCAGAGGTGGACCTCACAATGTGACGGTACGTGGAGGAGTCAAATAGATGTGGAGCGCTGAGGAGGCTATTTGTACATACCCTTCAGGTAGGATCTACGGTGGATGATCTAGGAGCTTCTAAACACCTTCCTGATGTTTGTCTTTTAGTTGTACCTATTTTGTCTGTTCCTTGTAATTTACTGTTGGGCTTGTATTTCCATCCACTTCTACTTTCCAGAACCTCTTCTGTATTCAGTTTAGCTTAGTCTTTTGCTTCCAGTTGTGTACTCTGATTGTGTGTGTTTACTTTTTATAAAGGCAATGCCTTCCGAGCAAATGAAATTACGCCTTTGGTGCTAGTCGTGAGCCCCTGGCCTATAGAAGGCGGTCTTGGGGTAGTCACGGAATGGGCCCTGAGGACGGGTTGTGACAAATTGGTATCAGACGGGTCATTTCTACCGCAGAACTTAGGACTCTGATATTTCATTTCTATGAGGCAATAGTGTTAAGGGTACTGAGTGTGGTTTTCAGTTCAGGGAGTCTAGTGTTGGTGCGGCGGCCGATGTATCCGTACACCCGGACCCTGACTACGGATTTCCGACTTAGTGCACAAAAACACTGACTGTGTGTGTGTTTCAAAAGTTTTTCTTTAAGTCAGCTCAACCAGGCCCGCTCAACAGGTATAATCGTTTGACTGTGTCACATCTGTTTCTTTCAGAATACCTGCCCACTGACTACCAGTTAGAGCCCCTAGAGTTTTATGCACTGAAAGGCCAACGAGTGACGAGGCCTCAGTGAAGGGCCACTTTCCAATTGAGGCCCCAGCGGTACCACCACCCGTTGGGCCACCGATGCCACCAGCCCTAGCAGCAGACGATGCGTGCCGCTTAAGCCTGCTGCACGGGTTCCAGAGCCAGAGGACACTTAGGTTCTGGGGAGAGACAGAACCACAGGTGGATGAGGATTGGCTGGAGGTTGTGGCCAGAGTCTTCAGGCTAGTAGGAACACCAGCAGACGACATGGTGCTCCTTGCTGCCATCCTCCTTCAGGCAGTATCAGTCAGATGGTGGAGCCTGATGCTCTAGGTCTATGATGAGGTGAAGCTACTCTAGCCAGACTTCGAGAGCCTATTCTGGGCAGAGTTTTTCCCAGCCACCCTTCGTGCGGTGTGGATACAGGAGCTACTTCATCTGCAGTATGGCAGTATGACAGCAGCACAGTACTCAGTGGGGTTCACCAAACTCTTGCGCTACTCCATATATATTGTACGAGACGCATTATTCAGGGCCTGGACCTTCGAAAAGGGACTTAGGTGAGATATTAGAGCCTCGATGATCTCCCTCTGCATCCTGACACAGGCGGGGGTGTTAGAGAGAGCCCTCCTGGTAGAGAGTTTCCTTACTGAGAAGTCACCAACAGCGAGACCTACTACTAGTCGATACAAAGAGGAGCCTTTTATAGCTGGCAGTAGACAATTTTCACTGAGGTCCAAGAGGACCAAATCTATAGGTGAACGACTGTATGACTCAGGATTGGTTGTGCAGGGCACCCGGAGTGGAGACAGAGCCAGCCATGCCAAGAGCGGACAGTGTTACTCATGCGGCGGTCTTGGTCACATGGCTCGTGACTATCCGACCCATCATTTTAATGATCAGCAGATATTTTAGAGACCTCCTAGTCAGAGGAAAAGGTTCGATCAAGGTGGTCCATAGGGCGTAGGCGGATGTGGTAGAGGAGCTGGTCGAGCAGCTGGCGGCGGTCGACATTACGAGGTGCTACCGCCACCACCACCAGGAGGTCAACCTCGACCATAGGGAGCGGGTGGACAGGGGAGAGCTCTGCTTCAGGAAGCTGAGGCATATGACCACGGTGCTCCATAGATGATTCGAGGTACGATCTGTGTCCATTCCACCCTATCTATTTTTATTATAGACACAGGTGTTAGTCATTCTTTCATTGCCACTGCCCTCATTCAGAGCTCGGTGATTCTGACGGAGTTGTTGACTCAATACATATGGATAGAGACTCCTATGAGAGCAGACTCAACGATTACACACTGGTTTCGGTAGTGTGAGCTTACTCTAGGAGGCGAAAACTTCGGCTGGGATCTCCTCGTAGCGGTGTCGAGGCCTTACTGCGTCATCTTGGGTATGACTAGTTATCTACAGTCCATGCGCATATTGACTATATTAGGTGCAAAGTGTGGTGTGTCCACACGGATGGGAGCAGGTTCACCTTCACCAGTGAGAAGGGAACCTTTGTAGTGTAGGAAGGACTTACTCAGAGGAGGGTGCAGCCGATCACTCACCAATTGTCTTGTCATACCCTCAGAGCAGTTGATGTGGAAAGTCCGACTTATCCTGTAGTGGTGGACCTGTATGACAATGTTTTCCCTAACGATGTCTTGGGACTACATCCTCACAGATATGTGGAATTATACATATACTTATACCCCAGGACAACATCGATATCTACTCCAGCATATCGGATGGATCCCACTAAGCTTCGCGAGCTGAGGGTACAACTAGAGGACTTGAAGGGGAAGGGATTCATCTGACCCAGTGTTTCTCCCTAGGCAGCCCCGATTCTATTCTCCAAGAAGTAGGATGGGAGCTTGAGGCTCTGTGTCGACTACCATAACCTAAACCAATTGACGATAAAGAAAAATTACCCACTTCCGGGTATTGACGACCTCTTTGATCTGCTAAAGGGAACGTTGTTGCGGATGTGCTCAGCAGGAGGATAAGCATTCAGCTTCTAGGAGAGGCGACAGATCTGCTAGCTTCCATATAGATATCCTGTGTGGATAGAGATGGAGCAGCCTATATTCAGTCTCTTACAGTCACTCCTCCACTTCTTCATCGAGTTATGGAGGCACAGCGTGGAGACGCTGATTGTGAGATACGACGCACTCAGATATCCACAGGGCGGGCACCTGATGTATTTTCTGAAGGTGGGGAGCATGTCATCCTCTTTAGAGGACGTACCATGGTACCATTTTCTCTTCCGGAGGAGGTGTTGAGGTAGTTATACAATTCCCCTCTAGAGGTACATCCCGAAGTGGTGAAGTTGTATCAGGACCTTCGAAGACAGCATTGGTGGCTAGGTATGGAGAAGGCAGTAGTGGAGTCTGTCTCACGGTGCCTCACATTTCAGCAAGTGATGGCAGAGCACAAGGTACCAGCATGCTTGGTTCAGCCATTAAAGGTCCCAGAGTGGAAGTGGGATGGGATATCCATGGACATTGTGATGGGTCTTCCACGTACATTAAAGAGTCACAACTCAAAATGGGTGATCATTGACCGACTCACCAAGTCGGCCCACTTCCTACTAATCAAAGAGCAGGGATCAGTTGAGAGCTTGGGATGCCTTTATGTGCAAGAGATAGTACGTTTACATGGATTACCTTCCTCGATTATCTCTGACCAAGACGCATGGTTTACTTCCCAGCTATGGAAGGGGTTGCATGAGGCTGTTGGGACGCAGCTATGTCTGAGCACCGCCTTCCATCCTCAGAAATATGGTCAGACCAAGAGGGCCATTCATACCCTCTAAGACATGTTCTGTGCATGTGTCCTCAAATTCAGTCGCAGTTGGTAGGATCACTTTCCTTTGGTGTAGTTTTACTACAACTACAGCTATCACTCCACCATAGGTATGGAACCTTTTCAAGCCTTGTACGGGAGACCTTGTAGATCACCACTGTGCTGCACAGACCCAGGGGAGTCAGAACTAGTGGGACCAGAGATGGTATGGGCTACCATGGAGAAGGTGAAAATCATCCAGGAGTGGATGAAGTCTGCACAGAGTAAATAGGAGTCGTATGATAACAAGAGACAGAGACCTCTGGAGTTCGAGGATGGTGACCACGTCTTTCTACGGGTCTCACCTCGATGAGGTTTGTGGATATTTGGCTGAGGTGACAAGTTATCTTCGCAGTTCATAGGACTTTTACAGGTCCTCAGCAGAGTATGCGAGGTGGCTTACTGCTTAGAACTTCCAACTCAGTTTCACCGGGTGCACATAATCTTCCACGTATCTCAGATGAAGAGATATGTGCATGACCCATCCCACATCATCGACCAAGGAGAGCTCGACATCGATGACGGGGTTACTTTCATGGAGGTTCCAATGGAGATTGAGGATCGATAGTAGTGGTTCCTATGTAGTTGGTCGATAGCTCTAGTTCACTTTTTTTTCCATCACGGAAACCTCCAGAAGAGAACATGGGAGAGGGAGTCTCAGATGTGTTCTCAATACCCCCATTTGTTCCCTTAGTTCAAGTTGTAGCTTATGGGAATGTAAAGCCCTGAGGTGGTGAAAATGTAAAGACCCGGAAATTCTGTAGAAATTTTTTTTATACATTGAATTTTTACAAGTCCTCATTTTTTGACGCCTATTGATTCCGAGGACAGGTGTATCCAGAATCAATTTCCGAAGTTTTTTTTGGGTACATTCAGTAAACGTACGAGCGGGATTTTACATCTTTTTAACCAGTGCTCAGAATAGAAATTTGAGGGCACCATTCAACTTGCAGCATCAGTGATTGCTCTGTGAGACCTTCACTACAGCTGCGTTTTAACGAGAATGGAAGTTAGATTACGGGGGTTTTTAATTAAATTGAATAAAAATAAAGTGTTAACTTTATTTTCATTTTGGTGGTTGAAACCTCCAAGGGGAAGTTAAAGGTAGGGGCCACCACACCCTAAACTCCCATGGGTGGTTATTGTAGTGGGGACCACCCGAGCATAACCTCCCTTGAGAAATTATTATTAAGGTGGGGTCCAAAAGGGCTTTAAACTCTCTTAACCCCCTTTGATCCCCTAATTAAATGGAGAGCCTATTCACCTTCCGTCCCCATTTAATGATCCAACTCCACACATTTAATTAAGTGAAGTAACTTAATTAATTTGAATTCTTTTAAACACTTTCCAACAATAAAATAATAGACAAGTCTATTATATTTATTTGGTTGGTATAATCTTTGGGTGGAGAATTTGGTGGACCTTGGGAGAACCTTTTGGAGAAATTCATCCTCCCAATGAAGAACGCCCACGATATCTCCAACGAACTTCATCAGTGTCAAAGGAGAAGACGCCACCCATGAAGAACGTCGCCAATGACGACCTCCGCCCTACCATGAATCCGTCAACAATCACTGACCGAAAAACGATGTAGGGGGAATTTGAGTTATTTTTATATATGAGTATAAACCTCCATTCTTTGATGTTTGTTGAGAACTTTGTTGCAAAATTCTATTTCCATGATGATGAGGGCTCAGACTGCATGAACTGGGTCTGGACCTCCACTTTGCTTGCTATTGTTTGATGAAGATAGAGGCGGTACACGCGGCGACGGCAACGAAGACGGTGAATAGAGGTCGCGCTACCCATGGCCTCCACGTGGGCTCCGCCCCCACGGCACCCCGGCACGCTCCTCGCGCCCTAGCGCATTGCCCCGTCGTGCTACCCGTGCCGCTGCTCGTGTGCCCCGCGCACTTCTTGGCCCCACCGGCACCCCGCCGCCACCCCGACGTGCTTCCCTCACCCTACCGGCAGCCGGCTCAGCACCCTGCGCCCTTCTGGTGGCCTGACCGATGCCCCCCGTGCCCTACCGACGACCTTCCCAGTGACCCCGCGCCCTGCCTGCGGCTTGCCCAGCCCCTTCCGGCGGCCTGCCCGGTACCCCGGCGCCCTGCCCGGTGCCCTGCGGCCCCCTGTCGCGGTCTGCCCAGTGCCCCAGCGCACTACTCGTGCCATCGCAAGCTGCCCGAAGACCTGCATAGTGCCCCGCACCCTGCCGGCGGCCTTCCCGGTGCCCTGGGGCCCTGCCCGGTGCCCCGCGGCCCCTTGCCACAGTCTTCCTGGCAGCCCAGAGTGCTTCACGTACCCAAGTGCACTGCCTCGCGCCCCCGGTGAACCTGCGGCCTGCCCAGTGTCCAGTCGGCCTTCTCGAGCCCTGAGCGGCCTTCTGCTGGCCTCCCGGAGGTCGACCTCCTAATCTACGCCCCTCACGGTGCTGGTCGAACCGGCCCTGGCCTTCGGGCCAAGTTGTCTGCATGGTGGCTTCTGGGCCGAACCGCCCTCGTAGTCTGCTAGGTCGGGCCCAGCGGACCGAGCCTAACTTAATGAGATGACCCGCCCAACGGGCTGGGTCAAACCCATTAGGTTTTTCTGGGTTGACCCAGATCGGGTTGGCTCAGACTGGGTTGGGCCGAGTCGGTCTGACTGGGTCGGACTGGACCCGAGCCCACTACCGACCCTTTCCTTACTTTGGCCATATCTTTGGCACCATACGTCCATTGGAGGAACCGTTAGCAACGCTAGTAATATCGATGAGATATGGTCCCTTTCATAATACCCCACTACTGTTTGGGTTATATTTGAGATACGTTCGGGTTGATTCGTACACGAATCCAATCGGGCCCCTGGGACTAAAAGGCTTATAACTAACAGACTGTGCATCTGAATGACGCTTTGTCTGTTGCGTTGAGATCCCATTGACATGGTGGACCTTTGAGATACTTCTTCATGGTACTTAGTGATAGTTGGAGTATTTCCTAGTAGCTCATGGAGCGGATCCTCCCACCGACGAGCAGACAGTGTGTGGAGACCTAGTAGCTGGCAGACCTGACGACTGCTTGACTAATTCTACTCGGAGTGATTTGACTAGACCAGTGGGTAGTGCTTAGTAGTTGGCGGCAGACCCACAATGGATGAGCACCTGGTAGTTAGTGGTAGACTTACAGTACTCGACATAAGGAGTACCTATGCAGGTTATTAGGGGGAGTGCCTGGTAGTTGGCGGCAGACCCACAGCGGAGGAGTGCCTGGTAGTTGGCAACAGACCGATGGTACTAGACAGGAGGAATACCTCAGTAGTCCAAGGTTAATGAGAAGTGCCTTGGTGTCATGACAGGCCCACTGTTCTGGACAGTGGAGGAGTTCTCCAGCAGCCGTGGTTTCGATAATGGAAATCCTAGTTTGAGCTGAGTCAATCACCTTTGTGTTTTCCTCATGATTGAGATGGGTTACTAGATAACTTGGGTATATGTATGGGCATATACCTATGTAATGGTTATCCATTTATTCATACTTTGCGATTTATTCTTGTTGGATTTTTTGAGGCTTTGAGGGTCTCGGGGTCCCTACTGTGTATCGTTATACTCACACCTGCCCGGGCTATGCCCGCACCTCATTGTGTTGGATGCAGACGACAGACAGCGCTGACCAAGGCAGAGTGTACGAGGACTGGACCATACCCAGAGGTTGACCTCACGACGTGATGGTACCTAAAGGAGACAGACGGACGTGGAGTACTGAGGAGGCTATTTATACCAACCCTTAAGGTAGGATCTGTCGTGGACGATCCAGGAGCTGTGAGACACCTTCCAACTGTTTGTCTTTTAGTTGTACCTGTTTTGTCTTTTCCATGTATATTACTGTTGGGCTTGTATTTCCGGACCCTTTTACTTTCCATAATATCTTCTATATTCGGTTTTTTTAGTTTTTTTCTTCCAGTTTTGTACTTTGATTATGTGTGTTTACTTTTTATAAAGGTAATGCATTCCCAGCTTAGGGAATTACGCCTTTGATGCTAGTCGCCAGCCCCTAGCCTATGGAAGGTGGGCTTGGGGTAGTCACGGCATGGCCCCTGAGGATGGGTTGTGACACATAACTTTAGTTCAACCATATTTTATGATACACATCATTTTATTATGAAACATATGTCTAATATTAAATAATAAAGTAGATTATCAACTTTCAAATCATTAAAGTTACTGTGATTTAATTTATTTGGTTCTACAAAAACTAGAAGTTTTAGATCGAAAAATTACATATATGTCATTGTTGATGATTATAATATATTTAATTTTATTTTCTATGTATCTAGAAAAATTGATTCTTTGAAATAATATTATGTCCTAAGGAAAAATGGTTATAATCTATAAGCATGGTGTGAATTGTAGTTTAAAAAGGAAACATATAAGTTTCATCCAACCATAAGGTTTAAGATAACCAAATTTTAAAAACATTAATCAATTCAATATAAAATATTTAAAATACTTACATTATGAAATATAGTAAATATAGTTGAAATAAATGTTTCATATGTTTATAAAAATCCAAAAATATAAATCTAAGAAGAATAAATATAATATTTAAAGTAGAAGTAATTAAAAAATAAACATAGAATAAGTTTAAAAAAAATCCACGTAGTATTGTGTAGAAAACCAAATACTCCATTAAAAGATATATTTATACTGAACTTTTAAAATAACATGTGAGGGGGATATATATACTAGATCCAAGGTATCCATGACTTTAAACCTATGTTAAGGTATCCCCAGTTTTATAACAAATTATAATTCTTTTCTTCCCATCCCCAAAATAACCTAATATAACCTATTGGTATGTACAATGTCCTCTCACTGAACACTCTTTCTTACAATACATAGATGTCCATGATCACTCATGATCAGTAAATCCTCTGTATTTCTATCATAAAAATCCATCAATCTTATAGTGTTGGTAAAAGATCAATTACAATACAAATACTAAGAAATATACAATAATATCTCAAAATTAATATCTCTTAGTAAATACTTTGAAATTAAAAAATCATTAGTATACTATGTTAACATGATTTTGATTACATATAAATATTGTAAAATTTATTTATTTTACTACATGTATGTTCATCATTCTAATTCTTGAGGTTATCAAACTATTTGGATACAAAATTGTAACTAAATTCTACAGTTGAATTCTTAAAAAATATTGCTGTCAATTCTAAAAGCACGAACAATATCTTTTTGAGAATCATATATTGGTTATTTATCTGCTGATGATTTTCTTAGAAACCGCAATAATTCTCTTGAATCTGATAAATGTAGTATGGCATAGAAGTTTTGATTAACTTATTTTCAAAAACAACATTGATTTATTCAGAATTTCAGTTTGTAAAAATTCACTCTGAATAAATAAAAAACTAAAAAAACTCATTTCAAATCATGTTTATATTAATTGTATTTTTTTCCCATAAAATAAAAACTAATGAGTCATCAACTCAACACTTATAACATAAAAAGGATACATTCATTATCATATCAACATGGTTTAATGCCAAGGTGTAATAAAATGTATGAATAATTTTCATTAATATAGTATAATAAAATATTACTATTGAATGATTCCAGAGTATCATAAAAACTTCATATCTACATATTAATTCTCTACCCAATGTGTTGGATCATTATTGAGGTGAACTATTTATATGACTAATTATATGCATATCACATAGATCATATTTCATAAGAACATTTTTCATAATTTTAACCAATGAGTAGGTAATGTTGGATTCATAAATAGAATTATTGAATGAATAATATATTTTCATGTTTATATGATTTACCTTGAATGAAATTAGTGTAGGGTATTCCCAACCTAACTCTAGGGAAAGGAAAATAAATAAATGATTTTCGATGCATAATGGGTATTCATAGGGATTTGTAGGATAAGATTAATAATACAAAAATATAGTGTATCATTAATCGGGAATCAATTGGATGGTAAAAGAATGATTTTGAACACATGAATACATGATCAATTGAGAATCAAATGGATTAATTTAAAAGACTTACATGAATAAAAGGAGAGTGGTAGAGAATCCCTTACTGAAAATGTGGCTTCCTAAAGCAAGAGGAAAGAATCATGGAACCTTTAAAACTCTTTAGAAAGGATATAAATATATAAAATTAGTGGAAATTCATACTAAATTTATTTAGAGATAAGTGTAATGTGAGAATGGATGGGTATTTATAAAAAAAAGGTGTAATTTTTTATTAATTTCCAAACATAGGTTTTGGAATCCATGTTATAAAAAAATGAAAAACCATTAATCATCTAATGGTTTTGGCCCATGGTTTTTACATGGGTATTTCTTTTTTAGAATTTTAATATTTTACTAAATAATATTCTTAAAATAGTATCATTTTGGCAGTCAAATATATTCTTATTCATAAATAATTATATTTAAAACATTAGAATAAAATTTAGGTTTTATAAGATTCATTATAGATTTTAAGAATCAATATTATTATTTTAAAACACATTATTTTAATAAGAAAACTCATTTTTGGTTAAGAAATATTTTATAGTATTTAATACATCACTTTTAACTCATTATTTATTCATAACACTTACAATATATTTATATTATATTTTTCATTTAACCTAAAAATTTGACTATCTTATATGAAAAACTCACTATTGGTTAATTTCAACATGTTGATTTCAAAAAAAACATCCATTTTATCAAAATAATTTGATAAATATTGAAAATATAAAATTTCACTATAATAATTATTTATTGAGAAATATATATTTTTATAACATGGATAATCATTTACCACTTATAAAAACTATGCATTATTACATAAAATTATTTTATTATTTATATAAAAATAAATATTTTTTTTAATCATTTAATGAAAATAATCATTACGTAAAATTTAAAAACTTATCATACAAATGTTTCTTAATGAAAAAAATACTTGTATATTTTCAAAAATAACTAAATTTATGGTATCTTCATATTTGCCCTCTAAAAATATTCATTTTATATATTTTTAAGGGTGATATATTAAATAAAAATAAAATTTTTGTGTATCCAATATTTCATGTGAAACATATATACACTTTAATACTACTTGTGGTCTAGATATATAACCCATTATTATTCACTTCATAATACCTAAGCATAAGTTACAAAATGGTGGTACATTCATGGGGTGGTTTAGCTAACATTGATCTGGTGGTAATCTCTATAAACATTAACTTCCTCAATATTTGATTATGTTAAACACTCACTTATTGAATCTCTTCTTAGTTATAGTTATGTAAGAACCCCTAAGATTCCAACTCCCTCTAAAGATTTAATAAATGGTTTTCAGAGGGCTTTATCTTACAGGTTGATTACATCATTTCTCTATTATGCATAAATTATCTAACTTCATTGACTATTATGTATATCCATTTAAATTTTTGCATTATTACCAACTCTCATGATGATCAATGGTCCTAACAACCAATATCTATATTTGAATGGTGTCATTTCCCATCACATAATAAATATACTCCCATATTATCATGATTCATTATTCACAAAATAACTTATAAAGGTTATACATGTCCCATGATAATGTATACTATATTCATAAAACATTTATTTCTATTTTTTATTTTTAAAGAATGGGTGAACTTCAACTGAGAATTTAAGCATATGGATCTTACCATTATTTATACAATATTCGGTGGTGTTTAAATATATGTACTCTTCTCACTGGTTATAATTAATATTATAACATGATATGAAATTAAATATCATTGTCCTTATGTGTACTTTTATTATAAAACATAAAAATATATTCGTTATAAAACATGAATTATTTAATAAATAATTAAAGTAAATTTTTTACTGTTACATTATCCTCACCATGAGAAATTTATCGATCAAAATTTTCATCCTTTCTCAAAATAAATGGAAGTATTTATCATATATCTCTTCTCTAGGACCCTAGGTTTCTTATTCAATATTTTTATTTCTCAATACGAATTTTAGCAGTCGTGATATCTTGTTCTTAGAAACCTATTCTCTTTCATCATGAATCTGGATTGATTCTTTTCATATGAAATGACAGGATCCAAATACACACTATTTTTTGGGATTATATGTGTGTTTTCTCACATATAATTTCATAATATGGGCACATGGAAGACGTCATGGACTTTGTAAATATTTGGAGGTACTCCTAGCTGATAGGTTACTCCCCCAATATGGTCTAGAATCATAAAAGGCATAATTTACCATGGTTTCAATTTCCAATTCATTATAAATATAATTAATCCATATAATGGTGATACATTGATTAATAAATGATACTTAACATTAAATTATATGAATTTTGTCCAATATTTGGCATAAATATTTTATCAACTCAAAGTATTGTTTATAGGTTTCCAGATCACTTGTATCATCTTTGTAGTTTCTTTCACAATGTCTATTAATACCTTTTATCCTTCTAAAACATTGTCCTAACTTGCTATAATTATTCACATTTTCCCATAAATTACTTCATAATGATCCATTTTAAAGATTTAGTGGTGATAATAATTATGTTAAAATTAATAAGTGGTAGACTTTGATAAAAAATTCTTAAAACCTATGTGATCTATCCCTTAAAATGTTTCTCAATGTTAAACTAATCCTCTAAAACTATCATTCAGTTTGAGGAAGATGGTGTATTCTTAGGTTTACATCTATATTCTTCGAATTTTGAAGAATCTTCTAGAACATATAATTTAAAATTGGATTATGGTTAGAAATAGTATATAGGGGTGCTCCATCAAGCACCGTCACTTAATAATTAAACACAAGAATAGTTCTCTATGGATAAATATTATTCTTTAGTGATTATATTTATTGAATTAGTTAATATATCAATGATTACCCATATGGAAATATTTCCCTTGTGTATCTTAGGACAGCTGGTAACAATGTCCATATTTTTGTTTTCCAACATCCATATAGTTATGGGTATTATTTTTATCACTCATTTGGGTTGTTTTCACTCCACATTCAGTTTATGGCATACCAAACATTCTACAATTTCATTTTAAATATTCCTTTAAATATTACCCAACTAATAATGACCTCATATATCTCTATAAAAAATTTTATTCTGTGATGTATTGTAACAAAAAAATTGATAGACTACAATAGATCAATTTCAATCCAAATAAATATTCATGAATTAGATTTTATATATTTATAATCACTAAAACAGTATTAAGTAATTTTTCAGTCCAAAAGTAAATAGTTTAATTCATACTAAATTCATTTACATGAATTATAAAGTTTTATATAAAATTTTAATTTTTAAATTAAATAATTCTTATATGAAAAAATTAGCTTATTTTTTGAAACTCATCAAGTAAATATTTGTAAATTGTTTACTATGTTTTGAAAATGTACATTTTTCTCATAGTATAAAATAACTATTTCTAATAAAACTCTCTTCTATTTTAAATTAATTTAGAATTTAATTTTTATTTTGGGTTAGTTTTAAATTTTAATAAGTAGATTTTTATTAAAAATAATCAAATTAATATAACTTTAATCAATATCACAATTGATTTTATAATAAAAACATGTTTACCATTAAAAATTCATTTTCTAGAAAGTATATTTTTTATCACGTTACATGTTCTGATTTTAAAATAATTTTTTACAAAATTTATAGGTTTATTATTTAAAAATATTTTTAATATTTTTTACCATGGGTTTATATTTTTTAAAACTATTCAATCAAATTTTTTTCATTATTAATAGAAATATTATAAAGAAAATCTAGTTGCCACTCTAAGAGTTAAAATGGGTGGAAAGGGATAAAACTAAAATTTTAAGGATTATAATGAACTAAACATTTAATTAATCATATTTTATGGTAATAATTAGACCATATATAATATATTATTCAAAAAGTTTCTATTTTATGTACAATTTTATTGAGTAATACATTAATAAATTTTAATCTTTTGAGAAATTCCAAGTGGGTCCTTTCACTCACTTATAAATGAAAACCGTATATCTTCTATTATCTACACTTTAAGAGATACTTGGATTGAAATATAACTACCCAAATCCCTTCCTAATATCTCTAAAAATTTCATAGGGATCCTTTTTTATCACAATACCATCATATAAAGGATTTAGGAATAACCTAGAGAATATTTTCCAACAAAGGGGTAGATTTCTTAACCTAGTGTTTTAATTTCTTTTCATCCCTTACCACCTTCAAAACACTCATAATCATTACCATATAAAATATTAATTAACTAAAATATACTAAAATTTTATTATGTTTATTTTATAACAATTTATAATCTATATATCTATCTAAGGTAAAATAAAAGACATTCCTCAGGTGTACGTGTGAACTACCGCCTCACAGGATGATGTATTTCATTTTCATTACCAACACAAATGGATGGTCATAATAATAGGTAAAAATGAAAAAAAATATAATTTACATGATATAAATTTAATTTTTAAATTTTAAATAATTTTGTTAATAATTTATTTACCATTCTACAAAAAAATAAAAACATCTCTCTTGTATACATGCAAATTAGAGTCTCACGAACCGATGTATTTTATTTTTCATCACCTCATTATATGAATTATATATATTGTTTTATCTAAAAAAATAATATGAAATTTTTTTATATTTTTTATTATTTAATAAAAATATAATAATTACCCCTTTCCTTCATGCTCTTTAAAAAATTGAAACGTTAATCATACGTATATATGGACTACCAACTCCATGATTATAATGTAATTTATTTATCATTAACAACATACATGGATGGTTCTTAAATTATAAATAATGATTAAAAATATAATTATAAAATTATTAATATTAATCAAATGATATATTCCTTATCAATTTTTGTTGGAACCATGGATATTCTATGCATGAATTGGATTATGGTTTGTGTTTGTTGTCAATCCTCAGTGGAATTTCAGAATGTGTGTTAGTAAAGTGATCATACAGTTCAAGCAGACAACATTATTGAAGGTGGCACCGTTTCCTAGTGTCTGCCAAATTTTTGGGACTCAAAATTGGAAAATGAAGAAATGGATTGTTGGTAAAAGGAGGTATGCACAAAGAGGAAGTGGTGCATGAAAAAAGGAGGTTTGTGTGCGAAATATTTGAGTTGGGCGCGAAAAACAGCATGGTGTGAAAAATAGTGGATCGAGGTTTTTCGTGCAAATAGTGTTTCAGAATCAGAACATCAAAAAAATTCAAATGCAAGGGCTGTGAAAAGAATATGGAGATGTGCGCGAAAAACGTTACTTGTGCGAAATATTACTTGCCAAATGATAGTTTTTTCGCACGACAGGTGGTTTTGCGCGTGGGGGTCTGAGATGCCTATAAATAAGAGGTGATTCCCCTCATTCTTTTTGGTTGAAGGCTTAGAGAAGATCTGAGGGATGATTCATGTAAAAGGTTTGTATAAATGGGCTTATAGGAAAAATTCCGGGTTGCGCAAAAAATTTCACACTGCACGAAATATTCCAGTTTGTGTGAAAAATCCGAGTTGCATGAAAAATTTTGGGCTCTGCGAAGAAGGTAGAGATGCACATAAAAATTGAGGCGTCATTTAAAAGATTCATTTTGAATGGAAAATGGTGTTGTTGCGCGAAATATTTTTTCATGTGAAAAGTAAATATTGCGCGCAATAGTTAGGTCTTGCACGCAAAGGGATGTTGTTGCGCACAATTCTCAGTGAAACTTGTTTGCACATTCTGGTTATCCGTTTCAATGGTTCAGTGTGTAGAAGTGCATCATTTATGGACTTCTATGAAAGTAGAGTCTTGTTCTAATCAGATGAAAGGACTTCAGTGCGAATCTATTGAAGAAACATTCACATATATAAACTGATTGGGACTTCACCAAAGGCAGTGAGACATGGGGAGTCAACGGGAGTGACCTAAGGGACACAGTGGGATATCCTTGAATAGTTCTAAAGTTAGTTAGCCTAGGATAGAGTGACTCTTCCTGAACCTATGTAATCTAAAACTAGTGGAGAATATTGGAATTTGGTACGACCAACAACCTGTCGGCATATGCTCCTTGGACGTAGTCCTTAGTAGTGAACCAAGTAAAAATTGTTGTGTTTTCTCTTTGCATGTGAATGTTTGATTGCTTCTCATATCCATCATAGTGGTTAAACTAGTTCCTACCCACATGGGAATAGGATTAATCATTGTAAAAGAAAAAAGCTACCACCTTGATTCACCCCTCCCCTCTTTGGGTGTCCTGGGGTCCTACAATTTTAACATTTCCATCCTTCTAAACCCATTTACGACATATAAGATGAATTTTCTCAAAATGATTAACAATAAATTAATCAATTGACTCAATAAGAATAACATTTATATAAGTGACTAAAATTGATTAATTAAATTAAAAAAATATTAATAATGTAAATTATAAACATATAATTATTATTCTGGATGATAAATAACTTGTGTGACAATTCAAACTCTTCGTAAGTGATTTTCTTTAAAAATTGTTTAAAACATTTTAAGTATGCTTGGAGACTCTTTTTCCTCCATAACCAAATTTTCTGAAATTTTCCAATTTATGGACTATTATATAGATAAGTTGTCTATAAAAATATTTTTGTATTTATTTTTACATTATTTATAAAGTTTAAAAAATTGTCATCTTTTCATTTTCTGAATGAGGTGATTTTTATAAAAGGTGTAAAAGGAATGTTTTTCTAAATATATATGAAAATAATAGATTTTTCAACTATCATGGCCATACATATTTAAAAATATTCCATGGTATTTTTTCATTGTTCTATAATAAATATCCTATTTTATAGTCAATTGGGAATTTTTTTAAGGTTTTTCAAATAAAATGTATTTTTTCATTATATTTATTTGAGGCCAAAAAGTGCTTTTACATACATGAAAAACGTAATAATTTTTGATATTTTATGATAGAAATGAAATATTAGATATTTTTATGCATGTTATTTTCATTTTAAATTGTTTATTATAAAAGGTTATTTTAATATATCCCTTAGTCATTGGGTAATGATTATTTTTTTGGAAAATCATTCTAAAATTAATAGAATATGTTTTTCTATTTGTAATTATTATTATAAGTTTTCTATGAAGATGATTCCCAAAATAACCTTCATGAATTTTTTTAATATTTATAATGATTTTTCAAATGAATTTCATTTTTCAAATTGGTTTTGGGACTTCTTTTTTTAATGAATGATTTTACCCTTTATGGCTAGAATTGATTATTGTTTAGAAAAAAAAATATTCATGGTTTCCCGTGTTTTCTATGAAACCCTCTTTCTAATTACTTTTTTATAATATTTTCTGTAAAGTGTTTAATATAACTCTTGATAGTAAATTTAATTTCATTTGTAATTAAATAATTATTTTAATATTATAGTTCATTATATTAAAGTAACACTCTGTTATATGATCTCATGGTTGTTAAATTGACTAAAACTTTATTATTATTATTTTTATGTCCCATTTTGAGTATTTTTTTAGCATCCCACATTTTCAAATGTTAATCATAATTTATAAGGATAAGTATGAATAGTGGTTATGATAACTTTAATTTTTTAATATAATAAAAACACTCTTTATAAATTATTTTTAAGTAATTTTTTGTGAAATGTAATTTTTTCAATAAATATCTATTTGTAAATGAATTAATGTGTTTATATAAAGATAAAATCCCTGATAGGATATTGTAATATTCAATGGATGGTTTTTATTTAGGAACTAATTTTTTTGAGATTTTGAGGCCCATTGTGCCTTGGTACAAATGAAAAAAATTTAAATATATTCTATTTCACATGTATGAATTAACCAAAATAGTTAAATATCACTAAAATGATGTGTATTATAATTAATTTAAAGACATCATTATATCCTGAATAGGGGGTTTACCCTATATAGGATGTAACTTTTTTGATCATCACACCTTTGGTCAAATCAAAGATAAGGATAAGTTATTTAATATATTTTTTTTATTGAAAAAAAATTATTTCTTAAAAATGGTTTTTCGTATGAGAAATATGAGACCATTGTTAGCTCTAAGATGATTTCTTTAACCTAGGAACGATATAATGTTTTTGTGAATTGGGTGTTTGGTAGAATTACTTGTGGGGATAACCTTTTAATATTTAATTATATTATTATATCAAGTAAATTAATTACAATTTTTTACCTCTATCTTATTTGTCTTCTCCATATAAAACATATAAAACATCCATTAATTAAGTTATTTGAATCCCAAAACCTCCGAATAAAGTTATTTTAATACATTTAAATTAGCAATACCTCAATGGATTAAAATTAATCACTCTTCAATCATGTTTTAGATAAATCAATAATTGATAGTGGTGTTTTAATTTTAGGGTAGCATTACCATACACAGAGTGGGTTGAAATGGATAAACCGTCATGGATATTGGTTTTGGATTATATTCTTGAGTTTAGGAAATCTCAGTTCTCCTTTCTCATGATCATTAAAGCCTACTCAGTGTTCTTTAATCCCACACCTAGGTAGGTGGTGGTGTTATATGAACCCTCCTACTTCCTTCCCTATTTTTGGTGCCTAGGTTAGTTTTATTTAAAATTTTCTTTATTTTTTATTTCTTTTATTTTACCTCTTCTCTATTTATGGAAACAATTAATTTAAATTAATGTGTGAAACCTTGTTTTATAAAAAATAATTCTTTAATAGATTATCAAAGGATAAATATGTGAAATTATTGAAGATAAAAATATGGAATTATCAAAATATAATTATGTGAAATTATCAATGAATAAATGTAAATAATTATCAACAATAACAACATTTATTTCTCAAAAGATAATTTATCAAATTTATGAAAAGATTAAATTTTTATTTATCAAAAAATGTTTTATGAAAAAATATCATGGAAATATTATCAAGGGATAATTAAATTGAATTACCAAAATATTTTTTATGATAAATTATTATGGATAGTTAAAATGAATTAAAAAATGATAATTACTTTGTGTTATTAATGCATAATTATTATGTTGATAAAACATAGAATTATTTGGGGATAATAAAAATGATCATCAAAGATAATTCATTAAAATTATCAAAGGATAATTTGGTTGAAATTATCACAATATAAATATGATTTTTATCAAATTATAATTATGATGAATTATTGATGAATATTTTTTAAAAATTATCAGAAATTAAATATTATGAATTTATCAAGCTATAATTATCAAATGATAATTATAATGAGTTATCCATGATAAATGTGAGAGTTTATCGAAGACAATATTTTATAATTATAAAAGGATAATCTATAAATATTATCATAAAATAAATATCAATTAATATTTATAAATATGATATTTTATATCAAATTATCAATAGATAATTATAATGGATAATTTAGAATAATTTTAAAATAATATTTCATGATAAATTATCGAAATATGATTATAAAATGATAATTTCTGAAATATTATTAAGTGAAAATTATAATGAATAATTTATAAGAAGTTATCAAGAGATAATTATTTGGATAATTTTGGATAAATTATCGAAGATAATTATAAAAAGATAATAATTGATAAATTATCAATATATATTTATAACAGTATCATTATAATTGATCATTTGGGATAAATTATCAGAGATAATTATAAAAATATAATTTATGAGAAATTAAAAAAAAGATAATTTATGAGAAATTATGAAAAGATAATTACATTTAAGGAGGATATTGAGAGTGCATGAATTTCCAAAAAATATTAATTTGGAAATTATTCATTAGAAAAGAAGCATTGTGGCATGAAATATTTTATTTATTTTTGAAATAAAATAAATGATTTTCATTTTAGGAACCCTTGATCATCCTTTAGCATTGACATATGGATGTTTATGATATTGAGGTCGTGAAGAGGTGGTCTTGGCCATATGGTTTCTACTCTAATTATCCAAACACACATGGTTGTTTATTCTTTCCTTTGCCATCAACAACTTTTGAGGTAGTAAGTTCCTTACCTTCGTGGGATATAGTTATACACATATTTCCATGTTATGATTTATGTATGTAATTGTTAATATTCATTTTTTGCATGTGATCACCTTTTGGTATGTGTGTGGACCATGATATTGAATGTATTCCAATAGATTTATGGGATAGCTAGATTTCAGGATGTTGTTTGATCCACATGTTCAAGTATATGATGATGATATATTTAGCATGAGTTGTTATATAGTTTCTATCGTGA
Source organism: Viscum album (assembly GCA_963277665.1). NCBI lineage: Eukaryota > Viridiplantae > Streptophyta > Magnoliopsida > Santalales > Viscaceae > Viscum > Viscum album. The sequence goes on from OY728139.1 coordinate 139,658,772, forward strand.
TATAACTTATCTTTTTTTCAAAATGAATTTGTATGTTTATAATTCACAGTTTTCCATCATGGTATGATTACTCCTTGTGGTGTGTACACATGGTGTGTGTATATGAAGATAGAAACACATGATAACCTTGTAGCATAACATATACTTGATCCCTTGTGGATTATAAGTATATGACCAAAACAATGTTCCTTTTAGATTCATAGTGTTAACATATACCCTGTAGATTCTACTAAGGTTACAGATATTCGATGCATTATGGATTTTGAGTATTACCTTCTGCCTTGTGAATTCCAGGTAAGTTATTTCCACCTGATTCCTTTTGGATTTTGACTGAATTTGAAACATTATTTTGTGTTGTATAAATACTTATCAATGTATAGTACATTTACTACATGGAGATGAAGAATTTATGTTCGTGGGGTTTTTAGCATCTTGGTTAGTGCACGACCAATCGATTTTGGATTGTATTTTTATGCTTGTTATTCAATGGTCATTAATATTCCATTCACTATTATACTTCAGTACATAATGTTAAAGAAACATTGGTGGTGTCCTACTGAGCCTTATAATCACACCTCACATGGGAATTTAAATGAGCTTATATATATCATGAGAGATCTAGTGAAGTGAAAGGTCCATGTGGTGGATAGTTCAGTAGGGGAGCATGGAGCAAGTATCAGGCTAGGAAAGATTCCAAAGGGACTACTATTTATTTAATTAATTTATTAGTAGCTTTGTAAACTTAACGGTATTTCCACCATGGGATCTCATTAGTTATGTGAAATATATTCGATCTTTATTATTTGACATGATTGATTAGATTATTTATTATTTACATTTTTATTTATTTTTGTCATATACCTCAATATGAAAGTTATAGTCTCCCCACTATCGGACATGGAAACTTACTGCTTTTCATTAGTCTCTTCTATAGGGGGAGGTATGCATGAGGTCTTGTTGAATTACAACTTATAAAAATTGGTTAGGGTTGGGATGTTACAAAATTGAGTCATATTATCAAGATTTTTTCATATTTTCTTCTATTTGACTTAGTATGGGATAGGATAGACTAGAGATAGGATAGTTGAGACTCAATCTAGGGAACTATGGTCATTCCAGGACAGCACTGTATATTGGACCTATTAGTTTCCATAATGTTGGGAATTTATTTTTTTCTATTATTGTTGATGAAACTCACCTTGGGTGATTCACATTGAATTGATATATGATTTATGTAATTTTGGGTGTGTTCATGAGTCATGGATAGGAAAAATGGTTCAATATATATATATATATATATATATATTATTGGGTTGAAAAGTAGTTCATTAAATAAATGCCTTGTTTTTATGATATCTGGTCAGGATAGTTTCTTTTTTTTGATATATATATGTTTGCATGTTGTTTTATATATCTTTATTTGATTTAATTAGTTGATCTAATCCTGATATTATGTTAGAATATTTATATATATAATTAATGTGACTAATTTACATGGATATAGACCAAGGTTAGTGCAAGGAGGAGTATACCTTGGGTTAATGCTAGGAACCTTGGATAACCATATGGCATCCCATATACGAGTGAAGAGAAACTATGTGTGATCCCATACATATATTAGGTTTTATCATAATGAAACTATTTTTTCTAAATTGCTTACTTTCACATTATAGAAGAATTTCCCTCAACATAGTCTTATTGGTATACTTGGGAGGCGGGATGGAATACATTCGCAAGGGTGTATGTGTCTTATTTACCATAGTATGTTAAAGATAATATAGTTGAGCTCACTCCCACACCTTCTACTTGTTTTTGGTAGTAGTTTCACTTCAATTAGAAGTCTTTCACTTAGAATATATATTATACATAAGAGTTTAGAACTATGGTCCATTATGACATTATTTTCAACCCTATAATTCTTTATCCTTCTAGGTCACTGAGGGATCTTAGGATACTAGATAATTAGTTGAAATGTTTTTTGGAATATATTAATAATATACACATTAAAATATTTAAATGATAAGGTGATATTGATATCATGGAAAGTGAGAAGACCAATTCAATACCCTTGTATCGTATGGTGCCAATTGAGTTGATGCAGCTCAAGGTTCAACTAAATGAAATGTATAGTAATGGATTCACAAGGTCAAAAACATCACTATGGGGTTTACATATCTTTTTCACTAGTAAGGTGGACAGTATTGTTTAGCTTGTTGAACAAGGTGATGTTGAAGGATTTGTATCCATTTCCCAAGATCAATTGTCTTTTTGATCTATTTTGGGGTGCTTGGTGGTTATTCAAGATTGATCACCAATTAGGATATCATATGTTATGAGATGATAATATTTTGAATATGATTTTCAGAGAAGTAATGGACTATGTGAGTACTTGGTAATGTCATGTGCGATGATAAATGTGCTGAAAATGTTTCTGGACCTCATGAATAAGACCTGCCATATCTAGAATTGATTTTCTGGGTGTATATTAATGCTATCATCATTTAATCTCTCACATCATAAAAGAATTATAGTCCATATATATTATGGAGTAAACTTTCAACACAAAATCATTAGGCCATGATATTGATGTATGACGTCAGGTTTCAATAAGATAAGTTCATAGGGCATGTGGTGTCTAATACTGATACTTCTATAGATCTAGGGAGAGGTGTGGCCGTCATGTCCTGGAAACATCCTTTGAATGCATTTGATATTTATAGATTTATTGGTTTATTATGACATTACCAATAGTTTATCGATGACTTATAATGACTATAATCACCCATGATAGTGTTTAAAATGATGGAAGTGAAGTTATAGTGGTCAGATAAATTTGAATGGGTGTTCTTTGAGATAAATAAATGGCTAAATATTGCTCCAATATTGACACTCCCTAAGCTTGAGATTTTATATGAAGTGTATTTTGATGCATAAAGAATTTTTCTAAGAGTGGTGCTGATGTAAAGAGAGTATTTTGTAGCCTTTGAGCATTTTTATATAAGACCCCATGAGAGGAACTACCCAGAACATGACATGGAGATTGCAGTCATGGCCCATGCTCTGAAGTGTTTGGGACACTATATCCTTGGTGATATATTTTTTGTTTACAAAGACCATAATATCCTTCACTATATCATAACACTGGGGGACCAGAATCTAAGACAGAGGCACTAGGTTTTGTGCCTATATACATTCAATTATGATCATGTATGCACCTAGGAAAAGGTAAAATTGGTGTGAATGATCTTAGAGACAAAATTAAGGATGAGAAGGATCTTGGTAAGAGGATTTCTAGGCAATAGTGACCTTGGTGAGCTTATTTTCTGATTTTTGGAAAGATTCCATAGAGATCTATGGTTCTATGACTTTTGATCCCTTAGAATTGATATCTTCACTTGTAGATCATGTAGTGGATAAAAATATATCATAATGAGAGATTTTTTAATAAGGTAAAAACTAAAAGGTTGTGAATCAATACTCATATCTTTGATGTATTATGATGATATAATTTTGGTACATGGGAGAGTAGTATTCTCAACATCTATCTGAGAGGATCTGATGAGGAATTAAAATACCTTAAGATGGGTAGTACATCCTGATACAACCAAGATGTATCATGACATTAGGGGGATGTTTTAGTGTACAGGGATGAAGTGATACATTTTTGGTTTCATCTCCTCATTCTATACATATTAAATGGTGATGACCGAGCACCATAGTCCTTGTGTATTATTAAAATGAATTTTTAAAACTATTCGTAAATGGGAGGATTTTATAGTGTACTTTTTGATAGGGTTACCCTGGTCCTTGAGGAGATGTGAAGTAGTTTAGTTGATTGTCAATCAGCTAAAAATATCATCTCACTTCTTAACAATAAAGTATACTCACTCAATGGATGATTTGGGATGTCTCTATGTTTGAGAGATTTTATGACAAAATGGAGTTAAATTGATCATTATTTAATATATAGATTAACATTTTATATCAGTAGGGCTTTTAGAATTTCCTAGCATCTCAGCTGAGATTGATCATGATGTACCATTCTCAGACTGACAGACAATATGAATGAACTATGTTCATATTGAAGTACAAGATTGGTGATTGAGTTCTAGACATTGGTGGAGCAATGGATCATCACCAATAAAAGATTATCTTCTCATATAATAATAGTTATCAGACATTTATTCAGATTAAACCTTATGAGGATCTTTGTAATATGTAATTTCACTCCACTCTTTCATGCCATGAGGTGTGTGATGTTGTGGTTGTCTTCCCTAGTATGAATCAATAAACATCCAAGAGAGTGAAACTGATATAGACAGGTTTGATCACCTCTCAAAGAACAAAGATATTTTATGCAGACCATAAGGAGATACCCTTCTAGTTCACTATGGGAGATTAGGATTTCTTTAGATTGAATCCTTGGTTTTGGAACAAAAGTATGGGGAATAAGAGAAAAATATTACCCCATTCTGTTGGACCCTTTTAAATCACCGAATGTATAGGGTCATTGGTGTATCATGTGTACCTAGATTCTCACAATTGATATATGCATGAAGTGTTCCATGTGTCACAGCTTTGGAGGTATATACCTTACCATATTATTGAGGTTGATTGTGAGGATGTTGAGATGGATAATGATGCATCTTATGAGGAGTGGTTGGTTCGTATCACACACTGAAGTGAGAAGGTGTTGGGAGGAAATACAATACAACAAAATCTAGATTTAGGGGTAGAAAGGTTGGATCTAGGAGGAGATTGGTACAGTGAGTCAAATGTTCAAGTTTAGTTTCCTTAGTTTTTGGAGAAATACCACTAGCGATACTTCTGGATAAAGAGAAATCAATATAGGGGTAAAATTTTTATATGAATAATTTTTAGGGATAATAAACACTCTCTTCGATAAATATTTAGAAGCTATTTAATGTGAAATGTAATTTTTTCAAAAAAAATCGCCTACGAAATGTTTTAGTAGATTTTGATAAGGTTAAAAGCCTAGATAGAAACATGGAATATTATATGGAATGTTTTCAGAGTTAGGTGGTGAGTTACTTATATATTTTTAGTAAAATAGATCCTTGGTGAAGATGAAATAAATTTATACTAAATATATTATTTCACCAATATATGATTTTGTGAAAATAATTGAATATCTCCCAAATGATGTGTCTTGTGATGAATATTGGATAACTTTTAGGTTTGGGCATAGGTTTTACCCTAGTTAGGGAATAACTTTCATATTCATCAGATGTTTAGTTAGATCACACATGAGGATAAGTTATTTAACATTTTATTACATTTTTCGGGAATATAACTTAATATATCTCAAATGGTGGACTGTATGAGAAATATGAAACCGCTATTTGGTCTGGGATGATGGGTTTACCAATGGCATGACCTAAATTTTGTGTTCATTAGCTATTTTTTAAATCACACATGGGGAAAAAAATTTATTTTAAATTAAATTTTGATATTAATTATATTATTTAGGAAAATATTTTTTACCTCTCTCATGTTCTTCTTCCCCATGCCAAACTCATAATACCTCCATTAAATCACTCGGTTGAATCCTAAAACCCCAAAAACAAACATTTTTTACCAGTATAAATTTGAAATGTGCTAATGGTTTAAAATTAAACACCTATATAACAATTTTAGTTAAATAAAAAAGTAATAGCAGTGTTTTAATTTTAATTTTACATTATACTAAGTGGATTTTATCAAATGGATGAACCATACTTGCATTTAGTTTTTGGTCAATCTCATTGAGTCTGAGCGATCTCGGTTCTCATTTATTACGATCAAAAAAACATGCTTGATGTTATTCCTCCCACATCCAGGCATACAGTGGTGCTCCAAAAACCCTCCTCCTTCATTCCATGTTTGAAGCCCCTATGTTTTTATATTTTTTATTTATTTATTTCATTATTGTATTTTATATCTTCTAAAATTATAGAAAATGGATAATTTAATCGAATTATTGAAATTATTTTTTTAAAATAAATAATCGTAGATAATTGAAAATAATTTTCAATTGATAATAAATTTCAATTATAAATACATAATTTTTAATTTCATAAAACACTCCATGATCATCAATGATAATTTTTAGAAATAAGAGAATGATAATTTGGATGAAATTATCAAAATATAATTTTGAGTTCTATTAAAAGACAATTAGGCCAAATTATATATGAATAATGTATAAAAAATATCAGAAGATAAATATACTGAATTTATAAAATGATAATTAAAATGAATTGTCAAATATTAATTACATGAGTTTATTGAAGATAATATTTTACAATTATAAAAGGATAAAATATTAAAATTATCAAAAAATAATTATCAATGAATAATTATAAAAAGGATAGTTTATCTCAAATTATCAATAGGTAATTATAATAGATATTTTATAATAATTATAAAAGGATAATTCAAGATAAATTATCAAAAAAATTATGAAAAGATAGTTTAGGATAAATTATGAAAAATAAATTATAATAGATAATTTGTAATAAATTATCAAAAGATAATTATAAAAGGACAATTTTGGATAAATTATCTGATATAATTTTAAAAGGATAGTTATTGATAAATTATGAGGAGATAATTATAAAATAATATTTATAAATGATATTTTTAGATAAATTATAAAATATTATTATAAAAAAATTATTTATGGTAAATTATCTAAAGATAAATATTCTTAAGGATAATATAGAGAGTGCATGTGTTCCCCTAAAATGATTATTTAGAAATTATCTTGGAGGGATAAAGTATCATCACATGACGTATTTTATTTATTTTTGAAATAAAATATCTATTTTTGGTTCTAGGATCCATTAATAAACCTCAATCATTGACATGTCAAAATGTATTATAAAAAGTTCATGAAAAGGTGTTATTGACTATTGAGATTTTAACTCCATCTGTTGAACTACAAAATGTGGTTTATCCTTTCATTTCACATTTATAGATTTTATGTTGGGATGTTAATTACCTTTATGGGGTCTCATTACATGTGTATTTCCATGTTATGATTTATGTGTGGCTTGATTGATATTTAGGTTTGTATTGTGATCACTTTTCGGTTTGTGTACGGGGTTCATGATATGGTATGGTGAGATTCCATGATATTAATGTGATAGATATATTCCATGATGATTTTTGACCCACATTTTCATGTTTATGATGATTCTATATTTCTCATGATGTGTTCTATGGTTTTCAACATGCTATGACCTGTCATGTTTTCCCTTAGAGGGTTGGTATGTGTAAACTTGATAGGTGGTCACTGTGGTATGATTACTCCTTGTGGTGTGTGTGCATGGTGTGTGGAAATTATGATGGAATTACATGATATCCTCATAACCTGGAATCTACTTGATGCCTTATATGACCGACACATGATTCTTTATTGATTCCAGGTGTCTCTCGATGCCATGTGGATTCCGCGTAGGTTTCAAGTACTTGATGAATTCTGTATTCCAAGTATTACTATATACCTTGTTGATTCCAATAAGGTTATTTTCACATGATTCCTTCTATATTTCAAGTGACTCATCAATTACCTTTCAGATGGTATGGATACTTAGAAATTACATTTCTGGCATGGAGCTGAAGTAGGTTCGGTCGGGGGTTTGTAGAGGCTTCGTAGCACATGACCTTTTGGTTTTAAATTATATATTTTTGCTTATTTAACATATATAGTTATTATATATTAGATTATTATAATTGATAAAAATGTGAATTGTGAATTGAAGGTTTCCTACTGATTCATATACTCACACCATACTTGGGTATTTCGATGCAATAGTAGATTTCATGATAGATCTGATGAAGGGAAAGGTCCTTCTATTAGATAGTTGAGAAGAGGATGGCAGAACTAGTAGAAATTCCAGGTACACTCCAAAGTATCCATTGTTTATTTATTTACATTATATATTACTTTATACAATTGATAGTCTTTCCACCTTGGAATTTTATTTATTATATGTGATGTATTCTATCATTATTATGTATTATGATTTCTCAGATTATTTATTATCATCATTTTTCATTTATTATTGTCATGTGACTTGATAAGGATGGTATAGTCTCCCGAATATTAGAAATAGACCATCCCTACTAGTCAGTATCCTCTTACAAATGGGGAGGCATGCATGATATCAAGTGGAAATCTTTCCCAGACAAGATGGTACGATTCAGGATGTTATAAGTATGATTTCAGGTTAAAAATAATGAATATTTCTATGAAATGAAAATGTTTTTCATTTTACATTTTTTTCATTGTGATAAAAAAGGAAAATGAGTTGAAGTGAACAATTTGTAATTTATATATTTATTGGGATGGAGTAATACAATAATTCTATAAAACTATAAAAAATAAAAATCTCAATATATAATAAAATGAATTTTTATTTAAAAAATAAATTATGGGTGAATAAAGATTACGTTCTTATACTTGGTATCAGAGAAAAGGTTTAAATTAAAATAGATTATAGAATAATATTGATATAATACCCTTGAGATATTCTAATTTATTATAATTATGATATATAATTTCAAGATAACTATTTTCCTTTATCCGATCTATGTTTTTTAATATTGGTTTTCCATAGAAGAAACATGTAATCTAATTAAGGAAGGAACCAAGAAGAAAATATCCTTTAAAATTAATTTCATTTATTCATTATAATTAGAGTAGAGAAGTTTTTTGAAGGATCCATTAATGCAGGATATAAATTGTGGTGGTATTTATCAGTGAGGGAAACCAAATTCAACAAAGATGAAAATATCCAATTTATAACATTTCATAAAATACCCTCCCCTCCAAATTTAGAGGATCATTTAACCATGTGATATCATAAATATTTACTAATCCCTTAGAGAAAATATTTTATGTCCTGGGTTCTTTAGAACATAAAATAGTAACACTTTCTAATTACTATTTTAAAGGTTATATAGATTAGTGGTGGTTAATTGGTAATAATATTAGAGAAATATAATATATCAATGAATTGGGATGAGATTCATTTAATAAAATATTCCATGAGATGTATTTTCATTATTTTGTTTTACCTAGGATGAAAAATAAATTCATTGAATTGAGGTATAATTAGGGAGATTCTATGGCTGCATAGAAAGAAAATTTCATCTCGTTTAAAATTCACAAACAATATTGTTTCTCGAATGTTGATATTAAATTTATTTGGTTTTAATCTAGATTGAATCCATGATATCAAATGGAATTAGATTCTTGTGAATTTAAAATTTATTATAAACTTGTTCATTATTCTTATAATGTTAAAACTGTATTTTCTAATTATCATGTGTTCTATAATAATAAGTTGTAAATGAGGTTCACGTGGTATTAAATGGGGAAGAATACATTAATGAAATATTCAGGAAAGTAAATCAAGCTTCCATATTATAATAAGTACAGTAAAAAACCCTATAAAATGTCTTAAAATTCTTGAAGTTTTTTCTCTATGTGGTTTGTTTGGGCATGTGGATCATGACTAATATAAAAAGAATCACTATAATGATCATAAAAATAATGAAAATATGAATGTGAAATTTTTTAATTATAAAAACATGTGTCACTATGTAAGTACTAATCTGAAGTTATAAATAAATAATTGAATCCATCTTAATCAGAAGTAGAAAGGTGTAGCTAAATTCTTGGAACTACTTTGGTGAATATTAGAGAATCAAGTGATGTGGTTTTAGGTACATTACTTTTTTATTCTGATTATGTCAACACCTTGTTTTATTCGATCCCAACACATTCTTTTATTTCAAAGAAATTTTTAGATAATTTTAAATTTCTACTCAATAAATAAATCTAAAAAAATTGGTAAAATAACTTGTGGTAGTATTAAGGTAAAAATAAATTATAATAATCTTCATATTATCATCAATATAAGGGATTTACCTAGAAAATTTTTTTTCCTTCCCTTTATATATTTTTATATTATTATGGGTATGTATTTAACTTTTATTCAGGTAATGATTGATTGTATATATAAATAAGTTATCCTGAATAATCATTTTCTTTTTATATACAATATTTAATTCATACATTTGATAACATATTGAAAATATAAGAAATCTATTAATGATGGAAATGAAATTTACATTGAACATATTGTTGAGAAGAAGGAAATAATTAAATTTAATGACGTTTGTATAGTAATTGATTATTTAGATGTTTTAACTAATGAATTTCTTTGTATTATTCCTAATCATAGGATTTAGTTTCTATACACTCAGTGCTTGATAAAAATAAAATTTCAACACCTCTTTTTAAAGTGCCTTTTTAAAAAATTTGGAATTGAAAAATAATTTCCAAGAGTTTCTTAATAAACTACTAATTCATCCTAAAACTTTAGCATGTGGTTCAACTATTTTTTTTCAACAATGATAGTTCTATTAGGCTTTACATTGATTATAGATCATTATATAACATCACTATTAAAAATATGTATATGTTTCACTATATAGATTTATTATTTGATCAGTCATTGTGAGATTTATATTTTTAAAATAATGATATCAGGTCTAGGTATTATCAGTTGAAGTTGAAGGAGGATGACATTCCAGTGATAATATTTATTACTAGATATGGATATTATGATCTTATGGTTATACAATTTTCATGTAAAATGCTCAAACAATATTTATATTCCTTATGAATAGAGGTTTCCATAAGGTCTTAGATAACTATTTATTGTGTTTATTGATTAAAACCTATTATATTTACAAAGTTATATCAATCCAGAGAATAATTTCTATGTTTTTTTAAAAATCATAAAATAAAATAATTTATGTGGGAAATTTAGTAAAATTGTGTTAAGGTTGTGGTATATTTAATTCCTATGAAATATTTTATATAAATATATAAAAACTATTTATCCATAAAAAAATAATGTCTTTTAGGAGTGTCTAAGACCAATAAATGTAATAGAGAACATTTTTCTTAGATTAATAGGTTTTTATTAAGGATTTATTGAAAACTTTTCTCAGTTATCTATCCCAATAACTAATTTATCTTCAAAAGGAGTTGAATTCATTAGGATGAAGGAATGTTATGATTTATTATAGGAACTTCAAAAAATAGTGATAAATGAAATTGTATTAGAACTACAATCCTGAAAAGGTGAGTTTGTTGTCTACATTGAGACTCTATTTAAGGGACATGGTGGTGTTTTAATGCATCATAGTCAGGTAATTACTTATGCTTTATGAAAATTGAAACCTATTGAGATAAATTATCCTAAACAACACCTTGAATTTTTGGCTATAGTATTTTCCTTAAAAAACATGATACATCATTTATATAGATTAAAGATTAAAATATATGTGAATCATAAAATTTTGACTTATGTATTCACTCAAAAATATTTCAAATTGAGGAAAAGAATATATATATAACATACTCTGTATTATGACTGCATGATTCATTACCATACTAGAAAATAAAACAGGGTGGCTAATGCATTATGTCAAAAAAAATCATCATATAATATGTTACGATTGGAACCCGATCCTTCAGTTAATGATATAATGAATATTGGATTGGAAATTTAGTAGGTAGGAACATTATTCTATTTTGGATTAGGTATTAGTGTAGTCAAATTTTTTAGAATTAATTATTTAGTGATGCTAAAATCACTTTGTTTTGTGTTCATACTAAGGGAAATAAGGTATGTAGATACCTTCTGGAAGATTTATGGTGGGACTAAATGAAAAGATATATTTCTAAATTTGACACGTAATGATTGACTTGTTAAATGGTTATAGTGGAATCAAAATTACTGAAATGGATTATTTATCCTTTTTTAATTCCAAAGTGAGAATTGTAATATATATATATATATATGTGTGTGTGTGAAATTCATATAGATACTTCCAAATACAACTTGAGGTAATAATTAAATATAGATTAGTATTAATAGTTTTACTAAACTATGCATTTTTTAAATTGGATATAATATTTCATTGAATCAAAATTTTATAATTTATGTCTTATAGATCATTAAATTTCCTGGGGATTCTATATATACTATATCGGACCATTATCCCATGTTTACATCTAATTTATAGAAAGAACTTATGAATTATTTAGGTATTGAATTAAATTTCAGTACATCTATTCATCTAAAATCTAATTCACAATCAATGATAAATATTCAAACATTTTAAAAAATTATATGAAAATGTTTTATCAATCCCTATTAATTTTACAGTCAACATCTATTGTTTATTTAATTTTGTATAATTAAAATTGTATTTCTTGCATACAGATGGAACCATTTGAGTCATTATATTGAAATATGTGTTGAACTCTAATATATTGGGATGAACTTTAGTAAAAACTTTGGGAGTAGAATTGGTATAAGAAATTATTAAGAAGGTGAAGATGATTTAAACCTATAATAATATTATTTTATGAGTTTCATTTGACCCATAATAATACAATAATCAAATTATATAACTTTGGGATGATATTTCTCTAAAAACTAATTTATATTAGTTTAATACTTTATATAATTTTTTCCAGAGCTCCCCCTCTCTCACTTATAAAATCACACCTCTTATACTCCCTTCCTCAAACCTTTTATCACTCTATTTCATCCAATACCTAAAAAAATACCTTCCTAATATCCCAATATAGATTCCATAAGTCATAGTTATTTTATAATAATAGACTTTGTGGGATTAATGTTTCAATAAAAGGATATTATTTGAATTAGAGGTATATATTTTAATAAATATTTTAGTTTTATGTATTTATCAACCACCTTCAAATATTCCTCAAACAATGTGAAATAATAACACAAATATATTCTATATATAAAGATATTGTTATGTTAATGGAATAACCTATATATATCTCCACTTCTATCAAATGGAGAACAAGTATCGTTCGTTTCTGCGGTGGACTACCACCTTGTGAACTGATATAATTCATTTTCCATCATCACCTCTCATGATTAGTTATAATTATTGATTTAGTGTATATATATGATATTAATTACATAATTTTTATTTTGGAAAGACAAAATATCATCTTTTTCTTATTTTCCATCCTTCAAAAAATGATAACATTGTTCATGTCTATATGTGTACTACCACATCAACGAAGCGATGTAATTTTTTTTCAAAACCACATCCCCTAGATACTATATATAAGTGTATTTAAAATTAAAAAAAAGATATTAATGATGTAATAAAAATTATAGAGTGATAAAATAATACTTACCTTCTTCCTATCATAATTATTACTCGAATAGCCCAAGGGCCTTCATTTTTATTTGATTATGGATAATCCCCCTTTTAACGGTTGAAAGGGAACTTATATATGACTCGTAGGCCCGAGGCACAAGGCCCGACTGACCTGTAATACATGAACTGAAAACCCATAAGCATAACATTTCCAATAGATGACACGTAGGCCCATCCCACTTAAACTTCCCCTCCCCAGCTTCTGCAACATTGATCACCTAGCTCCGCACCTTGCATTGCTGATTAACTAGCATTGAATAATTGAAATGTTACTCATGTGTATGTATGACCTTCCATATCCATGATTGTGAAATAGATTATTTTTCCAAAACATAATTCATATTTACTTTTAAATGTATAATTCATTAATAAAAATGATAATTATTTTAAAAATACTATTATCGTGATGATGTAATGATGACCTATATGATGTTTTTTATTCTACTGAAGTTATTTTGGATATATGATCCAAATATTTTCAAAACGTATGACATGAATCTAAATTAATACTTAATTTAATATTACATAAAAATAAATAAAATTAAAAATTAAAATTAAAATTTTTCATATGAAATTAAACTATAGATATAATTTTATTATTCTGGAAGATAAATAATGAACATGACATGTCAGACTCAAGGAAAGGGGTGCATGAACTTAATACTATGATTTATAATTACTTAAATATATATTTAATAAAACTTTTTACACCATATACATTTTATTAATATTATTTTTGTGATGTATTTATATAGAAATAAATGAATTATAAAGTTAAATATATGTCCTTTTTGAATTTCTTAAAAATTTTATTAAAACTAATAATCTTACATATTTTATACAGAACGTTTTTTACTTTCATTACAAAAGGAAAAACAGAGTGTTCTATTTTAATATATTTTGAATCGAACTAATTTTCAACTAAAACAAGAATCATTTGATATTTTTATTCCTTTAATTTCTTATTTTTTTCATTAGTGAATATCTCTTTTAATTTTTTTATTGGTATTCTAGTTTTGAAAATGTTTTTTTAAAATAAATGGTATTTAAATATCAAAAAAAATATCCATATAGGTTTAAAATCATTTTTAAAGGGTTTTATGATAGAAAGGATTATGCGAGCCCTGTCCTCTAGCAGATAGCAGACCCCCACCCTAAAGCAGATAACAAGCCACCACCTCATACTGCCCTAGATAACATGTGGTGGGAACTATCCCCTACCTGATGAGGATTTAATTTGACTCCCCCACAAATCAAACCAGATTCCACAGGCTTAACATCCAACTGAGAGCATTAATGGTACTTTAGTATTATATATTATGATGTGTGAGCCTAATAAAACTTATACGATGGGCGATCTCGATATAGCTTAAATAATTAGTGAGCTTGATATAGATTGCCAATGTAATAGGTAATGCTACCTATATTAAAGGGTAATAATTAATTAATTAAACAGGATGGTTTCTCTTATATATTTAACTAGTTTCTAGTTATTTATGAAATGAGTTTAAAATGGGTTGTGAATATAATTATATAAGTTTCTAAAAACAGTTTCTTTTTTATGTATTTCAATGGTATTATTTGAGAAAAGTATAACATTAATGTGGATGTAATTTATTTACTATACTCAATGAATATTTTTTAAAAGGTAAAAAATTTATAGATTTTCATGTTTTTTATCTAACTAATATTTTTTTATTTTATATCCCCTAATATGGTAATTGTTCTTATATTAATTTTTTAAAAAATCACAGTGTTTACGGTTATTTAAGAAAAATTATATGTCAAGTTTAATGTCATTAATATTTTCCAGAAAAATAAATAATTTTTTATTATAAAAATTTTAATTTATAGTAAAACTAGATACTTAAAAAAAGTGACTCATTTTTAATATATATATTTCTTGTATAATGTAATTGTCTAAAACTATTAACCTAGAAGAAATTTTAAAATTCAGTTAATTATATTCTAGTATGAATATACTAGAATAAGTCATTTTTTATTTTTATTCCTTATAGTTGATATTTCATCAATGGTTTACATAATATTAGAGCTTATAATGATGTTAATATAATACCTTTAAAAGGTCTTATGTTATGGTTAAGATGAAATGAAATATAATTTTAATATTCCCATATTTCATTATCTAATATATGGGTACTCAAAATGGTTTTCCACATAAAAAATATGGAATTTGATGTAGGGAGATATTAAGAGGATAATTACCTTCTAAATAATTATCTTACAATAGTTTGAGTTAGAACAAGTAAATTTGATACAGTGATGGATCAGTTGACATAGGTTATAAATTTTAGTGGATTCCTTGTTTGAGAGTGGCCAAAATTACCGCATTAGAAAATTTAAATAGTTGACCATTTCCTAAAATATCACCCTCCATATTTATGTATAACCATAGATCAAGTGGTTTGAAATGCTCAAGAAAATATATTGGAAATCATAAAATGTTCATATCATCAAAATGTAACTCATTACATTTACATTTTAGAAGGTGAAGTTGATCAGTGGGGGTCTTTGGTTAAGAATAACATAGATACGTGATCTTGATTCCATGGATTGGGATAAATTAAAGAATAATTTTTTGGATAAGAAATTTCCCTAAGGTATTTTGACATGATAAATAGGAAAAATTACTAGAATTAAGGAAAAATTATGAATATTAATTAACCATGTATGAATCAAATTTTATAATACTATAAAAGTACATACTAAATTTTATTCAGGGTCATGATAGTAAAATTAATAAATTGTACTCAATATTAAAATAAAATTTAGTATTATCTTTATATACACAAGAATTTATATTTTATGATAAATTTTACATTTATTTTAGGAATGATGAGATGGTGTTTGCTGATAGTATTGTTCCTCGAGATTATAAGAGTATTAAGTGGTCAAGGTGGTAAGAAATAGAGAAGCATTCAACTGATAAACATATAGATAATCCTTCATCATTTTTTAAGTGTGGTAAGAATTTTTTCAATGTAATTTTAAAAGGAACATAAATGTTTTACCATTGTGGTAATATTGGCCAAGGGGATCGTGATTTCAAATAAAAGTGTCTTGAATAATCCAATAATGGGGTGAAAGATATCCATTTAAAGGTGAAATGTTTTAAATGACATGTATTAGGGAATTATGATTATGTTTGTCATAGTATAGTTACTCATCGTGGAGATCGTCATAATAGAAGATAAAAAAAGTGTGGAAAACTAATTCTCTACAACCCTGGTTGATTTTGGTACATCTAATAAAGAGTTGGAAAATACATTACTTGTTTATTCTAATTACACAAATACCCCATTTGACTCTGGATCATGGAATTCCATAATTTTTGATAAATTTTCTAATAAAATAGGATTAGGAACTCATGAAAGGAAGATTTAACTTTTGGTGGAATCTCCGATTGCAAATAATAAGAAAACCAAGATTTATAGGAATATTCCTACAATTATTATATGGATTTCAACATATATTATTGAATATCCCATAGTATATATTTATATTATATTGGGTATGTATTGGATTTAAGCTTATCATTACAATATAGATTACAAATATAAAATAGTTATATTAAATGATTTCATACCCTTGATAACATATCAAGAAATTAAAATTTTATTAGAGATAGTGGAGAAATTTTCCTAACTCGTGTTATTGAGAATAATTAAATTGTTCATATTAGTGATCATACATTAGTAAATGAATAAATTGATGTATTTATATATTAATTTCTTATGTAATTTTTAATCAAGTTTTTTAGTTTATTGTTGACTTAGTTTATGTTCTAATAAAATTCAAATAACCCCCCCTTCTCAAAATAGCAAGTAAAACTTTTGGAATTGATAAAGAAGTGGAAACAATTTCTAGATAATGGTTTAATTCATCTTAGAACATCACCATGGGGTTATCCTATATTATTTGTCTAAATATTAAAATAGTTTAATGAGAATTTTATTGATTATAAATCCTTGAATAACGTCATTTTTAGGAGTAGGTATCCTTTTACTCATATTAAGGAATTATTTTATCAGCTCCAATGAGTGAAATAATTTTGAAAGATTCATCTCATGGAATGTTACCATCTGTTTATTTTGAAGTAAAAATATATTCTATATGTATTTATTGACTAGATTATGAATTTATGTGTTTTTATTATTCCATTTGGGTTATCTAATTATATAGTTTAATTTATGAATATAGAAAGTATACATTTCCTTGAATCATTAGATAATATTTTGTTTGCGTTTACTATTTATATATTTATATATTCTAAAATTTGTAAGGATTATGAATGGTACATAAGGATACTATTCAAAACTGTAAAATAAAATAAGTTATGTGGAAAAGTTATTATGTCTCAATTTTTTCTATAATAAATTTACTTCCTCAAGAATATTGATTCTATATAAGTCATTAATTTATTCATTAATTAAACTAATGTTGTTAAAGAATATAAAATGCATAAACATTTCATGAAAATTCATTTTTCTCTTGGATTATCGGGTTACCACCATCAGTATTTCAAAAAAAATCCTTGGTTCTCTAAAAAAGTCTAAGTTAACATGAAAATAAGTTAAAAACATTTGGATAAAAGAGTGTTTTGATTTTTTCTACAAATGGAAAATGATATTAGTGACTGCTGATGTTTTGGACCCTACCTCTATAAATGATGAATTTTTCACTTACAAAAATGATTTATTTAAGAGACACGGTCATACTATGATAAATAATGATCATGTACTTTCTTATAAATCACATAAACTAAAACCTTAAGAGTTTACTATACTATAAATGTTGGAAAATACCTGCATTATTTGTTTCTTTAAAACATTATATTCTTCATTTATATGAATTATAATGTGAAATATATATTAATAAAGAATGTTTTATATGAATTGGTTTTTTTCAACTAACATAATATACATATTTCTTTCCCATTTATGATATAATTTCCTTGGATTAGATTTCTTGACTATATCTAAAAGAGATAATAATGTAACATGGGGTTCCTCTCTCCATTATATCTGAAAATGATCCTAGGATAACTTCTAATTTTTTGAAAGGCCTTCATAATGTTTTCTATAGTGAATTAAATATTAGAAAAACTTTTCATCCCCAATCTGATGGACAGTCTGAGAGAACGATTTATACCTTAGAATACATACTTCATATTTATTTAATGGATTACTAGGGATTTTGGGATGAACGTCTATCATTAGTTTAGTTTTCTTATAATAACAGTTTTCATTCTGGTATACAAAAGGAGCCTTTTGAGGCATTATATGGAAAGAGGAGTCAGACACCACATTAATGTTATAAATTTGGTGAAATGAAGTTGATAGAACCTAAGGTGGTTAAATAAATTTGTGATAAGGTAAATAATATTTATAAAAATTTAGGGACAATTCAGTGAAGATTGAAAATTTTTGCGAATAAGTAAAGGAAAAATATTTCTTTCAAGGTAGGTGATCATGATTTCCTTAAATGATTGTCATGGAAAATTATTATGTGTATTGGAAAAAAATGAAGGTTATGTCTACAGTTAATTAAACCATATTAAATTATAAATAATGTGGGATCAACATAAAATCAATTTACCTAACCAATGAGTTTATCTCAGATACAAGACATATTACATATTTCACTGTTATGAAATTATATGTCAAATGTGTCTCTTATTTTTGATCCCTGAAGTAGTTTACTTAGACGAGAACCTTTATTAAGAGTAAGAACTTATATATATTCATGAATGTAGAAATAAATTTTTAGGGAATATGGTTATTCATCATGTTATTATTTTATGGAAAATCTATACTGTTGAAGAAACATTATGGGAATTAGAAAATAAAATGAAGGAAAAAATATTCATACATTTTTAATTATAGAATACAATTATGAGGAAAATTTTTCCAAATGGAGGAACAATGGAAAAAAATAGTTAAATTTAATAGTAAATTAAATTTATTATTAATGTTACATTAATTTTATTTTATATAGTTATATTTTTTATAATAGTTTTAAGTAATTTTTCAATAAAAATGAAATAGTTTTATTCTTATTAAAATAATTTTCATATATTTGATGGTTTTATTTAAAAGATTAATTTTAAAATTTTAAAATTTTAATTTTAATCAATTAAATTCATTTTTTAAATCATAATATTTGTATTATATTGTGTTGAAATATTGGAATTCTTCTGAAAGATTTATTTTTAGTGAATAATGAAAAATGCATAATTGTGTAAAACACTCATTTTCTCATTAAATAGAGTAATTTAGAAGTACCAAATTATATTTAAGTGCCATAACTATACATTAATTATAGTTATTATAATTAATTAAATATGAATCATCATTATAACTTATTTTTGTATATGTTTATTTTTATGCCTCAAATTCTTTATAAAAAAATGTGTTTTTATTGATTTTTACATTTAAATATTAATTTAATTTTCTCCACCTATATAAATTGAATCATGAAAAATATATTCCATATTTTAAATTTTCTAGTCAAAATTTGGAAAATAATTTCCTTTTATTTTTAATCATTATGAATTGAAGTATTAGTAAATATCTAACACAATGGTTTGTGAATATCAAGAAATTAAGGTTAAAAGATACTATGGGGACTAAAATTAAACTTTACACTCTTCCTTAATCTATTATATGAGTGGTTTTTTCCCGTAATCATACAGGATTTTAATTTATGAAAAATAATTCATGTTTTTTTAATTGAATTACATATTTTATTTAGTAAATATAAATTAAAATATTTCAATCTATTTCTTTTAATATAAATAATATTTTCAAGATTAATAAAAATAAATTATATTCTATTATAAATAGTTGTTTTGAAGATAATTTTTTTTGTGGTTATGTATTATTAATTTTTATTGATGAAATAATTATTTTAAATGACCATGTAACATCAACACATTTCTTTTTCAAGTTGTATAAAATTCATTAAAATAATTTTAAAATTAATGAAAAAATTATTATTTGGGTGAGTAATAGTGTCCCATGAATTTTATTGTTCAAAATAAAATATTCTATATCTTTTAATGGATTAAATTATAATTCTCTTTTTTTACTTAGTTTTTAGATTAAAACTAAATGAATATTTCAAAAAATGCTAGAAATTATATTTTATAACAATGAATATTTTTATAAATTATTCAAAATTTGTAAAAAATGCTATATTAAGATAATGGAATGTGATATGGTTTAAAATATCAACCATGGTCCATTTATATATCATTTTTATTTAATATTAAATTTTTTATCCCCTAAATTGTAAAACACATTGATATCACTATAAATGTCCAATGTGTTAATGGGTTGTTAAAAAAAGAAATAATAGTAAAAAAATAAACATGTTCAAATTTTATTGGATGAGATAATTTATACCCATAATCATATAATATTTTATTATATTTCATTGTATCCATTTTTCAATGAAAATTAATTTATTTAAATTTTATACACTATATAGTGCCAAAAGTACCCCACTCCTCACTTTCAAATGGGCGTCACTTCTCCTCTATTACTCATAACATTTTACTAATTAAGATCAAAAATTAACTACCCGTAAATCTTCCTAAAAACCATTAAAAAAAATTTTGGCTTATTTTTGGAATAAAACCAACCTTAAAGGGAAAAAGGTTTCAAGTAACATAGGTTTTTCTGAATAAGAGGTATATCATTTAAACAAATGTTTTAGTTTTATTTCATCTTCTACCTACATTAAATATTCATCAAACATGATGAAATAATGACACCACTATATTCTAAATAATTTTATTCTATTATTTTAATGGAATTATCTATATCCATTTCCTCTATAGAATGGGAAATGAAACCTCTATTCATGTATATGGTGGAATACCACCTCACAAACCGATATAATTCTTTTTTCATCACCGCCTATCATGGATAGATATGATGATATATTTAATTTATATATATATTTTTAATGACATCACTATAATTCTATAAAGATAATATATCACTTGTTTTCTTCAATTTCCTTCCATTGAAAAATGTTTACATTGTTCATGCATACGTGTGGATTACCACCTCTACGAAGTGTTTCGATTTGTTATTTATAACATATTCCCATGGATATTATATATATGTGTATATGAAGATAATTTATTATATTTATGATATAAAAATAATTATGTAATGATAAAATAATACTCAAATTCTATCAATCAGGATCATTGAAAATTTGAAATGTTACTCATGTGTACATATGACGTACCATCTCTAGGATTATAACGTAATCCATTTTTATGAACCATATTAAATGGTAAGTTAGAAATTATAATTCATATAAAAAAATTGATAATTATGTAAAGAATATTAGTCTAGATATAATGTAATAATTCTTTCACTGACCATAGTCAACCTACCGAAGTCATTTTTTGTATATGAGTCGAATATTGTTAAAGCACCTGACATAAATTTAAACGATTATGTAATTGAACATAACATGGAAATAAATATAGGGAATTAAAAACTAAAAAATATAAATATTCAATAATTAAAATACTTTTATTATTTATGTAGATAATAAATATACATGAAAAATCGGACTCAAGGTAAGGTACACATTAACTTAAAACCTCATTTTAAAAATTTTTTATGATTTATTTTATATATATTTTTATTCCATATAAATATTCATATTATAATTTTATAGTTATATTTATATTTAGATAAATAAATAATATAGGAACGTTTTTGTCACTTTTGATTTCATTTCAATGGTTTTCAAATGAAATTTTTCTACATTCTTTAAATGGAATTTTTTACTTTTATTTCAAAAGGGAAAAAGAAATGTTCAATTTTAATGTATGAGGTGTCTCCAAATTTTCCCACCTCCAAAAAAATTATTTTATATTTTTATTTCTTTGTAGACATAAATTCTTTCTTAAATGAAAAAACACTTCTTACTTTTTTTGGTATTTTAGTTTTTAAAATGTGTGTTTAGAAGTAAAAGGTATTTGTATATCCAAAATGTTTTGTATATGGGTTAAAAAGTTTATTTCAAGGGGTTTTTAATGAAAAGGTGCAACCATAATATTTTTTATTCCTAAAATGGTACTTGATAATTATATATGAGAATGGGTGATCCTGATATAACTTATATAATGGGTGATCTTAATACAACTTATACGACTGGTGAGCTTGATATACCTCACTTACACTTTGGGTAATATTAATTTCCTTAAGAGGTAATAAGGATGGAGTTTATCAAGGTGGTTTCTCATATATATTTAATTAGGTTATAGTTATTTCTTACATGAGTTTAATACAAATTTTTGAATATAATTCCCTATATTTTCAAAAGGGGTTTTTATTTTCCTACAATGGATTTAAAAGTCCTTTCAAAAAGTTTTTGTTTTTCATGTGGATATGATTTATTTCATATTGTCCAAAAAAATTGTTGAATGTAAATATTTTTAGGGTTTTAATTTTTTTTAATATAATAATGGTTTTTTTTAAACATGTACCCCACTAATATTTTTCTAGTCATTCTGTGTGTTTGAAAGTTTGATCATAAGGTTTATGTATGTTTAAGAACAAAGGAGAAGTCTTGTTAAAAGTTTGGCATATTTTTAATGAAAAAAACATGTTTATTTTAAAAGTTTTATATTGTGAGAAAAATAGATACTAATTAAAAGCGTCCAAATTATAATATATGTGTTTTCATGAGTATCTCCCTAAAACTATTAATCTAAACAATCTATTCGAATTAAATAAGAATAATTATAGTATAAATTCACTATGTTATTTAATTATTAAGAATGATTCCTTATAGGTATACTAGTTTTGAGTATTTCATTATTTCATTATTTTAAAAATTTAAAAACTTTATTACATGAATATCCTTAGAAAATGGTTTTTAATCACTTAAAATTTATTTGATAAATGTTATTATACTCTAAAAAAACCTTCATAATTATAATAGTAATTAAAAGATTTGATATAAAAATATCCCAATATGTTTAAGTGATGAATAAAATTAAAAGGAAAAATATTCAAAATTGGGGGAAAATGTAACAACCATGTTAATGTTCATAATATATCATTTTAATTCCATATAAATATTAAAAATGTTCATTTTATAGGGTTATATTCACTATAAAAATATTAAGTAATTTTCCAATCAAAATGTAATTAGTTTATTTATTCTAAATTCATTTACATGTATTATATGGTTTTATTTAAGAGTAAAATTTTTAAATTTATAAAATTTAAATTTCATTTTTTAAATCATCATGTAAAAATTATCTTAGATTTAATTTTTTTTATTAAAAAGGTTTATTTATTGGTGAATAGTAAAAAAATTCTTATTTTTTTAAAAACTGTATTATTTTCGTTTATTTAAAAATAAAAATTTAATTTTGGATTAGTTTAAAAGCTAATTATTTATTTTTAATTAAACAAAACAAAAGAATTTCATGTGGAATAAATATTACATTTTATTTTGGAAATAAAACATATTTATACTTAAAAGGGAATTTTTCTGGAAAACTATTTTTCATCATGTTACATGTTCTAATTTTAAAAGTAATTTTTACAAATGTTTAAGATTTAATCGAGAAATATGTTTTCATACATTGAATTATGATTTTAAAATTTGATAAATGGTTAAAGCTCAAGGTTTTCATTATGAACAGTAACTTTGGAAAAAAAACATGTTGCCAAGGTAAGAGTTAAAATGAGTTAAAAGGGTTTAAATGGCCTAAAAACTTATAAATATCATATTGGATAGACATATTTCAACCATATATAATATATTCTAAAAACATTGTTCCATTTTAGGGCTACATGGATTGAGTAAGGCGTTAATATATTTTAATATTTTTAAATACTTCACGTGTGTCCACCCCCTCAATTATAAAATGACACCCCCTATCCCAATTTTTCAACCTTTAAAAGCCTTTTATCTAGTCTAATACCTACCAAAATACCTTAATAACATTCCAAAACAAGTATTATTGGTCCATGAGTGTCCATAATACCATCATATTAAGGATTTAGGTATTCTCTTATGGAGGTCTTTCAAATAAGATATAAAGTTACTGAGTGTTTTGATTTTATTTATTAGTTTTCCTCCTTAAAAAATTTATTAAAAATTTTCATATAATAAAATAAATATAAAAACTAAACTAAAATCTTTATATGTTGATGTTATAATCTTTTTCATCCAATTATTCATCAAATTTAATTTAAAAAAACATTTTTTAATATGTGTGGACTACCTCCTCACTAGATGATGTAATTAAATTTTAAACACTGAAACTTATGAATGTAAAATGTAATAGATATAAATGATATAATATGATATATATATATATATATATAATTATAATTTAAATTTCATACTTTAATGGTTAATAAATTAAAAACTTGTTTCTTTATTATTGAACGAAAAATAAAAACAATGTTTGTTCCTACAGGCATATTAAAATCTCCTAACCAATTGTATTTTATTTTTCATAACCACCTCACATGGAATATAATAATTTGTAGATTTAAATAAATAATATGATATTCATAATATAATAATTGTTCATTAATGCTAATTTAAAACCTAACTTCTTTCCCTCATGTTCATTGATGAATGTAATCATTACTCATGCATACAAATATATTAGTGTCTCCTTGATTGTGATGTAATTTATTTTCTTATAATTAAATTATATGGTTGATTCTAAAAGTATAAATAATGAATAAAAAAGTAATTATAACATGTTCATGTTTTAGTAATTGATATAATAACAATTTATTATACCATAGTAAACCAACCGAATCCATTTTTGACTTATAATCTGAATGTTCTATAAATGTCTGATGTGAACATAATCGATTAATAAATTATAAATAACATGGATATAATTGAAATAAATGAAATAATAAAATTTAAAATTTTATTAATAATTTAAATAATTATCACCTGTTTATTATTCTGGAATATATAAAATTCACATGAAAAGTCATACTCAAGATTATAGATTCTCTATAAATACCATTTAGAATATTTTTAACTCTTCCTTTCCCATATTTTTCTTCAATTTAGATGCTTTTATTAAATATTTATATTGAATATAATATTTATGGATACATATATCCTATTTTTTTATATTACCTTTGATTTTCTTTATAAATGTTAAAATAATGAATCTTCTAATTTTTTTCTAAATGGGATACATTTCAATGAATCTGTGAATGTAATTTTTTTTAAATGTATCTAACATGAATGGATTTTTATTATATCAATACCAATATTATTTAATAATATTACTCTAAATTTTTTTAATTTTTTTAACATAATATCATAATTCTTTCTCTTCTAGAAATGTTTATTTAAAGAGTGTTCAAAGAAAAATAATTTGTATTATTATTTGTATATATAGACTGAACATGCTTCGGTATTTGTGTTAAACAAATTAATTAAGAGATTTTATAATTTAAATGAAATATATTATATGTTTCTTATGTTCTAAAGTATATATATATTGTTTATGATGAAATTTGAGTCTGATATTGCTCCCCAATGCATTGGGTAATAATTATGTTCTCTAGAGATTAATGATAGAATTAACAGAGTATATCATCCATTTATAAAAATTCTTATATGGGTTCTCTTATGGGTTTTATAAAGATGATGACCTAGGTAACCAACATGAATTTTCTATGGTTTATAATGAATTTTCAATGATATATTTTTATTTTTTAAGGTGTGATAATAATCTTTTGATTAAAGGAATGATTATTCCTTTCAATGGTAAAAAGATATATTTTTATGAATATGTTTTCAGGGTTTCTCATGTTTTAAAATACACCCAAACTATTATGATCTTCCCTTTAAATGTTATTTTAAATTTTTTTATGAAAAATATTTTTTGTAAAAATAATTTCATGTTTTTGCAGATAATAATTTTTTATCTCAATTTTTATTATGTTAAAGTAAAACTCTATTATATGATATTATGGTTTTCAAATGTACTAACTTATTTTTTTTATTTTCTTTTTAAATGTTCCTTACAGATAATTTTTTGATCATATATTTTTTAAAATTTATTTTCCCAAGGTTTATAGATTAATATGGATAATTACGAATCCCTATCAAAAATATTTATGATTTTATAGGAAAAGAAAATATGTTACATTTTAAAAGTTTCATATAGTTAAAAAAGTACACATTGATTATATGTGACCACTTTGTAATGTATTGGTTTATTTTGTAAAAGTTATCACATAATTATCTAAAACTATGAGTTATAAAGATCCTAAATCTGTAAGAAAGATATTTCTATTTTAATAATTAAATTATGTATTTAATAAGGATCTTGTGTTTGTATTTATAGAAAATATATTGTTATGAAATTCATCCATGATATCTTTCAACACTATAATATATAGTGTAACACCCTAGGTAAATAAAGAATATGACAATTTCATATTTATCTATATTTGGGAATAAAATATTAATATGACTTTAAAGGGGATGCTATGCCTGATGGCATACCCAACACGCAACAACAAGTTTCTTGGAAATCTTACGTTGCACTCTAATAATAAAATAATATTATTTTAAATGGTAGTTAATGCCTAGCTGGTGTGATGGCGGGAATGAATAGAACTAACTAAAAAATTATTATATATGTTTTTCAAATATTTTTTCTTTTTACAATAAATGTTAGAGGATTAAAAATGCGAATGAATCCAATTTTAAGCGTAAACATTCTAATATTCTTTAAAAGGTTGATTAACCGCCTTTTGATGGAGAAACTCTTTTAAATCAACATTTTGAAAATGGTATGTGTTATATTTGACAAAATAAAATTCTTCTTTAGAATCGGGACATCAAAATTTACTTTGTGTAAATTTTTGGTATTTTTCCAAAAAAGTTCAATTTTTAATGAATAGTGAAAAATGTTGTATTTTAATTCAAAACCTCTTTTTAATATAATTTATTTATATGATTCAATTATCTTTTGAATTGTTTTTAATGTAAAATTAGATTATATTTTTACTATCTAATCCAATTGTGGTTTTTGGAATTAATTTCACTTTGAAATCGGACTTAAACTAGTGTCCATCTTTTGATACATTTTGTTTCATAAAAACACGCTATTTGTTTTAACAGCGGGAATTAATTATTAAATTATTTAATGTAACTTATGTGTTTTTAATTTTGTAAAATAGACATAATTTTTGAATTCGGAATATCAAATATAACTTTGGGTGAATTTTTGATAATTTTCTGAAAAACCTCAATTTTTGATGAATAGTGAAACTACTAAGTGGTACTTATAAAAACTGATTTTTCCGTTTAAATGAAATTTTTTCATCTTTGTGTTTTGAATTTCAAAAATCCTACATACATGGTTGTCATTAAGAAGTAAAATTTGGTTCGATGGGATAAAAATAATTTTATGGTGAATAGTAACTTATTAAGTTTTTAATCGCGATTAGAGGTAATTAGTGTAGTTTAAGGTAAGAATAATGTTTTAATAAAATGAAATGACCTAGACACATGTCCTACCCTCCTTTTATGTGTCATGGAAGACCAAGACAATCCATGGGTCAACTTGGGGACCACATGAATCCACTTTTGTTGGAAAAAGACATAAATACCTTTTTATTTAATGTTAAAGTAAAAAAGACACAAACATGAGATGTTTTACTAAAACAATTTTTACATTGGGTTATACAAGTCATATTTTTGACTATAAATATACATTGGAAAGATAAAAAGATTTAATATATCATAGTTTTTTTTCTATAATTTTTAGACGTTAAATAAATTAAATTATTTATGACATCATGATGATGCAGCGATGACCTCATTATTTAACGATTTAAATAAAATGGAAAGATAATGTAATATCTAACACCTACACATGTCCAAACCTTATTGGATGAGTGTATTTAGAACCCTTATAACCTTATCCTCGAATTATATCAATGTGGGACCTCTTAAATCCGAATATCATTTTAAAATAAAGTGACTTTTCTTTACATTCCAAGAGTGCCCTTCCTCTCCTCTTATAAAAGGCCCCCACCTCTACCTCCTTACCCACACTCCCAAAGCCTTTGTCTCTCCACTTCCCTATCTTACTCCTTGAAGCCTCACTTTGGGCATAAGTCTTCCCAAGGAAGCTTTTGAGCTCAAACCAAAGGGAGTTACCCAATTTTAAGGTAATGTCTTCACTTGAGTCCTTTTGTTTTATTTTGCCTCTCCAACCCCCTAAACTCTTTTTATTCATTTCTTTTGTAACAAATCCAGTATCTTCAATATACAATGATGTTGTTATAATAATTATTCTATCTACACTTACACACACCTACATATAATGGTTAAATAACATACTGTTTCCGTGGATGGTGAATTTCTGCCTCACGAAACGATGATTGTTCAACACTCATATAACACCATCAAAGGTGGCCATTAAGATGTCACTATATTTATATATGATATATAATATTTTTATGTTTTACTTAAGCTTCTGTATTTTTCATTTGTGTCTTACCTTTATGGCTTCCATTATGGGTATACACGATATTTTCATTTTAGGAAGTGCGGACTACCGCCCCCTCAAAGTGATGTGATTCGTTAATGCCATACGTGGGATGTATAAAGGATGGATTTAATTTTATTATATATGATGTTGTACTAGAATTATAATATACCTCTATATCATTATTATTTCTTTCCAATAAATTATGATATAGAAATGAAAGTAGCGTTCATGCGTACGTACGGCTTACCGTCTCCATGAACGGTGCATTTCATTTCTTATCCCCAAATGTAATGTACTATTATAAGTACATCTATATAATGGATATATATGATGAATGATAAATCTAAATGATGAATATAATTCTGTAATTAAAATATACATACCTATCATTTAGTTTTAATTCCATTAATATGACAAAGAAATGAAAGTAGCGTTCATGCGTACGTACGGCTTACCGTCTCCATGAACGGTGCATTTCATTTCTTACCTCTAAATGATTATGTGATATTATAAATACATGTATATTCTAGACATATATGATATATATGATATCCAAATCAGGAATTTCATTCTGGATATAAAGAACCTTTGACCACACGAACAACATGTAATTGTAAGAAGTCCACTTTCGACTTAAGAACCAAATATCGACAAAACAAACATTATTAACTTAAATGATTACATAATGTTTATAACATGGAAATAAGTGATATAAAAGGAATAATGAACTTGAAAAAGGTTCTTAAGCAAATAGAAATTAACTCAAGTTTATTATTCAGGACGTTAAAGAACGATCGAGTCAAGTCGGACCCGAGGTAAGGGATCATACTCCTCTCTTTCTTTTTAAGTACGCTCTTTTATGTCATTTCTTTTAAAGCTCATCTTTCTTGTTATTGGTGTTTTCTTTTATATTACTCTTACTGTAATTTTTATGTTAATATGATGAGAGACCATATTCTCTCTCATCAATCCATTTTGGATTTTTTGAGTGGCACCGTTAGGCTGCCGAATTTTCGTAAGAGATCTAACCTCTCTCTTTCTTTTTAAGTACTCTCCTTTATGTCACTTCTTTTAAGATCCTCTTTGTTATGTTGGGGGATGTTCTTTTATATTCCTCTTGCTTCAAACTTTATGTTAATATGATGAGAGACCCTATTTGATCTCATCAATCCATTTTTGTATGTTTTAAGTGGCGCTGTTAGGCTGCCGAGTTTTCGTAAGGGATTTTTCATCTCACTTTTATTCCTATGAGATAAATGCTACATTTTCCACAATTTCTTTTTAGTGGTGTATGTACTGCCCATTATTTTACTCATTGGGTAATATAATTTCATTTATGAGTATTTAAATCAAAGTTTTATTGTCCTTCTTTCACGGGGTGTATGTTTCGAAAGATACCCATGTCGGTAAGGGAACCTTTCACCCTCCTCTTTTTAAAAGACTTCTTTTGTTATGTCTTTTAATTCACATACTATTATGTTGGTATATGTTCTTATATATCCATATTTATGTAAATTTTATTTCCAAGTGATGAGATCCCCTTTATCTCTCTCATCAACCCTTTTTGTAAAATTTTATGTGACGCGGTTAGGCTGTCGAATTTTACCAAGGGAACTTCATAACCCAATTTCGATACTCTTTATGTTAAACATGTAGTTATTGAATATGTCATCCTTTGAATATGTGTGAATAACCTTTGATTTTTTTACACTTAATATCCACTTATATTGGGTGTATTTATATTTTTCACACATAATTATGAGATTTATTTATCCTTAATTTAAGGATACCTTCTTTATAATGGATTTCGTCTCATTTTACATTTCTTTTGAGACTTCATTGTTTCTATGCACCAATTCACTCTTATATGGTATGTATACTGTCCATTGACATATTATATCATGAATCCCTTTATTCTCATGATATAATAAAGTTCGGATTAAATGTTATTCGGCTATTATTTGTATTCAAGAGTCTCTCATTTCGTTAAAAACTATTTAACAAAAATATCGTTTTAAATGTTTTAAAGATTTATTATTCTAAATCTTTATCTTTAATGTCCATGTTTTCAAAATGGTTTTTAGTATTTATTTATATGGACATTAATGTTTTAAAATTATAATTCCATTAAAATCTTCAAAGTGGTATGGGACACTTTGATTCAAAAATATCTTTTAAATGGTTTTTGAAAATGGATTGATTAATTCAATATCTGGGAATTACTTATTGTGATTGCAAATAAAATGTTGTTATTGAAATGTTTATATTTTCAATATTTTATGTTTAATTATGGTAATTGGACATTTTACGGGTGGTTACGTGATAAACCATATGACGGGTGGTGCCGTAAATACCAGGACGAGTGGTTATGTTATAACCTCCAATGCATTGGGTATGGAAGTCGGCCGCATGGCTATTCCATTAAGTATGTATGGAAGTTGTCCGAATTTCTATTCCATTAAGTGATATGTGTGGAAGTCAACCTTATGGTTATTCCACTTAAGTATGTTTATGTCCCAAGTTACCTTTATGTGTTATGTGATCTTTATATGGGTTTTATGGTAATCTTTTGGTTACAGAAGGTTAAGTAATGAACTTTTATTCAGTGAAGATTTTTTACTACTTTGAAAAGGTGAAAATTATGACTTTGATAAAGTATACATGGTTTACTTGTTTTTTTGAAAAACTAACAGTTTTCATTCTTTGTGTATCCCTTACTGAGCTTTTTATGCTCATCCCATGTTTTTTTGAAATGTTTTTCATAGGACTTAGCATGGAATAGGGTCAAGGATGGGATCAAGGGAAAGTCATGCTACCTAAAAAATAGAACTAGACATATTTCTTTTTAAGAGTTTTTATTTTATGGAAATTTAGTAGAAGCGACTACTTTGTAATCTTTTGAGATGTAATAGTTATGTCCTAGTTCCCTAAAACTCTAAACCTGAAAAGATCCTCAATGTGAATTACTCATATAATTCAATATTAAGTAAGGTTTAAGGATGGGGCCTTATAGTTGGTATCAAAGGTCGGTTTAGATAGCTTTAGAGGTTAGGTTATTCTCTAAACATAAGTGACATTACCATAATGGTTAGAATTTCAGAAAGAGTCATAGTTTTAGATAAAGTGAATGAGTAAGTATATCTTAGTGTTTACCTTCCTCATTAGTACAATATGGTTTTGTTGATATACTCACACTGATATTTCTGTTTTTAGTGAATGGATGGATCTAGAAGGCACCAAAGAGACAACAGGTTTGAAGGAAACTGTGGTGGTTCTCTGATTAAGATACTAGATAAAATGGGGGATTCAATGAGGAAACTCGTGGTTGTTCTAAACCAACTATCAAGGAGTCATGATCAACCAATTGAACCTTGGTATGATCTGTAATGCATCATGTAAGAGATGACCAATCGATGTGGAAGTTCAGTGAATAATTATAAAGGTAACCATTAGAGTTTATATGATCCTTACTTTTGAGGTAATTATGGGTTATTATATGATATGATGGAAAATGAAAGGCATGAGATAAACTTGAGGTTAAAATGTGTTATGATTATTTTTGAAGATTTTATCTTGTTTTGGGGAATGTTTTAAGAATTATATAGTTTTGGAAAAAGGACAACACGCAGACCGTGTGACAACCCATCGCGTCGGACAAAGCTGCGGGAATTGAACCCACAACCAAAGTGCGACTGGTATTTATCGCCTACCACTGGACTACATGAAGTCCCTGGTTAGTTTGACTGATTCTTTTTAGTTATATGATTTTATGAATTAAGAGTAAGTTGATTTTGAGTTATTTATGAAAATTACTAACCTATCACGGAGGATATGTGATTAGGTTAATTACTTTTCAATACGAGACTTTAGGAGCAATTGATGTTGTTTGGAGATAAATGTTACGATTTAACTTGGAAGACTATGTGACTAAATCCTTAAAATATTTGGGTTTCAATCCTAGATTGGTTTACTTTGAATACTTTTATGGAAAAAAAATTTATCGAATGGTCCTCGTTGAACTTTGGGTTTTGTTGGACAAATTTTGGAGATTAAGAATAGATTTTCTTTTTATAAAGGGTTATCCTTTTATGGATTATCTGATCTTGTACTAACCTTTTTGGTTTTGGTTTTGGATTTTGTCTAAAGACATGGGAAATATATAGTTCTCTTTTGTGGATTAGTTGATTCTCTAGAAGTTGATTATAGTACTCTTAATGTGAACAAGTCTTCCTAAATACTCGTCTTTTGGAGAAAATATGAGTTTGTGTAAGAAATCTAGTAAAAGTTGAAAGTCAAAATGATAAGTGATTATGTTTCCTTATGAATAAATTCCTCAATAAAAAGTAACTTAAAACAAAAATTTTGTCTATTAATTTTTCCTACTGGGGAATCGAATACAGTATAACCCATCACAAGTTTGTGATTTTCTTATGGTTAACTTTCTCCTAGACATGTTTACTATCACTCTCCATCAGAACGTGACCCTTTGTTTTTTTTCTTCCATATCCATATTTTCCTACTTGGAATAATAGTATGGGTTAACACAGGTGACCTCTGTACTTCTCTCCCTTTATTTCAAAGTGATTGTTTTACCGACTCTTGTTCCGATGTGGGACTTTCAAGGATGTTTCCGAGCCCAATTTTAAAAAATTGCGAGGACGCAATTCCCAAAATGGGGGAAGGATGTAACACCCCAGGTAAATAAAGAATATGAAAATTTCATATTTATCCATATTTGGGAATAAAATATTAATATGACTTTAAAGGGGATGCTATGCCCGATGGCGTACCCAACACGCAACAACGAGTTTCTTGGGAATCTTACGTTGCACTCTAATAATAAAATAATATTATTTTAAATGGTAGTTAAAGCCTAGATGTTGTGATGGCGGGAATGAATAGAACTAACTAAAAAATTATTATATATGTTTGTCAAATATTTTTACTTTTTACAATAAATGTTAGAGGATTAAAAATGCGAATGAATCCAATTTTAAGCGTAAACATTCTAATATTCTTTAAAAGGTCGATTAACCGCCTTTTGATGGCGAACCTCTTTTAAATCAACGTTTTGACAATGTTATGTGTTATATTTGACAAAATAAAATTCTTCTTTATAATCGGGACATCAAAATTTACTTTGTGTTAATTTTTGGTATTTTTCCAAAAAAGTTCAATTTTTAATGAATAGTGAAAAATGTTGTATTTTAATTCAAAGCCTCTTTTTAATATAATTTATTTATATGATTAGATTATCTTTTGAATTGGTTTTAAAGTGAAATTAGAATATATTTTTACCATCTAATCCAATTGTGGTCTTTGGAATTAATTTCACTTTGAAATCGGACTTAAACTAGTGTCAATCTTTTGATACATTTTGTTTCATAAAAACACTCTATTTGTTTTAACAGTGGGAATTAATTATTAAATTAATTAATGCAACTTATGTGTTTTTAATTTTTTAAAATAGACATCATTTTTGAATTTGGAATATCAAATATAGCTTTGGGTGAATTTTTGGTAATTTTCTGGAAAACCTCAATTTTTTATGAATAGTGAAACCACTAAGTGGTACTTATAAAAACTGGTTTTTCCGTTTAAATGAATTTTTGTCATCTTTGTGTTTTGAATTTCAAAAATCCGACATACATGGTTGTTATTA
Source organism: Viscum album (assembly GCA_963277665.1). Lineage (NCBI taxonomy): Eukaryota > Viridiplantae > Streptophyta > Magnoliopsida > Santalales > Viscaceae > Viscum > Viscum album. The sequence goes on from OY728139.1 coordinate 139,693,289, forward strand.
AGAAGTAAAATCTGGTTCAATGGGATAAAAATAATTTTTTGGTGAATAGTAACTTATTAAGTTTTTAATCGCGATTAGTGGTAATTAGTGTAGTTTAAGGTAAGAATATTGTTTTAATAAAATGAAATGACCTATACACATGTCCTACCCTCATTGGATGTGTCATGGCCATCCAAGAAAATCCATGGGTCAACTTGGGGACCACATGGATCCACTTTGGTTGGAAAAAGACATAAATAACTTTTTATTTAATGTTAAAGTAAAAATGACACAAATATGATATGTTTTACTAAATGAATTTTTACATGGGGTTATACAAGTCATATTTTCGACTATAAATAGTAATTGGAAATATACAAAGATTTTCTACATCATAGTATTTTTTCTATAATTTTTAGACGTTAACTAAATTAAATAATTTATGACATAATGATGATGCAGTGATGACCTCATTATTTTACGATTTAAATAAAATGAAAAGATAATGTAATATCTAACACCTACACATGTCCAAAACCTATTAGATGAGTTTATTTAGAACCATTATCCGCTTATCCTAGAATTATATCAATGTGGGACCTCTTAAATCTGAATAGCATTTTAAAATAAAGTGACTTTTCTTTACTTTCCAAGAGTGCCCCTCCTCTCCTCTTATAAAAGGCCCCCACCTATACCTCCTTATCCACACTCCCAAAGCCTTTTTCTCGGCCAAACCATGCCCATTTTGTCTCTCCACTTCCCTCTCTTACTCCTTGAATCCTCACTTTGGGCAGAAGTCTTCCCAAGGAAGCCTTTGAGCTCAAACCAAATTGAGTTACCCGATTTTAAGGTAATGTATTCACTTGAGTCCTTTTGTTTTATTTTGCCTCTCCAACCCCCTAAACTCTTTTTATTAATTTCTTTTGTAACAAATAAAGTATCTTCAATATACTAGGATGTTGTTATAAGACGTATTCTAGCTACACTTACACACACCTACATCTAATGGTTAAAGAACATACTGTTTCCGTGGATGGTGAATTTCTGCCTCACGAAACGATGATTGTTCAACACTCATATAACACCTTCAAAGGTGGCCATTAAGATGTCACTATATTTATATATGATATATAATATGTTTATGTTTTACTAAAGCTTCTGTATTTTTCATTTGTGGCTTACCTTTATGACTTCCATTATGGGTATACACGATATCTTCATTTTAGGAAGTGCGGACTACCGCCCCCTCAAAGTGATGTTATTCGTTAATGTCATACGTGGGACGTATAAAGGATGGATTTAATGTTATTATATATGATGTTCTACTGGATTTATAATATACCTCTATATCATTATTATTTCTTTCCCATAAAGTATGAGATTGAAATGAAAGTAGCGTTCATGCGTACGTACGGCTTACCGTCTCCATGAACGGTGCATTTCATTTCTTATCCCCAAATGTAATGTACTATTATAAGTACATGTATATAATGGATATATATGACGAATGATACATCTAAATTATTAATATAATTCTGTAATTAAAATATACATACCTCTCATTTAGTTTTAATTCCACTAATATGACAAAGAAATGAAAGTAGTGTTCATGCGTACGTACGGCTTACCGTCTCCATGAACGACGCATTTCATTTCTTACCTATAAATGATTATGTGATATTATAAATACATGTATATTCTAGATATATATGATATATATGATATCCAAATCAGGAATTTCATTCTGGATATAAAGAACCTTTGACCACACGAACAACATGTAATTGTAAGAAGTCCACTTTCGACTTAAGAACCAAATATCGACAAAACAAACATTATTAACATAAATGATTACATAATGTTTATAACATGGCAATAAGTGATATAAAAAGAATAATGTACTTTAAAAATGTTCTTAAGCAAATAGAAATTAACTCAAGTTTATTATTCAGGAAGTTAAAGAACGATCGAGTCAAGTCGGACCCGAGGTAAGGGATCCTACTCCTCTCTTTCTTTTTAAGTACGCTCTTTTATGTCATTCCTTTTAAATCTCATCTTTCTTGTTATTGGGATGTTATTTTATATTAATCTTACTGTAATTTTTATTTTCATATGATGAGAGACCCTATTCTATCTCATCAATCCATTTTGGATGTTTTGTGTGACGCCGTTAGGCTGCCGAATTTTCGTAAGAGATCTAACCTCTCTCTTTCTTTTTAAGTACTCTCCTTTATGTCACTTCTTTTATGCTCTTCTTTGTTATGTTGGGGGATGTTTTTTTATATTCGTCTTGCTGTAAACTTTATTGAAATATGATGAGAGACCCTATTTGATCTCATCAATCCATTTTTGTAAGTTTTAAATGGCGCCGTTAGGCTGCCGAGTTTTCGTAAGGGATTTTTCATCTCACTTTTATTCCCGTGAGATTTATGATACATTTGCCACAATTTCCTTTTAGTGGTGTATGTACTACCCATTATTTTACACATTGTGTAATATACTTTCATTTATGAGTATTTACATCAATGTTGTATTGTCCTTCTTTCACGGGGTGTATGTTTTGAAAGATACCCATGTTGGTAAGGGAACCTTTCACCCTCCTCTTTTTAAAAGACTTCTTTTGTTATATCTTTTAATTCACATACTATTATGTTCGGATATGTTCTTCTATATCCTTATTTATGTAAATTTTATGTCCAAGTGATGAGATCCCCTTTATCTCTCTCATCAACCCTTTTTGTAAAATTTTATGTGATGCAGTTAGGCTGTCGAATTTTACCAAGGAACTTCATAACCCAATTTCGATACTCTTTGGGTTCAACATGTAGTTATTGAATATGTAATCCTTTGAATATGTGTGAATAACCTTTTATTTTTTTACACTTAATATCCACTTATATTGGGTGTATTTATATTTGTCACACATAATTATGAGATTGATTTATCCTTAATTTAAGGATACCTTCTTTATAATGGATTTCATCTCATTTTACATTTCTTTTGAGACTTCATTGTTGTTATGCACCAATTCACTCTTATATGGTATGTGTACTATCCTTTGAAATATTATATCATGAATCCCTTTATTCTCATGATATAATAAATTTCGGATTAAATGTTATTCCGCTATTATTTTTATTCAAGAGTCTCTCATTTTGTTAAAAACTATTTAACAAAAATATCATTTTAAATGTTTTAAATATTTATTATTCTAAATCTTTATCTTTAATGTCCATGTTTTCAAAATGTATTTCAGTTTTTATTTATATGGACATTAATGTTTTAAAATTATAATTCCATTAAAATCTTCAAAGTGGTATGTGACACTTTGATTCAAAAATCTCTTTTAAATGGTTTTTGAAAATGGATTGATTAATTCAATATCTGGGAATTACTTATTGTGATTACAAATAAAATTTTGTTATTGAAATATTTATATTTTCAATATTTTATGTGTAATTATGGTACTTGGACATTTTACGGGTGGTTACGTGATAAACCATATGACGGGTGGTGTCGTGAATACCAGGACGGGTGGTTACGTTATAACCTCCAATGCATTGGGTATGGAAGTCGGCCGTATGGCTATTCCATTATGTATGTATGGAAGTTGGCCGAATGGCTATTCCATTAAGTGATATGTGTGTAAGTCAACCTTATGGTTATTCCACTTAAGTATGTTTATGTCCCAAGTTACCTTTATATGTTATGTGATCTTTATATGGGTTTTTTGGTAATCTTTTGGTTACAGAAGGGTAAGTAATGAACTTTTATTCAGCGAAGAGTTTTTACTACTTCGAAAAGGTGAAAATTATGACTTTGATAAAGTACACATGGTTTACTTGTTGTTTTGAAAAACTAAATGTTTTCATTCTTTTTGTATCCCTTACTGAGCTTTTTATGCTCATCCCAAGTTTTTTTGAAATGTTTTTCAGAGGACTTAGCATGGAATAGGGTCAAGGATGGGATCAAGGGAAAGTCATGATACCTAAAAAATGGAACTAGACATTTTTCTTTTTAAGAGTTTTTATTTTATGGAAATTTAGTAGAAGCGACTACTTTGTAATCTTTTGAGATGTAATAGTTATGTCCTAATTCTCTAAAACTCTAAACCTGAAAAGATCCTCAATGTGAATTACTCAGTTAATTCAATATTAAGTAAGGTTTAAGGCTGGGGCCTTATATATAGAATACATATCCTTGTAAAAAACCTTAGTACTCTGACCTGATTGTCACTAATTGTGGTAAACTTCCCATTTTCACAACTTATATCTTTTTTGGTAACATAGGATAATGTCTTTTTGATTTCTTGATCTTATTTAATAATGTTGGTTGGGAAATTATTTTTGATAATATATATGATTTTCCTAACCTTAATAATTCCATTTCCGTATATACCAAGTATTTTATCGTTGGTTCTCTATCAATAATCATCATTGTAAGAAATCTGTGGTCATGCCAACACAACACATCATTGATTTTTTTCTAGGGTAATAATGAATAGAAAAATTATAGTCCTTAGGAATCTCTGAATCTCTGAATTTTCTTGTGTTAATTTTCTTTTTTTGGAATATTTACTTCAAACATTAGTTTTTTTGGTATATATCACACTTATAATCATAAAGATAATTTCTTTATATCTTTAATTCATTGATAACTATAGTGAAATCCAAATCATGGGTAGTATAATTCTTATGATGATACATAAATATTTTATACGTACATCAAATCACATTTACATTTTTCATAAATACATATCAATTTACTTTAAATTATTATTATAATAAAATAAAAATCAATCCCCGATAGAGTTTAAAGATAACACAAGTGCACTAACCAACCACTTAATTAGATCTTCGAAATTTTCTCCAAACTACTTTTTCTAGAAAAATATAACTCTCATTCGAGATAACTTCATTAGTGGATTATAAATCCGAGAATATAATATCAAAGACTATCTATAGTATCTTAATTGAAAAAAGAAACTATGATTCTCAATACCCATTATAGGAATAGTCCACTCCTCTACAGTCTTTTTATTTGTTCTATCAACTGAGATTCCATCACTAGTTATAATTTATCCCATGAATATTAACTATTTAACTATTAAAACAAATTTACTAAATTTACCAAAAAATACTCCCTTTACTCAATTTTTATTATAATACCCTATGATAATTCTCATGATCCTCTTGAATTTTTTAATATATCAGAATACCATCAAAAATAGACACCAAAAAATTATCAAGGTGGTATAAAAATTATCAATTCATCAAATCAATAAATGTATTAAAAGAACTGCAATATATATATAATGGTAAAAAATGTGTATTTTTCATATCTTTTTTAGAGGATATTCTTCATAATATCTTCTTTCATAATTATTATCTGATGATACAATGATCAAAGGTCCATGTTAGAGAATAATTTGGCCCCATGAATTTGGTTGAATAAATCATAAATCCATGGAAGATGTTATTTTAAATTCAAATTGATCCCATTTTGTTCTCAGTAATCAATTCATATACACATTAAGTTAGCCTTCATCTTATAAATATAACATGAAATCCCTAAAGAGACACACCCAGTTTAATAAAATCCTTCTCGATATGATTTTGAAGTTGATTATTCAATTCCACTAACACCACATATTTCTTTATATATACAGGATTTGATATTGGTTTGGATCTAGGAATGACTTCAAGCGATATCTTTACCTCCCTTATTGGAGGAGGTCTAGGAAATTCTATTTGAAATACATTTATGTATTCTTGAACAATGGGTATATTTCATATCATTAAAATTTAACTTTATTATCCTTTTTCGTAAATCATTTACTTAAAAAAGGAAATGAAATTGTAGTTCTATATGACACTCTAGTTGGTAATATAACACCATTTATATTAAACAACCAATAATTACAAAATCTATAACAAGGGTGTAACTTTCAAACATTTTCTAGGGTCTTTTTTATTTAGATTATAAGATAATTAGGAAAACCCTAAAAAATATGAAACCATTACATTATTAAGTGGAAATGTTTACTCAATTTTTATTTTTTCACAATATAAGATTTATAAAATGAAACTCATGTTTCATTAAAAACATATTTTTATATTTGAAGATATATCCCCATAGCAAAGATATAGGACTTCTTATTGTTATTACTCATCCTTAAGCCTCATGAAAAAATATTTTAAAACATGGGATGAGTATAAAAATAACAATAAGGGATATAAATAAATGAAAACCATTAGTTCTTTGAAAAATATTAAAACACATATAAAAGTCTTCATTTTCTCATCATAACCACTGAATGTAGAATAATCACTTGATGTTAAAATAAATATATTTTATCAAAATATTTCATGAAATTATTTATAAACATGAATAAGGGGGAGAAAAATATAAATTATCATTAAAAGATAGTAAACTATGACATGGATAATAATAATTAATTTAATACTGATGGAATACATAATCTTAGACACTATTTTTACTCCATCAAGACCTTATTCTAGACATCATAAATTTTACCATCTAATATTCATTACGTAACATTTTACAGGCCCCAATACCCTTATGCTAACACATTTTATATAACGTTAAAGTTTTATACCAATACATTATCATTGAATTGGATGATATATACTTATCAATACCCATTATATTTTCCCTCATGATACATATCAATGCATTTGGGGGTTATATGTAACATGTACCCACCCATAAATTACAAATTTCAAATTCAATCACCATATATTTAATCATTAATATAATTCATAATAATAATTACTTGGTAATAAACATTAACATTTTGAAAGCTATCATATGAAATGATAATATTTTCCAAAATAACTAAAATATAAAAACATATTTATAATTCATAAAAGTAAATAAAGTGGATGGTATATCTTAGTGAATATCTATGATGAGGAATAAAATAAATTAAATGGTGATGGAGTATATAAAAAATAAATTTATAAAATCATTTGAGTAATTCTTCAAAAATAAGAGAAAACTTATTTTCCTTTTGGTATCTTTTAAAAATTAACAAGAATATAGGAAAAGGATATTAATTAGAAAACAATGGAAACTTATATATTAATCTTTGTAATTAATTATAGCTATAATAGTGATAAAATTTGATCATGTCGTAAATATTAAAAAACATTCATTTTTTACGTCGTAAAAGATTCAAAATAGCTCATATAGAAAAAATTAAAATGATTCATTTTTAAACCTTGTAGAATAAAGTAATTTTTTTAAAAAAAATCATTAACAATCTCTAAATCATAAATAATAATATTCCTAAAATATATAAAATAACATATATATTTATAAAAACAATATAAAACATTTAAAAAATAATTTTAAAGTAAAATCTTTTTCTACATAGGTAATATTAAAATAAAAATATCATTAAAAAATATATAATAAAAATGATTTTTAATCAAAATTAATTTCATTAAATTCATTATAAAATATTTTCATATATAAATATACACATCATAATAAAATATGTAGTGAATATGGTATGTATCTCAATAAAAGGAAATTGAGATGAGAAATCCCTAACCACATTAGTAAATTTTGAATCAATAGTTAATTGATCGATAAAACATGAAAAGGATGTGTAACCCACTTTAATTTGATTAAATCAATGATAAATGATAGTATTATGGAATTATAAACACTTTATAAAGTAAAACATGTGGTGAACATGCATGACTCTCTATGAATGGAAATGAAGATTATAATTACTTTTCCTCATGTCTGAATCACTATGCACGTTCGTTAAGTCCTATTTAATAAATATATATTAATTATATACATTATTATTATCCTTTTAAAGTTTCATTACATTATCATATTAAGTTTTATTTCTTTTATTACCATAAATTATGTAGTTAATAAATCAAATAAGTTCATGTGGGATATTTTGGGAACATTTGGTATATAATCCCAAACAAACATTGATAGATTTACTATGGTCAAAGGGGTTATGGTTCCATAAACTAAAAAAAATGATAATTAAAGAATTATAATTTTTCACATTAAATATAAATTTATAACTATTCATGAAAATTGGACAAGAAAAACCAATCCCATCCAATTGTGGAGCTGGTAGTCAATATCTACTCATGAGAAACATTATCATTTTTCAATGGATTGATGGGTAAGAAGTTAAGTAATATATTATATTTCATGATTCATAATTATTTCAAAAATATCATATATATTCATTAAATATGTTATAATAACCATCCTTTTATTAAGTTGATAAAAATGAAAAATATTTCTTCATCTAGGTGGTAGTACACACGTACGTATGAGGGTTGTTTTCATTTCCCATAAGATTGAAATAGATGTGATTATGGGTGACAAAATAAAAATAATAAAATTTATATATATAGAATATAATTTTGTTATTATATCACATTTTTTATAGAATATTTTATGAAGTATTAAGAATAAATAATCCTGAAACATTAAGTTATTAGTGTTAACTTTTATTTGAAAACTCGTATTTTCCTTACACCTAAATCCTCTATGGTTATTCCTTTGAAGAGACCCAAAACACAATGATATTAATAGAAATTTTATTATGTTTTATGGATAGGTATTTGGAAATATAAATCACTCAAGAGGTGTGATTAAGGGAGGAAATGAGGTTCCTTTTTATAAGTGGGTGGGTGTTAGTCTTGTAAGTAAATAAAATATTAATATATAATATCTGTTTACCACATGAAAAATTTATCGAATGTGTAATAGATTAAAATATATAGATTATAATGGGAAACTAATATATACCAATAAAAATTATACATGTTTATATGGATTTTTAATCCATATCCCTTAATTTAAACCCCTAATTAACCCTTTTAACCTTAACCATGGTTAAAAATATTTAAATCTACAAGTGTAATTAAAGTATTTATTTTAATGAAAACTAAATAATAACTCTAGAATAAGATAAATATTATATGATTTCCCATATAACTGACTAATTATAGGAATTATATGATATTTAAATTATATAAAAATAGTTTTTAAACATTAACTACCATTTCAAGTCATTTTCAAGACTACTCAAAATATTTGACTTTAACTAAATCATGGTAATAATATAATTCCAATATTATATTTTTTAAGAAAATAAAAACCATTTATAATTATCCATAAAATTAATGGGATATCATATGTATACCATAATGTATTACTTTTATTGTTTTCAAAATAATTTACTTTGTTTTCTACTTCTTGCACATGCAATGTATCGGTCCTGCATAAATGTTCTAGGTTGGAACACCATCACTAAAATATATAAATAAATTAATATAATAAATTTAGATTATTATTAATAAATGTTATCATATATATACACAAATAAATCATTTTTATCTAAATATATATCCTGAAATAATAATAGGTGAGAGATAGTGGAATTTTGTAATTACTCATCACATAAAGTAATATAACGGTCATAATAATAATAAAGTGTAAAAATTTCCATATTATATAATTTATGAGAATGATGGTATCAATAAATACATCCAATAAGATTGATTTCTATCTTTGATAGATTTTTAAGCCTTAGACAATATTTTCAAACTTGATTAAATTGTTTTACCCTTTACACTGGTGATAATCATTTACCACGGTATCTATTCGTTATTAATAAAAGTGAATTAGAACACATTACATTATTTGAATATTTTGATTATAAATATTTAATGAAATATCTATGATTTAATTTATTTTAGGGGTAAATTTTAATTTTAATATAATTACATGGAATGCAATAAAAATTTATTTTTAGAAAATTAGTTTTGTTAAGAATAAAGATGATTTCATACTAAAATCATGTAGATTATTGTTCATAATTTAATAAACTATATTATATATAATAAATTTATACTTATGTTACATTAAAATAAATCCTAAAAATATAATTTTACTTATAAAATACTTCATTCTAATATATGAAATGAATGTTTCTGAAAAATTGATATTTCTTATAATTCACCAAAAGTAAAATATTTTCTGAAAAAAAAATATCATAAGATTATTTGAAAATTAAAATTTTAAATAATTATTCCCTTCTTATTAAATATAATTTATATTAGTTTCATAAATTATTTATAATATCTACACACACAAAATAATAAAAACATTTTTTGAAGAAAATGGGTTTTTGAAGAAAAAAATAAATTTATACTTATTCTTTATCTAGTGAAAACAATAAGATTAAAGTTAATTAATTTTCTAAAATATATAATTTATGAATTTAAATAAAATCATTCATCTATATTTATTAACACTATTTTTTTATAAAAATATGTTCCTCGTATGAATTAGTTTTCTAAAAAAATATATCCTTTAATATTATATGATATTATTTAAAATTGAGTTCTTATTTCTTATGCATTAATTATTGCATTTTTATTAAGTATAATGTTTCTAGAAAATTCTAATAAATATTTTACTCATTTTTATACCAACCAATATAATTTTTATATTTTAATTGCCACCTTTAAATAATAACATTTAAATAGTATATCACATTTCATATTTACCTCTATACTATATATGGTTGACACAATAGACAATAGTATTATTTTTTAATCTAAAATATCATAATGTACTTTATCCCTCATTAAAGTAATTTTTTCCATGAAATTATAATTTAATTGTCTCAAAATGATTTTACCAAATATTTTTAATAAAATAATATATAGATTTTATCATGAGTTATATGTTCTAAGTATAGAAAAAGAAAAAAAAATTCCATAAATCCATGTACCTCTTTAAGATATATACTTTTACATGAGTTTCTAAAATCATACCTCGTGGAATTCAGTATGAGACACGATATATTTGAGAAATTATTTTACCAATGATATAGAGTTTTAGCTAAACTATACATAATTGATTTCAATCTTATTCAATATTAGAATTCCATTATTATTATTGTTTTTCTTCAGTCATTTTACATTTCTATCTCATATAATACCCTAATTAATGAGTATTTAATATAAATTTTTCATTCCCCACACACATAAATCAACATCTTATATCTTAAAAGACTCTTAGAAGGATTAATAGTTATTTATCATATTTCTATCAATCAACCAAAACCAAAACTTATTATCAAATATTGTGATATAATCCTATATGAAATAACATATTAATAAAAAAATAGATTAATCATCAAACCTCATATATAACACAAAAATTTAATATTAAAAAATTCCATAAATAACTAACCCTAAAAAATTAAAAAAATTCATGACCATGTTCAAAACCTAAAAATCAAAAATATGTGATCACATATTCTTCTCAAATCAATTAAAATTTTATCAATAAAAAACTTTAATACCTCATAATGTCACATATTAAAATTTTATATTCCTTAATCATATATTCCTCCAAAATATAACATAGCCTTTAATCCTTAAATAAATTTCTATATTAGCCCAAAATATTTCAATTTACCTAAATTATATATTGTTCCCTATATTTTAAAATTCATTAATTTTTTTTAATCTCGTAGTTTTTAAATCACTCTTCAATATTGTGGTTACCTTTACAAAAAAACATATGTTCCCAAAATATAATAACCCTTTTTACCCTACTTATCCATAACTACCTCAAAAAAAATTTAACATTAACCCTATAGGTTAAAAATATCATTAAAAGTACGACCATAAAATATAAAAGAATTCTTCTTGGAATAACCTTTTTAGAGAAACACAAGTTAATTATAAAGACCTTAACCCCAGTTTCATGTACCTGTTGCCTTATTTTTTTACATTAGTACTATGAATAAGCAATCAAATCCCAAGTAAATTAATAGTTTAGAATATTTGTAAAATTACATACAAACATAATTTTTACATTACAACTTGAAAGGAAAAAAAATTATAAACTCAATTAGAAACACCCATCCACTCATAGATTATCCCTACAAGTCATTCATAATCTACATCATTACATGGTTGGGAAAAATAAAACATATGAAAGTTTTGAGATCATATGCTTAGTAAGGGAAATTAATTAAGTGGAATCAATCATCAATAAACATAAATAATAATGTAAGGTGAATAACTAAAAACACATTCCATTAAAAAATAATGTTGATTATATTATGGTAGGCATAAAAGATGATTAAATAATTATATATAATTAATCACATGATAATGAATCTCAACCATAGATATTATACTAGTAGAATAACCACAAGTATTATCAATTACAAATATAATAATGAGGGAATTCATAGTGTTGGACATCTTAAAAATACATTCAACTCATCGGCCAAGAATCAATAGATAAATGGGTAAAAACTCTATCTAGTTTTTTGCATGAGACCTATCAATGCATCGTGGGTATATAGTGGGATCTTCCATTCATTTAATAATTCAAATGATTCCATATATTAAATGGATGATACATAATCAACATATAAATTTATATTGAAATTATCATATGAAATTTTAAGAACTTTTATCATAAAATAAACACAATCATAAACCGTACAAAGTAATATGGGGAATGGTATCAAGATAATAAATCCCCAATCAAAATAATCATAAACCATTAAATAAAATATAGTATGTAGTGACATAAGATATAAATTTAAATAAATAATAATATTAAATAGAGAGTGTTGAAATAGATTAAAATATCTAATAAATTCATTGATGAATTCTTGAGAGAAATATTGTTTTACTTTGGAAAGAAGAGTTCTTTTGGAAAATCATTTTGTATTTTTCATAAAATAAAATTATGATCATGTATATCCTATAAAATAAAATATAAGGATAATGAAATTATTTTTCAATAATTAATGATGTATAGCTCACATGAAATGTGTAAAATTAGTTTTTAAGGAACTACAAAAATGGGCCACATTAGTGGGGTTTAAGGGAAAATATAAAAGATTCTTGAAAGTAAAGAAAACAATAATTGTTTACATAAAACCTGAAAATATTTGAGATAGTTTTTAATGATTAGATTAGTGATTTTATAAGACTATTTTTTTCTTAAAAAAAATTGTGGAGTCTACTTTAAAATGGGTAATAAATTAGAATGTTCCATTTAATCGGGTCTTGTTATCAAGATGAATTGAAATGGGAACATTATAAAACATGTATTCCCAATAAAATAGAGATGAAATAATAAAGATACATGACTTTAGAACATATAAATTCAATCTATAATAATTATATAAAAATAAATAAGAAATAAATTTTGGTAATTAGATAGAAATCATAAATCGAATGAAAAATGAAGGTTTGGGGAGAATCCCTTACCTTGTGTCTAAATGAACTCTGAAAATGTACATAACATCCTAGATAATTAAATTATATTTATTAATAACATAATTAATAATCTATTTTACATGTATTTTAATTATTATAAATTTATTATGTTTATTTGTTCCCTTTTTATGAGTTATAATATTCGATTTTGTTTTTTGGGGGTGTTTGTTTCTTTGGTTTTCATGATTGGTTCACCTGTATACATGTATGAAAGATCATATAAAATAGGGATAGTTTTACATAATTGAAATTATATGCTATTAATTAACTTCCAAAATATTTAATGGAATTATATATTATTTTTTCAGATATTATGATGATTTATTAGATAAAACGTAAATAATAGCTGTTTAGATTATTTATGAGTTTTTTATCACCACGAAATAATATTGTCATACTAATTAATATTTTTTATATATATTGGTTTCATAACACAAAATAATTTTTAATACACATATTATAATATTTTATAACCATAATAATTTTTTTATATCCAACCATTAAGGTGGTAATGGATGATGAAAATTCATTATCTACGATGATAGTAAATCAACCCATCAAAGATGATGTTTTCTTTTTTAGAAAGAAAGGGAGAGGAGAAGAGGTTTTATGTTTTATCTTTAATTAATATAACAAAATTATAGTATATATATGATAATTGGGTTATACATCCCCTTGGTTAAGCGGTGGTGAGAATAATTTATAAGTGAGAAAGAATTTAAAAGAGAAGACAAAGGAATTTACCATTTGAATATTTTCTCCATGAGAACCTCCTTAAGTCTCTTGAAATTGGTAATTTTAAGAGAAAAACCCCTATAATGTGGAAAAAGGTATGATTATAAGGGAATTTGGTATAATATAGTCGATAAATTTTTCTTATGGGGATAAAATTAAGTGAAGGAATGTGTCCCTTTTTATAATTGTGGTGAGGTAAATTTTGTAATTTCATAAAATATTAAAATATAATAAGTCTAATATATGGGTGAAGATGTAAAATAGGCCTAAAAGTCACAATAGATCATAGTTGAGACATATTATTATCATATTTTTCCTTTATAAATATTTTTTTTATTTTTAAATAATTTAAAAAACTATTTTATTCATGAAATATAATTTTAGTCAAATTTAACACTATTTATAACATTTAATTTAAAACATCAATAAAACATGTAAAATTAGAAAATAAAATATTATAACATATAAGTATCATATAAAAATATAAATTTCGTGTATTACCTTAAAATTTTTGAATTATATTTATTTTAATATTATTAATATATTTTATTTTATTTGCTCACTAATTAAATAATTACAGCACCACTATTGTGCGGGCCATTATGGTAACTATTTTTTCTCTAAAAATTAAAACTAAATATCCATGATTAATATAAGTTTCATTTATTCCAAATTAATATATATGTTATAATATATCTTCTTTAAAATAATATATTAAAATATTATACTAATTAAAAACTATAGTATGAAAAACTTTAATTTCTTTTAAATAAAATATTACAAGGGTCCTAATCATATACATGTAGCTCTAAATGGTCATTAATTAAACCATTTGGAAAATATGGTCATGATAAAATCATCTGATAATATTTAGATAATTTTTTTGGTCATTTAATGGTCCTCGTAATTTTAAATACAATCATTTTATTAATTTTTATTCTACCTTCCCAAGCACTTCATCAGTGTTGCAAAAAAATTAAACTTAATTATTTCGTATAAAAAATTTAAAAATAACTTAATATCATAAAAATCAATTATTTATGCTCAATATAACCTTTTATATTTTCTATTTTTGTATATTTACTCCTATCCATGTCAGGAAAACTTCTTTAATTTGTTAATTTGTCTTTTCTTGCCTTGTGCAAGCATTGCATAGGCATTTGTAAAAGATTCATGTAATATAACTCAAAAATTATAAAATATCAAAAAAAAATTATACATAATAATTAGAATCTAATTCATTAAAATAATTTTCATCATTCAATTATTATCAATAAATTAAAAAATTATGCTTTTCCAAAGCTGTGAAGGCACTACATCAGCACTGAAAATGATTTTTATACTTATCAAGAAATAAATGATAATATAAATTTTATGAATTACTTATTGTAAAATATTTATATTATAATCTCATAATTCATTAATTCCATATGTTTAATAAATTTTATATCATAATTATCTCTTTATTAAATAATAAAAATATTTTATATCTTAAAAAAAATATTTTTTACAATTCACCAAAAATTTAACTTTTTCAAAAAATTCTCAAAATATCACTATAATTTTTTTTGATATTTATATTTAAAAATTGGAATCCAATTTAGGAAAATAATTTTATAATTATGATAAAAATAATAAAATATTCATTTATTCAAGGAATTTTAATTTTAATGTTATAAATGATTTTACGACACATTGAAAAATTAATTATGCTCTGATAAAATTATATTATAATTATAATACAAAAAATATTAATTCATGAATCTATTATATGAGAATTAATTTAGTTTTAAATCATTCAACTAATTATATGTTTGTAAATAATCATTTAATCTTTATAAATATTCCAACACATAATTTACCATTTTTTTACTTATTCCATGATATGAATATATCATATTTTCATTGATGAAATACCTGTGTTTTATTTTTTACTTTAAATGGTGAGATTATTAATCTAATGGACAAATTACTATTCTTAATGGTCACATTACTATTCCAAAGTTCATGTTAATATTTAATATTATAACACTATTCATTTAATCTATAAGTTTTTGAATAAATATAATTCATTTTAGAAGATACATACCATAAAATATTGGGGTGTTATATTCTCCCCTCATACAATAAATTACGACCTCCTAATTTTTAAATTTCACATGTAAAATCAAAAGTTAATACTTGAAAATTATATTATGGGAACCCCTCATCTAAAATTGGAATAATATTACATCATCATAATAAGAAGGAAATATAAATGTTATGATCACCGCAAAATTAGACATCTGAATAGGGTAGAATTTGGGTAATGTTAAAATACAGACATCAAAGAAAATATAACCATCATGTTATGATGAGGATTAATAGAGAACATGGTTTTTATAAAGTTAACCATCACAAATATATAAATCTATGATAGGTTAAAAGAACATTAATTTTTTAAAAATAAAATTAAATGGATGAATTTTTTATTCCAAAATCATTTTATAATAGTTTATGGATTCTTATACTATTAATAGAATCACTTCTGAAAATAAACTTACTTGACTCCTTTCTATGTCATAATCTCATCCTTTATTTGTTGTTCGATATTCCTCCAGTTCATTTATTAAACCCAAATATGGATATTCAATATGAATTTTTTTCTAAAGCACTTCAAACAAATGATCTATATGTCATTTCATCGGCCTTGAAATGATCATTGAAACAAAAATCGATAGAATAGGTTATCTAATGTGATAAATAATACTTTAATCTTAATCAATAATATCCTTAATCCATTCTATTAGTAGTTAAACTTACGACTAATCCAAAATATGTCTATCTAAATTCAAAGACTGAATATTTGAAATAAAATTTACTTAAAAACATAATGTATCTCTTATTTTAGAAAAATTAAATATATCATTACATTGATAGCCTTTAAACCATTATAGAAAATGCATGATTCAAAGAGTAAAATATCAGGTTTTCCTTAAATCCAAAAATCTAATAATTCCAGCATAACATAATCCATTAGATTATTTAACACCTTTATTGTCACTAATATTATCTCATAAACATATATTTATTATTATCTCAATCATCATGAACATATTTAGTGTTATCAATCCCAATTTATGTGCTTTCAAAAAGATCAGCCTATAACCGAATCACTACTCAGGATTACTGGTCTTATTCATATAATGATTCAAATTCCATAAATAATAAATATTTTATTACAATCCTTTTATATATCATAAATCTTATAAATATAGAATTATTGATAAAATACTCATAATTCATGAATCTAGACAAAGACATATTAATCATTCTTGTTGATGTTGTATTATAAGCTTGACAATGATCAATTTGATTATTTTGAACTATATTCCCTTTAAGATTGGGAAATTAATTTGAATAGTAATATATGTCCTTATAATTCATGCATTTTAAAACTTCTTTCTTTCCATCTAAATCATTATCTTGGTGTCCTTCCTCCCTACACTTGTAATAAACACACATTCCCTTTAATAAAGTATCCGGTTGTTTCTCTCTATAATTACCACATGTGGGAAAATCCTTATTTCCTTTGTTCTATTTATCTATATTTCTCTCTTCCATCCATTTATTCTCTTTATTCCTTTTAAATTAATAATACATTTATAATTATTTCTCTATCTTGATAGCACATGATATTATGCATGTATATAATGAAACTTTTTTAGAGACTTGTTCCCATAAAAATATTGGCATAACACCATAAAATATTTCAACCTTCTTACACTTATGTTCACGTGCATTGGTGAGATTTCTATTCATTCTGTGAGGCTCCATTTCTAAATGGAAATATACACTAGATTAGAACATATCATTATGAAATATAATGAATAATCCTAAAACTATTCAAATACATAACATAAATTGAAATTTTTATTCACCACTAGACACATAAACTAGGTTTGTTTGGGATTTTATTCAATATTTATCCTCAATGTTTATATAATTTTTATTCCCCATAAACTATGATTTTTTAAATTTAGTTTCAAAAGTTCCTACTAAACTTTCTCTGATGCTGATTGTAAAGACCCTGACCTCAGTAGCGCAGAATCGGTGCCTTATTTTGATACATTGGCGATATGAACAAACACTAAAATACGAAAAGACTAAATATTTTAGTATCTTTGGAAAACTAGATACAAAAATAATTGTTACATTATAACTTTAAATGAAAAATTATATATAAATTCCATTGGAAACACCCATAAAGTCCTAGAATATCCCTCTAAGTCATTCATAATAGACATCATCTTATCTTCTGGGGAAATAACACATAAGAAAGGGGTGAGATCAAATAATAAATAATGGTGAGAAATATAGCAGAATATATCATAAATAAACATAAAAAATAAGTCAAGGTGAATAACTAAAAATAAAATCCATTAAAACATAATCTTGAGCATATTAGTGAAAGAATAAAACTTGATTAAATAATTTCATATAAATAGTCACATTAGAATTAAACTCAACCATGGATATTCTATTAGTCAAATAATCACATGGATAGTCAATTACAAATATCATAATGAGGGAATACATAATTTCAAACATCATAAACATTTCATCAAGGTATCGGCTAAGAAACTATACATAAATGGCTAAAACCCTAGTCTAGTTTATCTCATGAGACCTAATGATGTATCGAGGGTCTATAGCAGGCTATGCCCATAACATACTAAGTCAAATTGGTTCCACATTTAAAAGTTATAAATCATAATCAACATATACATTCATATTTAAAATAGAATATGAAATGTTAATAAAATTCCCCAAACAATAAACATAATTACAAACCCTCTAAAGTAATATAGAAAATGGAATCAAGATAATACATCCCTAGTAAAAATAATCTTAATAAATTCAATAAAATATGGTATATGGTAACATAATATATCAATTTAAATAAATCAAAATATTTAATATATGTTTTTAAAATAAATGAAAATAATTTAAAAAAACAGTGAGGAATTTTTAAGATAAATACCCTTTTACTTTTAGAAACAATAGTTCTTTTGAAAATCATTTTATATTTTTTATAAAATCATATTATAAACATTTTTATCCCCAAAAATAAAATATAAGGAAAATTAAATTATTTTTGCAGCATAAATGATTTCCATCTGAAGTGAAATCATGTAAAAATAGTTTTTAAGATACCTTAGAAATGGGCCACTTTTGTGAATTTTGATGGGAAAAATAAATGGTTATTTAAAGTTATATAAGGATTAATTGTTTACGTAAAACAAAAAAAGAGTTAAGATAGTATTTATTGAAAAAAAATTATTTTAGAACTATATTTTTTTTCTTAAAACATATTATGAATTGTACTTAAAAATGGGTAAAAAATTGGGATGTGCACTTTAATTGGTCATGCTTATTGAGATTAATTGAAAATGAAACCCTATAAAACATTAGTTTATAATCAAAGACATATGAACCCATATAGATACATGAGCATAGAATATATAAATATAATTTATAATAATTATATAAAATTATGGAAGAAATACATTGTAGTTAATATAGTGAAAATCAAATCTTGAATAAAAAACATAGGTTTAAGGAGAATCCCTTACCTTGTGTCTGATATTATTCTACACTTGTACTTAACGTCATGGGTAATGAAATTAGATTCATTAATAATTTAATTCATAATACATTATAAAATTATTTTATCTAAAATAATTTTATTATGTTTATCTATTCCCTTTTAATGAGTTATAAGATTCAATTTCGTCAATTAGGAGTGTTTGTTTCCTTGTTTTTCATGATTATTTCACTTTTATAAATATATGAATGATCATGGAAAATGGGAATAGTTATCCATAATTAAAATTACATGTTATTAATGAACTTAAATGTGATTTAATGGTTTTATATATCATTTTTTGAGATATGAAGATGATTTATTAGAATAAACATAAATGATAATTGTTTAGATTATATTGGAATGTTATTATCACAAAGAACTAATTTTGTATTATTAATTAATATTATATATATATATATATTCGTTTCATAAAACTAAATAAGTTTTAATACACATATTATAATATTTTTTCACCACAAAAATGGTTTTACGACTATCCTTGAAGGTGGTAATGTAAAATTAAAATGCATCATATACTATGGCGGTGAATCAACACATCACATATGATGTTTTCATTTTTAGATTAAAATGGAGAGGAGAAAACTTTTTATGGTGGTTATTCTATTAAGATGAAAAAATTAAATTATATATATTTTAATGGATCTATCATTCCACTTGGATAAGGGGTGGTGATGATAATGTAGAAGTGGGAAATAATTTAAAAGAGAAGAAAAGGGAATTTACCTCTTGAATCATTTCTCCACAAGAACCTCCTTAAGACTCTTGGAATTTATCTTTTAGGGGAAACAAAAGCACATAAATTTAGAAATGGGTGAGTATAATGAAGTTTTTCATAATATAGTAGAGAAATATAGCTTAAGGTGATTAAATTAAGTGAATGACTGGGTCCTTTTTTATAATTGAGGTGAGTGAAATTTTAATAATTTCATAAAATATTAAAATATAATAAGTCTAATATCAGGGTGAAGACTTCCAAAACCCCTAAAAATATAGGATATCAGGTTTTTGAAAACATGTTATCATATTTGGACTTATTAAATATTTTTGTGATTTTTAAATAACTTAATACAATATATTATTCATAAAATGAAATTTTTTCAAATTTAAAACGATTTATAAGTATGAGTTTTAAACATCAATAAAAAGTGTCAAAGTGGAAAAAATTATTTTATTATAACATATAAATACCATATTCATATATATAATTCATGTATTATATTAAAAATATCAAATTATATGAATTTTAATATTTTTAATATCATTTATTTTATTTTTTCATTAATTAAATAATTTATGTGTCATTGTTGACAAAGAAATTACCGTAATTTTTTATCCACAAAAAATTAAAATTAAAATTACATAAATAATATAAATTTCATATATTTTAAATGATTAATTATTTTTTAATATCCCTTCTGGAAAATCATATATGAAAATATTATACTAATTAAAAACTATAGTTTGAACGAATTGACCTTCTTTTAAATAAAATATTATAAGGGTTTTAATCATATCCATGTTGGTCTAAATGGTAATTAATTAGACTCCTTGACAAACAAGGTGGAGGTATAATCATTCAATAAGATATATCAAATTTTTTGGGTCATTTAATGGTTCTTATAATTTTAATTAAAATCATTTTATTAATTTTTATTCTCCTTTCACAAGATCTTAATTAGCATTTATTAAACATTAAAGTTAATTATTTCATATAAAAATATAAAAAAATAAATTACTATTATAAAAATAAATTAATTAGGCTCAATATAACTTTTTATATTTTTTCATTATGTATATTTACTCATATCCATGTCAAAGACTCTTCTTTAATTTTTTTTGTTTTTTTTCTTACCTTGTGCAAGAATTGCATATGTATCTAGATAAGATTCATGTAATATAAATCTAAAATTTGAAACTATAATCTAAATATAAATTATAAATAATAACTAACAAGTAATTAATTAAAATAATTTTTATCAATCAATTATTATCTATCATGAACCAAATTTTACTTTTCCAATGCTGTGTAGGTACAGCGTCAGCATTGACACTAATTTTTTTACTTATCAAGAAATAAATTTTAACTTAAATATTCTGAATTATTGTTTCATGCACTAGGGTAGGATACCATAAAATCTGACATTGGACCGGTCCAAGACAATGTCTGAAGGTCATTCTCGATCCTCACAGAATGGAAACTTGTGATGAGCATCAAAATAACACAATGGGATTGATTTGGCCAAAAAAACAACCTACATTAATAACCAAACTGAAGAAGAAATAGAACACACAATAACAAAACATCAATAAATACACATCTTATCCAAATATAAAAACTGCTAAACAAAATAGAAACTGAATAAAAAATTAAATCAAACATCACAACATGATCTTTATGTGAACTCTTGGTCATCACCAACAACAAGACCAACATACTCTAATAGAAAACTGATCCAGAAACCTAAACCTGTAAAACCACACTGGTCAATCAATAAATATTTTCATAATTAGGGTGTGGTGATACAAAATTTCATTAAAAAATAATTATAGAGTCCATTCATTTCCTTACCTAGAATATTCTACAAACACTAGTTTGAAATACATTCATAAAATATGTTTTTAGTCCTTCTAAACAACAAAAAACAACTTCCCACAAATTCACTTTTTTAAACTACATACTCATATTTCCTTTCCAAAATTGGTTTCATACTCCCAAATATAGTTCAAAACCAAAACCCAATTACAAATCAATACTATATGAACAAAGAGGGGCTATGTTAAAGGTAAATGAAACAAAACAAACAATCATAGACTAGTAGGGATAATATCCAACATGTAGCATAAGTAAAAAAGAATAAATATATAGTCAATCATAGGAATTTCATAAATATCTCTAGAAGAAATCACTAGATGTACTCAGTTTCAAATCACATACTGGAATATAGTGCATCTCAACATTCAATAAAAAAACTGGCCACTCTAAACTATCTGATTCAGTGGAATGTTCCAAATAGCCTCTCATTAAATATAAGGGTACCAACTAATATAATTAGGGTCTAAAATAAAGTTGCAGTAGACCCTCTAGATAAATGTCATTATTCCTAAAACAATATTACTTTGTGAATGGTAATTTCATCACATGTATGGTTAAACTAAAACCCACTATCACTGTGCTTACCGAGCCCAAACACTGACACCACCTATGTGATGTACCTCTTCTTGATGGATCCTCCATAGATGTGCCTATCTCACTACATGACATCCACAAGTGACAAATAATCCTTCACATTGCATAATATTTCAACCATTTTTCCAAAACAATCAAATATGAAAATCAGGATTTCACATAACATGACATCAAAAATAACATTCCCAAGGAAACACAAAGTATTAACTAGGCCATAATAATTTTCAATCCAAAAACATTTACAAATTCATTTCATATCCATTTCTAAAATCACTATGAAACACCACTTTTACATGAAAAATTTCAAATGGGCATTTACATTTCAAATCCAAACCCACTTAAAATCCTTTACTAAATACCAATAGAGAATCCAAGGAACCGAAAATTTAAAAACAATATTGAAAACATGATCAAATCAAACAAACCAATTTTAAAAAATAAAATCACAATTTAAAATAAAATTCACACCAAAACCCATGAAATTTTCCAAACTTACTACAACATGAAATTTACCCTATTAGAAATCACATACAAACCAATTTTTATTCTAGTCAACTGGCACAATTATTTTACACACACCAAATATCATTAGAAATACTCATGAAAAACCCAAAACCATTTCAAAAACCACTTTTAAGCACTAAAATGTTGAGAATTATACAAAAATCTTGGAATCATATTTTAATAAATAAATCACATGTAAAAACTTGATGCACCAAATTCACCATTTAGAAATCAAGTAACTATTTTAGGAAAAAAAAAGAGGGAAATGAGGATGAGCCTTTAAAAAACATTGTTCAATTAAACATAGTTCCTAAGGACCATTGTCATTTTTCCCATCCCTATGTGAATTCCACTCACATATAGATGTGACAACATCCAATGACACTCTTCAAGTATCAATAAAATCACCCAAAAACCTTTTTAAAGAAACATATCTTGTTTTTAAACCAATAAAACAAGTGAAACATAAACATCACACCATAAAATTCACTAATTTCCACATATTACACCCAACTCACAACCTAACCACATTTCAAAAAACATAACCAAAGGAAAACACAGCCCAAAGAACTGAATTTTACATTAATAGATAAATTGACATTTCATCAAACACCTTGTGTGTATTTATATATAGTCTTAATTAAAGAAACTCTTTGGAAACCATTTCTCATCCATTTACCATCATGAAAACACCAAAACCATTTATACTAACACACTACAAGAAATATTTCAACATGTTGAATCATTAAAGTAAATCTCAAGAATCAATGGAATATTCCAAAAAATGGATGGAAAACACCTACCTCAATGACATTTGAAAGCAATGAGACTTTGGGAGATGGAATAATACACCCCAAAAGATAGTACATCCACCCAAACATCAAATAAATCAAAACACACTTCAAATATAACCCTTAGGTTTTAGAAAAGAGAGGAATGACTAAGAAAATACCAAATAAATAAGATAGGATAAAGGTAAAATGGAATAAAAAAATATTGATAAAGTGAGAGGATCCCTAGACTATTAATTTATTTGAATAATCACCAAAAACCCACCCTAAAATCAACTTGTAGGGAATGGGGGTCCAAAATGCTCCATTGGAAGTGTCCAGGTTGAGGGACTCTGAGTGGGGTGTCTAAGGGAAGAAACCCCACATAAAAAAGAGGAGAAAATCCAAAAATACCCTTATTTAGGTGGGTTTCACAGTAAGCTCGCATTATTAAATAAACTGTGTGCAAACCATGAAATTCCCTACTATCAATAGTTGTACGAGATGCACACTTAGCCTAAATGATTAGTTTATTTGTGAGGCTTAACCAGGAAACTTATGAACATGTAGGCTATATGTTTAAACTAACCTTAAACCTTAACCGTGTTACTAGGAGAAGTCACCAAACATCAACCTTTTCACCCCCAAATTTTTCTAATTCGAGAGGTTAAACCATAAAAAAATACACCCCATAATGAAGTTAGAATAGTTGTATCACAAACTCCCCTACCATTCCATTTTATTCCCATACCTCTCATACAAAACATGAATAAGTCCAAAAACCAACCAAAACTCCAAAAACACAAAAATTAAAACTGATAACTCATACTAAACCTCATTCAAAAAAAGCAAAGCCTATAAAATGATAAAATAAAAGAAATTCCCAAATTAGTGTGTAAAGATTATCCCCACCAAAAAACATTTCTTCTCACATAAAGTCACCCAGCTATATGATAAATAAAACACAGTCCAAAACCGGAATGAATTTGAATGGAACCACAAACTGTGGGGTGACCTTTCACTCCACCAATCACATACAATCAACTCACAGAGAAACCAAAATCAAAATAAACATGAAAAGAATGAAGTTTCTACGCACTATAAGAACCTGACTAGAGAATCCAACATTGA
The DNA here is from genome assembly GCA_963277665.1 of Viscum album. Taxonomy (NCBI): domain Eukaryota; kingdom Viridiplantae; phylum Streptophyta; class Magnoliopsida; order Santalales; family Viscaceae; genus Viscum; species Viscum album. The sequence goes on from OY728139.1 coordinate 139,718,573, forward strand.
TAATCTCTATAACACCACACCATGTTAAAAAATATGGTAACTCCCACATGAACTAACCCAAACTTCTCTTCACAAGCCAAACAATATTTCCACCGGAACTAAAAATCCAACTTAAACTAAAAACCTCCCACCTTGAGGGGAAATTTAAAAAGGATATCAAGACCCAAAAACAAAAAATACCACAATTAATCAACTCCATAATACTTAACCATCTTTAAAGAATGCACAATCCGAAACTGAAACCAATCTGCAAAAAGCTAAGCATGCAAAAGAAATAACCACTAATCAAAGACACACATTAAAAAGGAACAAGTATTCAAATTAAAAAATAATGAAATCACCAATATTCTTACAAAAATAGAGAACTAAAAACAAAAAAGAAACTAAAACAAATAACTTTAACCATTAATACTCCAATTATATATATAGAAGTTGAACCAAGCTTTCATGCACCCCTAGTGATTTCCTGACTGAGTGAAAACATTCACTCTAAAGCCTATAGATGGAGCCCTAATTTCTTGAATCATCTTTTTCCCTGAAGTATGGATCTAAAACACATCAATAAGGGCTTCTTAATGGGGAAAATATTCCCATAAAACTTTTCCAGATGATCCAAACAGCCACAACAATGGAACACCCTTAGAGGATTGTGACAAGATGAATTTGAATGCCCAAACCAGCCACATCATTGGCACACAAGAAAACAATCTAATGAATTGGAAGATCGAACCAATGACATATTATTTTTATAAATAGGTTAATTTGGCACACACCACTCTTTATATGGGTAACCTTTATGAGTAGAGAGTGATACCATGTTTCCAGCTTCCTATGATCTGAAAACCATCTCAACTAAAAATGCTTTATCCACCAACCTCTCAAGATGAAGATCCTTGGTGGAGAGGGATCACTCCATGATCTCTAGAGTAAGTCCCCAAATTAAAATAGTATCATTTAATAGATCTTGTGATTTTATCTATGGGGTAAAGGTAAGTACCTCATTAAAGGGGTCAACATAGGCCTTCGTTATCCACTGGCCTTACTGAAAACTCACAATCTCTTTTACTTTCTTCATCTTCACCACCTTAGGTATAAAACATTGGAATAATGAGGTCCTAAACACACCCCAAGACATCCCAACATTTAATTATGATGTAAGAATCATCTTCCATAAATCCAAACTCAGACATTCAAATTAATCTAGAATAGCATGCACTCTCATAGCTTGGGGAGTTACTAATGGCCTGAAGATGCTATAAATAACCTCAATCCATAATATAGCCTCCAACAGACCTTGGTCGCTATGGAAGATAGGAAATTACTTATAATAACCAAAAATAGTGGGATACCCTCTAGAAACCTTGGAGACCTTTCATGATGGAATATTCTAAATAGAAGAAAAACACAGAACCAAAATTATCATTGACTTGAAACTTAACCATAAATAAAATATCAAGCTAAAACAATAAGCTCACAATCCATAGATCACAAAAAGAACAATAATAATCTTTTCAAAAACCACCTTTTTATTTTAATTGCAGATAGTATTCTTTCAAGGAAACATTCGAAATGTAAAAACCAATTTTCCTAATCCAACTCCATCATCATGATTTTTTTATAAATAAAACCATTCCTAAAAAATCATTTTATCTTTTGAAAACTGTTTTTCCAAAAACCATTTCCCCTTTAGAAGACCCTTTCTCTAGAAACAATTTCCCATTCAAAATCACCCCACACCAAACTAAATAAAACCAAATCTCAACTCACACCAAACATCTGAGATAAGGAACTAGTGTCCATCCATAATTGAGATACATGGTTAGTGGGACATGCCCCATATAAAAGTCAACAACTAAGATGGAATTGAAGAATTGAATCAAAATCCACATGGGTCACTACTCTATGTGGTATCAAAACATAAGACCATCTCACCTCCATCATCATTCATCATCCATAACCCAAATACTAAAAACAAATTATTAAAATATAGAACTAACCTTAGAAACATGAGGATCTGAATTATAAAGGGTTTTTGATTTCTTTATCGTACCGAGCTCTCAAGTCCCAAAATTCCTAATCTCTAATCTACTTGAAAACCCTGATAATAAGGGCCTAAACTCATACCGTTTTTTTTTTACAGATCAAGATGGTATTCCATCCAATCTAACAACTGACCCTTTCCATGACAAGTCCTGAAGGGCATTCCAAATCCCTAAATGTTGTAATCAAGTGACGGGTATCATGATAAACCAATGGGAATGATTTAGAACAAAAGGAAACAACCAACATTAATAACCAAATTAATGGGTGGAAAAACTAATAACCACTAAATATAAATAAATACAAAACTAATCCAAATTCAAAAAATGCTGAAAAATAGAAACTGAATACAAAACTAAAACCAAACCACACAACATGATATATATGTTACCTCTTGGTCACCACCAACCAGAAGACCAACTTGTTACAATGGAAAACGGAACTAGAAACCTGAACCTATAAATCAGATCGGGTCTACCAATGCCAAGTTTCGTGAGTAGGGTGTGAGCATACAAAAGCATAGTATGAAATATCAACAGAGTCCATGAATTTACTTTACCAAAATAGTCCACAAACACAAGTTTTAAATACATTCAAAAATATCTTTTTAATCATTTTAAACAATAAAATACTGATTCTCATAAATTCCCTTTTTAAAACCACACATGCATCGTACCATTTAAATAATGGTTTCATACTCCAAAAACCAGTTCAAAACACAAACCAAAATATAAATCATTACCAAATGACCAAAAAGGTTCTATATTGAATGTAAAGGAAAAAATAGACAATATAAACTATAGGGGTTAATATATAACATGAAGCATAAGTAAATTAAATAAACAGATAGTCAATCATCGGAATTTCCAAAAAAAAATATAGAAGTAGTCCTTTGATGTACCTAGTTTGGAATCAACCACCGGTATATGGTGCATGTTCGAAGTCAATAACCAAATGGCCACTATAAACTAGCCAATCCAATTGGACGTCCCACTAGGCCTCTCATAAAATCCAGGGGTTACCAACTTTCCTAATAGTGGTATACATGTAACCATTACTCGACCTTCTAGATTATGTCCAAGAATACCATGATTATAGTACTTAGTGTATAGGAAGGTCCTCACACACGTGGTTCAACTAAAACCCACTACCATTGTGCATTCCTATACCAAACACTAACAAAACATCTCTGATGCCCCTCTCCATGGGGTATCCTCTATAAAGGTTTCTATCTCATATCATTCCATTCACAAGTTCCAATAGGGCCTTCAAATCACATAAAATTTCAACCATTTTTTCAAAACATGCAGATATTCCAATGGGGATTCCATATCACATCGCATAAAAACTAAAATTCCAAAGGAAACACAAACTGCCAACTAGAACATTAACATTTTCAATCCAAATACATTTACAAATCCATTTGAAACCATTTCTAAAATCACCATGAAACCCTAATTTCATGTGAGAAATGTCAAATGAGACTTTACATTTAAAATCCAAAACAACTTACCAAACCCTTAAAAAAATACCAATAGAAAAACCAAGGCACCACACATTTAAAACAATCTTGAATCTATAATTAACTCAATTCAATACATTTTAAAAATGAAAATGACCATTTAATCTCAAATCCACACCAAAACCCATGCACTTCTCAAAACATACCACAACATGAAATTTTCCATCTTTAAAATCACATACGAACCCATTTTCAATCATGTCAACTTGCAAAATTATTTTAAACACACAAAATATTTTGGAAATATTCATTACCCACTCAAAACTATTTTGGAAACTACTTTTAGGAATTAAAACATTGAGAATTATATAACAATCTTGGAAGCATATTTTAATGATGAATACGCATGTCAAAACATGAACACCAAATTCACTATTTATAAATCAAGTAACTATTTTAGGAAATGTAAATAGAGAAGGGACATTGGGATTTTGAAAACCCATTGTTTAAGTAAACTCTATTCCCAAGGGTAATTATCATTTGTTTTCCCATCCCTATATAAACCCCTTGAACATATGGATGTGCTAAAATCCAATGACACTCATCATGTTTCTATGAAATCAGACAAAAACGTATTTTAAAGAAATATCAATTGATTTTAACCATCACAACAAGACACATATAAGAATCACACCATAAAATTCCCCAATTTCCACAATCAACAACCAAATCAGATCCAAACTACATTTATAAAACATAGCAAAGGTAAAACACCAAAAATTCACCCAATTTTACATTAAAAGATTAATTTAAATTTCATAAAACACATTTTGTGACTTTAAATATAGTCATAATTAAATAAATTCTTTTAGAAACCATTTTGTACCAATTTTCCATCATGAAAACACCAAAAGAATTTATACTAACACACCAAAATCATGTTTTAAACATGTTAAAGAATTAATGTAAAAAAGAAACAATATAATGTGTATAAAAGGAAATGGATGGAAGCACATACCTCAATGACATTTGAATGAAATGAGACTTTGGGAGAAGTAATAATACACCCCAAGAGACAATACACACACCCTAAAATTAAAGAAATCATACTAAACATCAACCCTAATCCTCAGGGTTCATTCAAGAAATAAACCACCAAAAAAATACCCAAAAAAGATATAAGAAACGGGAAATTGAAGAAAAACAAAGGATAATGATAGAGATGATCCCTAACCTTTCAATTATAGTGAATAATCATCAAGAAACCACCTTGAAATCCAATTAGAGGGGCATGGAGGATCAAAAATGTTCTATGGGAGGTTTCAAGGTTTGTGGAATATTAGTGGGGTGTCCAAGGAAATAAACCCCACATAAAAAGAAGGATAAATTATAGAAATTCCTTATTCAGGTGGGGTTCATGGTTAACTCACATTATTAAACAAACCATGCGCAAACCGTGAAATTCCCCATTGTCAATAGTTTCATGGGCTATACACATAGGTTAAATTGTTAGATTAACTGTGTTTCATAACTATGAAACCTTTGTACACTTAAGATGCATGGTTAAACTAACTATTTAACTTAATCATGTGTCCTGGAAAAAGTCTTGAAACTTCACCCTTTTTACCCCAACACTCCTCTAATTCATGGGGATAAACCATCTAATAAATAAACCCCAAAAAGAAGTGATACTAGGGGTGTCACAAACATCAATACCATGTTGTTTTTTCCCCATTCCTCTAACACTAACCATTAATATTTCCAAAACTACCAAAACCCCCCAAAACTAAAAAATTCAAATGAGGAAATCAATTCAAACATCATCCAAAACAATCAAATATAAGAAAAGGATAAAACAAAAGAAATTACATGATCGGGGTGTGATAATTCTCCCCACCAAAAACACTTTTTCTTATAGAATGTCATACATCCACATGATAAATAAATATTGATACAAATCCCAAATAATTATGAATAGAACCATGAACCATAGGGAGACCTTTCACTCCACCAGTCACACCACATCAACTGTAATAGAAACCAAAAATAGAAAGAATAGTGAAATGTGTGATGGTTCTCCCTAGCAAAAGAACTTGACTAGTGTGGTCCACATTGAGACTCTCAATAATACCAAACCAGATAGACTATCATCAGAACTCCCAATATGAACTAACCCAAAATTTTCCACACATGACAAAAAACACCACCATAGGAATCAGAAATGCACAACATGAAAAAAATCCTCCCACATTGAGGGAAAATTCTCTAAAGATATCAAGAAAAAATAACAAAAATGACAATAATTCATCAACTCCATAAGACTCAAGCACCTCCAAAGAGATCATGACCTAAAACTAGAAAAAATCTGTAAAAATCTAAACACACACAAGAAAGAACCACTAATAAAAGACACACTTTCAAAAGGTACAACTATTCAATTTAAAAAACAGTGAAACCCAAATGCTTCTTACAAAATTAGGTAACTTACAATAGTAAAGGAAATGACAACAACAAACTTCAACTTTCTCCACTTCAATGCTGGATATAGAAGCTAGACCAAGGTTTCTCGCACCCCAAAAAATTTATTAACTACATGAAAAGATTCACTATGGGGCCTTTGACTAGTGACCTGATGTCTTGAAGCATCCATTGCCCTATATTAATGATCAATCACCCATCGATCAAGGCTGGATCCTTGGGAAACACTTCTTATAAAACATATACATAGGACCCAAACAAACACAATCATTGAACACCCTTGAAAGATTTATATAAGGTGGATTTGAATTCCTAGATCGGCCACACTGGTGGCACAAAAGTGAATGGTCTAAAAAACTTGAAGCCAGATCAAATGAAATGTTCATTTTAAAAACAGGTTCATCTAACACCCAACTCTCACCAGATAGGGAACCTTCTTGAGTAAGAAGAGATATCAGATTTCCAATATCTAGTGCTTCATAAACCAACTCAGTTAAGAATGTTTCATCCACCAACATCTAGAAATAAAGATCCTTAGAGTATAGGGATCACTCCTTGATCCCTAGATGAATACCCCAATTGAAAAGAGGTTCTTTTAGAAGAACTTGTGATACTACCTATAGATAAATAGAAACATAATCCTTGAAGTGGTCACCATAGGCCTTCCTTATACACTGGCCTTACTGAATACTTGTGAACTCTTCTACTTTCTTTGTCTTCACCTAATCTGACACAAACCATTGGATAAAAGGTTTATTAAAAACATCCCAAGACAACCCAATATATAATGACGATGGAATAATCACCCCACACTTATCAAAACACTAACCTTCAAATGAACTTAGAACAACAAAATATCTCCCAGATTTTGGATTTCCAATGATCTGAAGACTCTCTAAACTTCCTCATGAAATTTCATAGCCTCAAATGGACCTCGATCACTATAGAAGATAGAAAATGTCTACGAGGAATCATAAATTTTATGATACCTGCTAGAAACCTTGGGGGAATTTCTGGGCAGCATATTATGAACAGAATAAAAACACATAACCAAATTCAATATCAAATAGAAAATTAACCAAAAATATATTCTTAATCCAAAACTATAGGCTCACAATAGAAATGTAACAAAAAAACGTACTCCTCTTTTCAAAACCCACCTTTTTTTATAATTCCAAACCTCCTTCTTCCAAGACCACTTTTTAAATTCCAAAACTAATTTTCCCAATCCAACACAGTCATCAAGTTTCTATTTTATAACAAAACTCATGCCCAAAAAAATCTTTTTCCATTTAGAAAGATTTATTTCCAAAAACCATTTCCCCCTTTAAATACCCTTTTTTCAAAAACCATTTACCTATAAAAACTCACACCAAACTAAATCAAAACAAATCACAACTCAGACCAAACTCCTGAGACAACGAACTAGTGTCCATGCATAACTGATCGACATGGTTGGTGCTCCAGGCACCAAGTAAGTATCAACAACTAAGAGGGACTTAAACCATGCACTAGAACTCCACATGGATCACCACTCCATGTGAGATCATAACATGACACCATCTCACCTCCATTGAATGAATTAAAATAATAATTTTTTTAAAAGATAAGAGGAATACCTCTTAAAATACATAAAATTAAGGTATAAATATTATGGGGGTATAATGAAATATATCCTAAGATAAAAACATCTGATAATATTCACACCTTCAATAGGGATGTACCCAACACTAGAGAAGTTGTGATAAAAGAGCATCATGAGGATCAGTTGAATCAAAGTAACCAATATTCATATTTCCCTCATGTTTGGTGTGATTATGCAGTTGAAAATTAAGCTCCTTCATTTACGAACGTACTATATGATGTCCTAGGGGGGAGGGGATTCATCCATGAATATAATTTTAAAGAACAGGGGATTTATTTTCAATTTAAGAGAGACTAATATGGATGATTCGACAGAGATCCAAACCACACATAATGGCATTGGCTTTATTCTACAATGAATCACCAGCACTGAACGAGGATGAGAAGGTGAAAATGACATATCCATGTTAGTCACGGACAAGATTCCCTCCCTATATGACATGAATGTTGCTCGCACCATCCATATTAATCTTCACACCTAAAATGGGGGGTACTAGAAGATTCATCACCCTGGATAGAAGGATTTAATATAATATTAAGGACTACTCATATTCATGAGAAAACTAAGATAGGGATCCTATTACAAGTCTTTCTACCTCCACACCAGATCGAGAAAGAGATTTTTAATTTTGGAAATTATGGATGTGGATGATCTTTTTATCCCCTAAGAATGGCCCTTATTCCATGCATGCTAAAAACATCATATCCCTACAGAGAAAATGAGAACATGATCCATTTGTTCTTTAATGTTATTACCTGAGCAGTCGAACCAAAGATCTAAAAAATTGTTAATAGAAAACTCATAACCAGAAAATCCATTGAAGAAGATAAAATAATAGAAAAGGTTTGAAGCCTGGTGACTTTTGAAAAATAAGTTATGTGAGGATTCAATGTTGGGATCGCCACATAGAAGAATTTCGATACAAGGGGAATAAACATATGCCAGATGTTTTCATCTATTGTAATCACGTGATTATGAACCCTTCAGATAAGAAAGCATAGCTTTTTCTAGAATTAGTTTCTATAAAGAATGGCACCCCATCTGTCCAGCATGGTCGACGAGTGAGACACAATGTAGTTTTCCTTAACACTGAATGAGCTGGTGGATAACTCAGTAAAAATACATCTATCATGATCCTGAAATAGATTGATGAGATCAAAATGGCATGATGATCTTTATTTATGACATCTTGGATGAATCTTAGGTGTGATCTCTCTGCCATGAAGGTAATGTATAGAATGCGGCCTCCTGGAAAAACAAGTTTTGTTCCAACCCAATTGTAGTTCCAGATGTTGATATGACATTTTCCAATAATCCACCAAGCATACTGATCCAGGGAGGGTATGAGTTGATGAAGATCATTCCATAGTAGAGAATAAATTCCCATTTAGTTGTCCAGATTCATTCCATATTTGGATGTAATGAACTTAACCCATAGGATTTGGTTTTCAATGACCTCACAATAATGTTTTCCATGAAGGGAATGCACTATAATACCAAAACTCATGATTTTAATACCTCCCTCTCTTAAAGTCCTACAAAGCCCTTCCCCCATGGCCCGATGGTGTTTCCCTATGAAATGAGAATCCAAGATAAAAACAGACATAACATTTTAAATTCATAAAATAATGGCCTTCATAACTGTTGGGAAAAAATCCCTCAAGGTATCATTGAAGCATTTTTGAGGTGATTGTGTTTGTTGAAAAAGTGGACATCTGAGTGGTGATTGTTGACAAAGAAAAACAATGACATAAAAATTTGTTGACAAAGAGTATTTCATGATGGAATGTCAAGTTCAAGAGCTGAGGTCAACGATCCATGTTTGATTCAAGAAAATCGATAAAGGAATGAATGATCTGGATGCGGGATAAAAATAACAGATACAAGGTGGCGTCATTTTCCAGTGTTTGCCAAATTTTTGGGCCTAAAAATAGACAAATGATGAAAAGTGGTTTTTGGGAAAGGGACTTGCGCACCGTGTATGTAAAGGCCTTAAAACTTGTGCATCATATGTTTTTCGTGATCAGGTCATCAAAATATGGCAAAGGGATAAGTGTCGCACAAGTATTGGTGGTTTCGCGCAGATGATGTGCGCGTCGTGAAGAGACATGCACGTCGATGACTTGGAATCTTGAGAACATGCACGCCTATGGTTTTTCAAGATCAAAAGATCAAAATATTTCAATGTAAAGATGTCTGCGCAAGTTTAGAATTAGGTCGCGCAAGTGACTTGTAGGAGAAGAGACATGCGCGCCAAGACTTGTGCGATGAAGGGAGACTTGTGCGTAGTCACGCAGGGTGGTCAAATTGCCTATAAATACCGGACCACCCCTCCTCATTCCCCACCGGAGTTCAACACTTTTAAGATTCAAAGCTCTCGTCGCGCAGGTGTGGTGGTCGCGCAAGTGGTGGTGTGTCGCACAGGTGGGTACGACATATTTTGAAGGGAACAAGAACAGAGGTGGCAGCCAAATAGAGAGAGGTTTTCCAAAACATATTTTAAAGGACACTATTTTTGGTGCGAAGGATTTGGGCACATGGCTAGTTACGACACTTCAACCATTCAATGAAACGTTCTAAAGCCGAATCAAAATGTTCGCAGGTAGCAGATCAATAAATCGACTAGTGAGTTAAAAGTTCAGAATAGATTTGCAGCTCTGCAAGATGAAGCTGGTCCATCATACTCTAAGAAAGAACAGAATTCTCAATCTATGTTGAGTGGGAAGGCAAAAGTTTGGACCAAGAAGAATAAATAAGAAAAGGCAGTAGTGGCAGAAATTTCCCTTAAATCTTCAGATCGTTCAGGAATATGGATCCTTGACAATGGTTGTACATCCCATATGACAGGGAACAAGGATCTAATTACAGACATAAAATATGACAAAGAAGGAGTTGTCAAGTTTGGGAATGATGAAGGGATGAAGATTGTTGGTTCCGGAAAGTCCAAATTTGGGGGAAAAGAAATAAGACGTGCTGATGTCTTCGTAGTAGAGGGGCTTAGTCATAACTTACTCAGTGTCAGTCAATTATGTGACTCTGGGAACTCTATTTGATTTACCAAGAAGATGTGTGTTGTGAAAGTAAAAGATGGATCAGTTGTTCTACAAGGAAAAAGGACAAAGGAAAATCTTTACCTTGTAAGTGGGGAAGAAGATTTGTGCCTTTTATCCAGAGAGGAAGAAAACCAGTTGTGGCATAAGCGACTTGGTCGCCTATTTCAACCATCCGTGGAAGATCTGGTAAAATGTGATGCTGCTAGAGACCTTCTCAAACTATCATGTGACCGTACTCATACATGTGATGCTTGTCAACAAGGGAAGATCATCAGAAAGACATATATGCCAAAAGAATAGAAATCAACTAGAGTGCTTGAATTGGTGCATGCTAATGTATGTGGACCTATCTCACCACAAGCCATAAATGGGAAAAGGTACTATGTTCTTTGCATTGATGATTATAGCAGAATCGCTTGGGTATTTGTCATTACCCATAAGAAAGAGGTGTTCAGTTGTATCAAGCAGTATAGGAAGGAATCAGAAAAGATTCTTGGGTAGAAAATTTTGATGTTTCGTAATGATAACGGTACGGAATTCAAAAACAGTGAAGTCGAATACTATCTCAAGAAACAGGGAATAAGGCATCAAGTTTCATCAATGAGAACACCCAAATAGAATGGATTGGTGGAAAGGAGAAATCAGATCATCAACAACATGGCCCGAACGATGCTTATTGATAAAGACCTACTAGAGAAATTTTGGAAGGAAGCAGTTTTGACATCAGTCTATGTTTCGAACAGGTCCCTATTGTGTCTGAAGAAAGGGAAGACTCCATATGAACTGTGGTACAGAAAGAAGCCAACGTTGAAATACTTTCAAATATTTGGAAGTAATTGTTTCATTCTCAACAAAGAAAATCACAGGATGTTTGAGGCACGAGGAGATGAGGGGATATTCCTTGCCTACTCAGGGAAAAGCAAAGATTATAATTGATTCAATAAGAGGATAGGAAAAATTGTTGAGAGAAATGATGTCACTATAGTAAAAAATGAACAGAATACTCAACTACATAGATAACAGTTTCTAGATGAAATTGATGATGAGGTAAGCGACACAGGGGGAGTAGAAGTGGCAGAGGCTGACTCAGAAGAAGATATTGATGATGAACAAGAAAGTGTCAAGTCTTTGTCTGAAAAGAAGATAAAGAGTTGAGCTGAAATTGATAAGAATAATATCATTGGTGATAAGATAGCTCCAGTTCAGACTCAAAGAATGAAGTCATTACAAAAAACATCATTTTTATCTCAGGTGGAGCCTAAATGCTTTTCTGATGCAGCTGAAGATGAAAACTAGGTTCAGGATATGAATGAAGAACTTTATAAAATCAAGAAGAACCAGACATGGGAGATTGTTTTGAGGACAGCAGACAAGAATGTCATCGAGACTAAATGGTTCTATCACAATAGGATGAATGAAGAGGGAACTATGATTTGAAAAAAATCACGGCTGGTGTGCAAGAGATACTCCCAGATAGAGGGAATAGATGTAGATGAGACATTTGCACCGGTTGCAAGGCTAGAGGCAATCAGATTATTTTTTGCCATAGCAATGCAAAGAATGCTCAAAGTGTTCCAGATGGATGTCAAATCCGCATTCTTGAATGGCGTTCTGGAAGAAGAGGACTACATTGAGCATCCAGATGGTTTTCTCATTCATGAGGATTAGAACAATGTTTGCAGGCTGAAGAAGTCATTGTATGGGCTGAAACAAGCACCAAGAGCATGGTACTCAAGGCTCGATCATTACTTGAAGAAGCTTGGTTTCTAGCGTGGAGGAGTTGATTAAAATATCTATTTCATCGATGATAGTAATCAAAGGATGATGGTGCTGGTGTATGTCAATGACATAATTTTTTTCAGATCCGATGAAGCTCAGTGCAGACAGTTTTCTGAATTCATGAAAAATGAGTTTGAAATGTCAATGATTGGAGAGATAACATTTTTCCTTGGCTTACAGGTGAAACAAGAAAGTAATTAAGCTTTCATTTCACAATCCAAATATGCCAAGGAGGTTTTGAGAAGGTTTGGAATGGAAAATTCCAAGGAGATGAAGACTCCGGTTGCTACCCGGATGAAATTATCAAAAGATGAGGATGGAAAGGCAGTTAATATCACAGAATACAGGAAAATTATTGGAAGTTTTTTGTACTTGACCATGACTAGGCCTGATATTGTTTTCTCCACATGCCAAGCAGTGAGATATTAGAGTGATCCCAAGGAAATCCACATGCTTGCAGTAAAAATAATATGTCGGTATATCAAGGGCACAGTGGACTTCGGCTTAACATATACTAAAAAATCTCAGACAGAGTTATTGGGATATACTGATGAAGACTGGACCGGTTTAGAGGATGATAGAAAATCAACATCAGGTGGTGCATTCTATCTTGGTGGATTGTTTATTTCTTGTCATAGCAAGAAGCAAGATTGCATTTCATTGAGCATTGCAGAAGAAGAGTATATTGCGGCCACTTAAGCTTGCACACAGTTATTTTGGATGAAGCAGCAGCTTGAAGATATGGGAGTTAAAGTGAAGTCTCTAATTGGAGTCCGGTGTGATAACTCAAGTTCTATAAATCTCATCAAAAATATCCTTCATCACTCAAAGACAAAGCACATTGAGATAAATTATCATTTTATCAAGCATAAGGTTGAGCAGGGAATCGTGAAGTTGGAGTATGTGCCTACAGAGCTATAGGTTGCAGACATTCCAACAAAGGCCTTACCCAAGGAATATTTCGAGAGGCATCTGCTAGCTCTGGGACTTCAGTCAATTCCTCACACTTAAAAGCATGTGTATGTGATACCCCCCCCCCTCTCCCTGAGGTATGATGTGTGTTTTTCCCTAATGTACTGATATGTGTTCTCCACTCTGTTACAGATTGCAAAGGTGTGCCCTTTGTGTTCATTGATAAAGGGGGAGAAAATATTGATTGTTCAAGGGGGAGACAGTGTGGAGACATGATAAATCATGAATGATATGGGGAGAAGCTGACAGGTGGAGCAGCCAGATAGGGGGATTTGAAGCTAGTTTAACGTGCTTAGCCAGATCTTAGCTTGGAAACACAGGAAATAAGGCTAAAGAGGTATTGAAGCTGACAAGCAAAGAAGCTGTGAACAGAAAGGGGGAGAGTTTTAAATCTGATGATGCTAGAATTGATCGATGAACGAATAGATATCACGACAGCTAAGGATCGCGATATAAGAAGAAGAGTGGTGTTGGATATTGGTAAGGATATTTCCAAAAATTGATATCATTTTGGGAACAATTGGTATCAGTTATGTGTCAATAGAGGGTGTCAGAGTTGAAGTGATTCACTGATTAACTTTTCATTTACTCTTGTTTCGCATGCCGAGCATTGCTCATGTGGGCTTAGAGTATGTGCTGAGTAAATCCTTGATCGCTATCAGAATCGCAATGAGGCGAATGGTGGCTGAAGAATCAACGACGTATCTTTTTATGGAAGAGTTGTCAACAAACCCAAAGGGGGAGATTTTTTTAGCAAAAATCCCTCAAGGTATCATTGAAGAATTTTTTGGGTGATTGTGTTTGTTGACAATGTGGACATCTGAGTGGTGATTTTTGACAAAGAAAAACAATGACATACCAATTTGTTTACAAAGAGGATTTCATGATGGAATGTCGAGTTCAAGAGCTGAGGACAACGATCCATGTTTGATTCAAGAAAGTCGATAAAGGAATAAATGATCTAGAGGCGGGATAAAAAGAACAGATACAAGGTGGCGCCATTTTCCAGTGTTTGCCAAATTTTTGGGCCTAAAAATCGACAAATGAGGAAAAGTGGTTTTTGGAAAAGGGACTTGCGTGTTGTGTACCTGAAGGCTTAGAAACTTGCGCTCCATATGTTTTTCATGATCATATCATCAAAATATGTCAAATGGATATGTGTCGTGCAAGTATTGGTGGTGTCGCGCAGATGACTTGCGCACCGTGAAGAGACTTGCGTGTTGATGCATTAGAAGCTTGAGAACTTGCGTTCCTATGGTTTTTAAATATTAGAAGATCAAAATATTCCAAAGTAAAGAGGTTCGTGCAAGTTTAGAACTAGGTCGCGCAAGCGAATTGCAGGAGAAGAGACATGCGCGCCGAGACTTGTGCTCTAAAAGGAGACCTGGGCGCAGTCGCGCAGGGTGGTCAAATTGCCTATAAATACAGGACTGCCCCTTCTCATTCCTCACCGGAGTTCAACAATTTGAAGATTCAGATCTCCCATCACGCAGGTGTGGTGGTCGCACAGGTGGTGGTGTGCTGCGTAGGTGGGACTTGCGCGTCAGTATTGGAAGTTGCGCACCAAGTGTTAGTTGCGCTCCTGAGGTGGTTTAGGCGAGGAAGGAAGTGAGTCGCGCAGGTTTGGAGTTGCAGAAGCTTGATTCATGCAAGTAGTTGAAAAAGACTTGCGCTCTAGTTGTGACTTGCGCACTGATACTTGCATGCCGAGATTGACTTGCGTGCCAAGTAAAGTTTATTTCGAGCAGTGATTTTCAGGCTGCGTGGAAGCTGGAAGTTTGCCCGATACCTTCGGTGCAAATAGATATTTATCTATGGGTGAAAGTTTTACTTCAACAGAGCATCTACATACAAATTAATATGCATTCCTTCATGAAAATAAAGATACCTACAAGTCTATAAACTGTGAGTGGATCCTTTCCAGATCAGTGAGCGAAGGAAAAGGAAGAAGGTGATCCTCTCCACTGGCAGTGAGCCAGAGAGATAGAAATAGGGAGTGACCCTTTGGAAAGCAGTGATCTAACCCTAAATCTTGTAAAGGCAGTGAGCCTAGGACAGAGTGACTATACCCGAACCTTATATCCACAGCTAGTGAAGTTTAGTGGAATTTGGTACGACCGGAATCTTGTTGGCGTATGCTCCTTGGACTTAGACCAGTGAGGGTAAACCAAGTAAAAATCGTTGTGTCATGTGCATGATTTACTTTCTGTTTACATTGTGCAACAGGAAAGAGATAGAAGAGTGTTTTTCTTTATAGTGAAACAAGATCAGAACGGGCCTTAATTTTAAAATTAGTCATACCCTGATTCACCCCTCCTCTCAGGGTATTCAGCCTTGTGGACCTAACAATTGGTATCAGAGGGAAAGGTTGATATTTTTTCTTCTATCAGTGGTGGTCACCAATCATAAAGGGATTCTGATCTTCGACGGGAACAACTTTCAGCTATGGAATAATCGGATGCAACACTACTTCTGGTCTTTTGGAATGGATGTATTCACAGCAGTAATGCATGGCATAATAGCTGATATTAATAGTGGCGCATTATCAGAAGTTTAACGTAAAGAGTTGTATATAGATGCCAAAGAAATTAATGCCTTAGGGGGAGCCCTATCCAATCCTATCTATACAAAGGTGATGACATGAAAAACGCCACATGCCATGTGGGAAACGGTATTGAATATATATAAAGGAGATACAAAGGTCAAAGAGGAAAAGCTGCAAGTGTTGTGGAATAAGTATGAAGATATAAAGATGAACCCGAATGAGTCTGTTGATGCATTATTTGAGAGGGTAAATATTGTTGTGGAAGATATGTGAGGTCTTGGTGAAGTCATTGAAGACATAAAGATCATAAAGCGCATCTTGAAGAAGATTCCACCTCGGTTCTATCCGAAAGTTTCTGTTCTAGAAGATAAGGATCCCAAAGAACTGACACTGGACAACTTGCACAGTACCTTGGTTGCATATGAGATGAGGAATGATGACAATGAGGTTGTGGGAAAGGAAAAAACCAAAGAGATGACATTTAAGGCCATGAAAAAGTTCACCATTGAAGATTCTCAAAAAGAAGAAGAGACAGATGAGGTTATGTCATTCCTTTCCTCAAATATTCAAAGAGGAAAAGGAAAGTTCAAAGGTAAACTTCCACTCGCTTGCTTTAGATGTGGAAAAGTTGGTTATATTGCTGTAAGATGCCCCAAAAAGTTTCAAGAAGAAAATGATGAAGATTAAGTGGAAATTCCCCAGAACAAGTCTTCATCATTTTTTAAAGGGAAGAAACAATTCAAGAGAAATTTCGTCAAGAAAAATAATCTTCTTTCAGAAGAATTTGAATGTTCATATGAGTCTGAGGATGAATAGGTTGAGGAGATAGAAAATTGCTTAGATCGTGGGGTAAATTCCTTGGTGGCGGTTGTTAGTAGTTCTCAGAAAAAGGAAGCTGACGCTGAAGAAGAAGAAGAAATTGAAGGGAGAGTTGATATGGAAGCTGAATAAGAAGCATCTCTTGAGGAGATAGATGTTTGGAGATCCAAAACGAAGAAATCCAATAAAGTGGTTCATGATGCCAAACTCTATATGCAACAACAGGATGAAGAAAATTCTGATCTATTAGAAGAAATTGAAAAACTAAAATCCTCATCACCAGAGAGCTCAGAAAATAGTATTGAGCATAATCTTAAAATTGAGGAACAAAATAAGGAAATTGATTGTTTGGCTAACACAGGAAAGGAGCAGGTCAGACGTATCAAAGATCTTGAATAAGAAGTGGTCAGTCTGTGACGAAAAATGAAGGATCAAGAAAAACTCTTGACCCCCAATGTGATATCAGAAAAGCAGGCCATTCAAAAGACAGATAAGATGAAAGAGGAGGCTCGTAGTTCAGCAGGAGTGAAGCAGCAAGAAATGTCAAATGCTAAGGTTGATTCAGGGCTTCATAAAAAACAAAAGTCTATGGCAGTTTATGTCAGACCGCAAGCACCCGTCCCGAAATTGAAGGTTTATTTGGGAACAAAATAGAATCAAAATATTTATATATCTCAAAGGAAAACTCGTAGTGCTGAAGTATCACAAAGGAATGAACCTTATATCAGGTGTTATTATTGTGGTAAGGTGGGACATTCACAGTATGCGTGGTCCATAGCCAAAAGATATCGAAGGGAACAAGAACAGAGGTGGAATCCAAACAGAGAGAGGTTTTACAGAACATATTTTGAAGGACACTATTTTCGGTGCGGAGGATTTGGGAACATGTTTAGGTACTTCACTTCGACCATTAAATGAAATGTGCCAAATCCAAATCAAAATGTTTGCAAGCAGCAGCTCAATAAACCGACTAGTGAGTTAAAAGTTCAGAATAGATTTGCAGCTCTGCAAGATGAAGCTGGTCCATCATACTCTGAGAATGAACAGAAGTCTCAATCTATGCTGAGGGGGTAGGAAAAAGTTTGTACCAAGAAGAAGAAATAAGAAAAGGCAGTAGTTGCGGAAATTGCCCTTAAATCTTCAGATCGTTCAGGAATATGGATCCTTGACAGTGGTTGCACATCCCATATGACAGGGAACAAGGATGAAATTACAGACATAAAATATGACAAAGAAGGAGTTGTCAAGTTTCGGAATGATGAAGGGTTGAAGATTGTTCGTTCCAGAAAGGCCAAATTTGGGGGGAAAGAAATAAGACGTGTTGATGTCTTGGTAGTAGAGGGGCTTAGTCATAACTTACTCGGTGTCACTCAATTATGTGACTTTGGGCACTATATTTGATTTACCAAGAAGGTGAGTGTTGTGAAATCAAAAGATGGAGCAGTTGTTCTACAAGGAAAAATGACAAAGGGAAATCTTTACCTTGTAAGTGGGGAATAATATTTGTGCCTTTTATTCAGAGGAAGAAAACTAGTTGTACCATAAGCGACTTGGTCACCTATGTCAACCATCCATGGAAGATCTGGTAAAATGTGATGCTGCTAGAGACCTTCCCAAACTATCACGTGATCGTACTAATACATGTGATGCTTTTCAACAAGGGAATATCATCAGAAAGACATATAGTCCAAAGGAACAGAAATCAACTAGAGTTCTTGAATTGGTGCATGCTGATGTATGTGGACCTATCTCACCACGAGCCATAAATGGGAAAAGGTACTATGTTCTTTTCATTGATGATTATAACAGAATGGATTGGGTATTTGTCATTACCCATAAGACAGAGATGTTCAGTTGTATCAAGAAGTATAGGAGGGAATCAGAAAGGATGCTTGGGCAGAAAATTCGAAAGTTTTGTACTGATAATGGTATGGAATTCACAAATAGTCATGTCAAAGACTATCTCGAGAAACACAGAATAAGGCATCATGTTTTATCAATGATAACTCCCCAACAGAATGGAGTGGTGGAAAGGATAAATTGGATCATCAACAACATGGCCAGAATGATGCTTATTGATAAAGACCTACCAGAGAAATTTTGGAAGGAAGCAGTTTTGACATCGGTCTATGTTTCGAACAGGTCTCTGTTGTGTCTGAAGCAAGGGAAGACTCCGTATGAACTATGGTACAAAAAGAAGCCAACGTTGAAATACTTTCGAATCCTTGGAAGTAAGTGTTTCATTATTAACAAAGAAAATCACAGGAAGTTTGAGGCACGAGGAGAGGAGGGGATATTCCTTGGCTACTCAGGGAAAATCAAAGCATATAAATGCGTCAACAAGAGGCTGGGAAAAAAAAATTAGACCAATAATGTCACTATAGTCGAAAATGAACAGAATACTCAATGACCTAGTGAACAGTTTCTGGATGAAAGTGATGATGAGGTAAGCAACACAGGGGGAGTAGAAGTGGCAGAGGTTGATTCAGAAGAAGACATTGATGATGAACAATAAAGTGTCAAGTCTGTGTCTGCAGGGAAGCCAAAGAGTCGAGCTGAAATTGATAAGCAGAATATCATTGGTGATCAAACATCTCCAGTTTAGACTCGAAGAATGAATTCATTACAGCAAACATCGTTTTTATCTCAGGTGGAGCTGAAATTTTTTTCTGATGCAGCTAAAGATAGAAACTGGATTCAGGCTATGAATGAAGAACTTGATCAAATCGAGAAGAACCAAACATGGGAGACTATTTCGAGGCCAGCAGACAAGAATGTCATCGGGACTAAATGGTTCTATCGGAACAGGATGAATGAATATGGAACTATGATTCGAAACAAAGCAGGGCTAGTGTGCAAGGGATACTCCCAGATAGAGGGAATAGATGTAGTGTGACATTTTCACTGGTTGTAAGGCTGGAGACAATCAGATTATTTTTGGCCATAGCAGTGCAAAGAAAGTTTAAAGTGTTCTAGATGGATATCAAATCCGCATTCTTGAATGGGGTTCTGGAAGAAGAGGTGTACATTGAGCAGCCAGATGGTTTTCTCATTCATGAGGATGAGAACAAAGTTTACAAGCTGAAGAAGGCATTGTATGGGCTGAAACAAGCACAAAGAGCATGGTACTCAAGGATTGATCAGTACTTGAAGAAGCTTGGTTTCCAGCGTGGAGGAGTTGATTACAATCTCTATTTCAGTAATGACAGTAATCAAAGTATAATGGTGCTGGTATATTTCGATGACATAATTTTTGGTGGATCTGATGATGCTCAGTGCAGACAGTTTTCTGAATTCATGAAAAATGAGTTTAAAATGTCAATGATTGGAGAGATAACATTTTTACTTGGCTTATAGGTGACACAAGTATGTAATGAAACTTTCATTTCTCAATCCAAATACGCCAAGGAGGTTTTGAGAAGTTTTGGAATGGAAAATTCCAAGGAGATGAAGACTCTGGTTGCTACCTGGATGAAATTATCAAAAGATGAGGATGGCAAGGCAGTTAATATTACAGAATACAGGCAAATTATTGGAAGTTTGTTATACTTGACAGTGACTAGGCCTGATATTATTTTCACCACATGCCAAGCAGCGAGATATCAGAGTGATCCCAAGGAAAGACAAATGATTGCAGTAAAAATAATACTTCGGTATATCAAGGGCATAGTGGACTTCGGCTTGACATATACTAACAAATCTCAGACAGATTTATTGGGATATACTGATGTAGACTGGGCTGGTTCAGTAGATGATAGAAAATCAACGTCAGGTGGTGCATTCTATCTTGGTGGATTGTGTATTTCTTGTCTTAGCAAGAAGTAAGATTGCATTTCATTGAGCACTACAAAAGCAGAGTATATTTAGGCCACTCAAGCTTGCACACAATTATTGTGGATGAAGCAGCAGCTTGAAGATATGGGAGTTGAAGTGAAGTCTCTGATCGGTATCCAGTGTGATAACTCAAGTGCTATAAATCTCAGAAAAAATCTCATTCATCACTCAAGGACAAATCACATTGAGATAAAGTATCATTTTATCAAGGAGAAGGTTGAGTAGGGAATCGTGAAGTTGGAGTATGTGCCTACAGAGATACATGTTTCAGACATTCTAACAAAGGCCTTACCCAAGGAAGCTTTCGAGAGGCATCGACTGGCTCTGAGAGTTCAGTCGATTCCCCGCACTTAAAAGCGTGTGGATTTGATACCCCCCTCTCCCCGAGGTATGATGTGTGTTTTTTTCTAATGTACTGATATGTGTTCTCTACTCTGTTATAGACTACAATGGCATGACCTTTGGGTTCGTTGACAAAGGGGAAGAAAATAGTGATTGTTCAAGGGGAAGACAGTGTGGAGACTTGATAAATCATTAATGATATGAGGAGAAGCTGACAAGTGGATCAGCCAGATAGGGGGATTTGAATCTAGTTGAATGTGTTTAGCTAGATCTTATCTTGGACAACACAGGAAATAAGGCTAAAGAGGTTTTGAAGCAGACAAGGGATGAAGCTGTGAACAGAAAGGGGGAGAGTTTTAAATTTGATGATGCTAGAAGTGATCGATCAACGAATAGATATCATGACAGCTGAGGATCGTGATACAAGCAGAAGAGTGGTGTTGGAAAGTGGTAAGGATATTTCCAAAAATTGGTATCGGTTTGGAAACAATTAGTATCAGTTAGGTGTCAACAGAGGGTGTCATTGTTGAAGTGATTCACTAATGAACTTTTCATTTACTCTTGTTCCTCATGTCAATCATTTCTCATGTGGGCTTAGATTATGTGTTGAGTAAATCATTGATCGCTATCAGAATCGCAATGAGGCGAATGGTGGCTGAAGAATCAATGATGTATCTTTCTATGGAAGAGTTGTCAACAAACCCAAAGGGGGATATTGTTGGGAAAATATCCCTCAAGGTATCATTGAAGCATTTTTGAGGTGATTGTGTTTGTTGAAAAAGTGGACATCTGAGTGGTGATTGTTGACAATGAAAAACAATGACATAAAAATTTGTTGACAAAAAGGATTTCATGATGGAATTTCGAGTTCAAGAGCTGAGGTCAATGATCTATGTTTGATTTAAGAACTTCGATAAAGGAATGAATGATCTGGAGGCGGGATAAAAATAAAAGATACAAGGTGGCGTCATTTTCTAGTGTTTGCAAACTTTTTGGGCCTAAAAATAGACAAATGAAGAAAAGTGATTTTGGAAAAGGGACTTGCGCATCGTGTACGTGAAGGCTTGGAAACTTGCGCACAATATGTTTTTCATGATCGGATCATCTAAATCTGGCAAAGGGATATGTATTGCACAGGTATTGGTGGTGTTGCGCAGATGACTTGCGTGCCGTGAAGAGACTTGCGCGTTGATGCCTTGGAATCTTGAGAACTTGTGTGCCTATGGTTTTTCAAGGTCAGAAGATCAAAATATTTCAAAGTAAAGAGGTTCGCGCAAGTTTAGAATTAGGTCGAGCAAGTGACTTGTAGGAGAAGAGACCTGCGTGCCGAGACTTGCGCACTGAAGGGAGACATGCGCGCAGTCGCGCAGGGTGGTCAAATTACCTATAAATACCGGACCACCCCTCCTCGTTCCTCACCGAAGTTCAACACTTTGAATATTCAGAGCTCCCGTCGCACAAGTGTGGTGGTCGCGCAGGTGGTGGTGTGTCGCGCTGGTGGGACTTTCTTGCCAGCATTGGAAGTTGTGCGCCAAGTGTTAGTTGCGTGCCTGAGGTGGTTTAGGTGAGGAAGGAAGTGAGTCGTGAAAGTTTGGAGTTGCAGAACCTTGAGTCGCGCAAGTAGTTGAGGAAGACTTGCGCTCCAGTTTTGACTTGCACGTCGATACTTGCACACTGATATTGACTTGCGCACCATGTAAGGTTTATTTCCAGTAGTGATTTTCGGGCTGCGTGGAAGCTTGAAGTTTGCCTGATACCTTCGGTGCAAAGAGATATTCATCTACGGGTGAAAGTTGTATTTCAACAGAGCATCTACATACAGAGGAAGATGCATTCCTTCATGCAAATGAAGATACCTACATGTCTATAAATTGTGATTGTATCCTTTCTAGAGTAGTGAGCGAAGGAAGATGAAGAAGGTGATCCTCTCCACCGGCAGTGAGCCAGAGAGAGGGAAATAGGGATTGACCCTTGGGAAAGAAATGAGATGACCCTAAATCTTGTAAAGGCAGTGAGCCTGGGATAGATTGACTGTACCCGAACCTTATATCCACAGATAGTGATGTTTAGTGGAATTTGTATGACCGGAAACTTGTCAGCGTATGCTCCTTGGATGTAGCCCAGTGAGGGTGAACCAAGTAAAAATCGTTGTGTCCTATGCATGCTTTACTTTCTATTTACATTGTGAAATAGGAAAGAGAGAAAAGAGTGTTTTTCATAATAGCGAAACAAGATCAGAAGAGGAATTAATTTTAAAATTAGTCAAACCCTAATTCACCCCCCCCCCCCCTCAGGGTATTCAACCTTGTGGACATAACAATAACATTAAGAGATAAGAGATAATGCATCGGAATAGAAGAGAGAACATAGTTGACCAAGGTAATTATTCCTCCAAAATATAAGAAATGGTTTTTCTAGTTGGTGATCTGGCTACTGTTCTTCGAGGAAACCTTGTCAAAGTGGTTCATGTAAGGCCTAGAGGGGGATAGAGGGACTCCATGATAATCAATTATAATGTTATTCTTTTGAATTCACTGAATAGATTCAGTTATGTGGACCCTTCTATCAGAGAAATGGATTTAAATGAATCACCTACTTTTATCCCAATTAACAAGCTATCCACTCAACATGAGAAAATAATCTAGGATCTTTTTAATGCTTTGTATTGAGTAGTTATTTTCAATGATAAATATGATGGCTTCATCAAAAAACATAAAAGGAGGTTTATATATCGTGATAAGGGGAGTTTCACCAAAAAGGGTAAATTATACTTGTGTTCATGTTCCATTTGATGAGATTACTAAGGATAATATATATAAGGATAAAGAGGCTAGGATATATTGGGTCTCCTTGTCTTAACCCATAGACATCTTTGAAAAAACCCCTAGGTTTTTCCTCAAAACGAGATAGATATCCAAGATGAACTATTGCACTAGAATAGGAGATCAATGTTTCCATTAAAGAATCCCATGCATGAGAGGGATATAATAATGAAGGACCATTCAAGGTGGTCAGAATCCATTTCCATGTCCAACTTGATGGAAACTTTGGAACCAATAAGCTTATAGTTGATATCGTTGATCATTTCTATAAAGATACCATTATCACACTGGATGGACCTTCCCCTAACAAAATTGTGTTGTTCCCCCTCAATTCCAAGATCAATATGAGGCAAGAGATTCTTATTGATCAAGAAATCCAAGACCTTAAAAGAAAAAATACAGAGGCTGATGAGGCATTACTGTATTAATGAAGATGGATCTTTGATTTTGGGGATGATAACTATAGTGGTATCACTTAACTCATGTGTAATACACACCCAACAGTAGGAACTCTGAATTGAATTCACAAATATTTTTTATGAGATCCCAAGAAGCATCAAATAAATCCCTAGGGAAGCCATTCGAGCTAGAGGAACTGGTTGGGTTGAGTGAGGGAATATCTGCAAGAATTTATTGTTCAGTCGGGACTGACTCGAGGAAAGAGCTATTAGTAGTCAAGACCACTCAAAGAATAGAATCAAAAACATCATTTTGGCCAGTCAGATAGATGTATTGAAATTTTACATTAGGATATTCAAGAAGAGACATGATTTAATAAAGATGCGTACATCCCACCTCTTCATGGACATAAGTTAAAGTACCATATTCCCAAAGAATTTTTGGATTGTAGATCCTATGATTCTCCTTGATTCAGGCGTTAAAGAATGGGGTATTGTTATCTCCTTCTTTGGGCCACCTAACTCTAGATTACTCGCAATCCAATTATTCTTTCCCAAGGAGATGGTTTTCCAAAAACAATTCTTTTAGAGATCTCAAGAAAGGGGACCTAAACCCAGGCATTATCAATACTGACCTCCAGCTTCGAAATTTATGACTTCAGCTCCTAATAAATCCTGAATACCAGAGGGACACTTTTTTTCCCAATTGAGAAGGTCATTCATCAAAGGCCTCATTATTTTATGAAGATCCACCCATCAACTACCTGAGATTGGCTTAGACCATGAACTGGACACAACCCTATGATAATCTATATCATCAATCCAACTCAGGGAGAATAAGAAGTGATCATAGAAAGCTCGAATCGTGGAGATATCAACCTTAAGGGTAGAAAGATTGGAGAGAATATTGATAAGGTGAGAGACCTTGATATCCAAAAAAATTAGAGATGGACAATATATTTTTCAAACAACAATCAAGACTACACTAGGTTCAAACAATACAATGTTGTTTATTTTACAACATAAAGCAGTCACTTGAGAGTCCAGTTTCCATGATACCCAATCTAGATAAGAAAATGGAGAAGTTATAAAATTCTTTTAATGGAAAAATAGAACCTCCATTCTTTCTAGATGGATCCAAAATGATTTTGATGTCACCTATAATGAAGCACAGGAGAATCATATGATCAAAAGATATGAGATCTTTCCAAAGAGACTCTTTTTCCTGGGATTTACATTTTTCATAAACAAAATTTATGTGGAAATTAAGAGAGTTTGATGTAATTCTTGTAGTAATGAATTGATCAAAAAAATTAAAAAAATAAACCAAAATGATTGAGTTCTAGAACACCCAAATATTGTTATTATGGGGGGTAGCATGTGTGAAATTTCTCAGAATCAAATGGTGAGAAAAGATCTGTAACTTTGAGAAGTGGTTATTCGGTTCTAGGATATCCAATAAATATGATTTTATATTATGTAACTCATGGGAAAAAATTTATTTTTTCTCAAGACCCAAGGCTATGGGAATTCTAGATGATGGAAGATAGAATTAATAATGTGATCATGAAGGGGTGGAAATTTTTGTATGAGATGAGGTGGAAGAGAGAAGGGAGGCTATGTGCCTTATTTGGGACCTAGTTTAAACACCACTAGGAGGAGAAGAAGAAAAATTAGGGGGAGGAGTTAAGGAATGGATATCGGAATAAGGTTGGGAGGTAACATAAATCACTGAGAACATATTTGAAGTAGAAAGAGGAGATTCCCCAGATAACCCTGGGTCCTGTGAGGGGCCCAGAGGTGGGGAGGGGAGGGAATATTCCATGCCAGCTCCAATGGGAATCTTTAAGGAAAAAAGGATACTTTTCAGGGGATATCCAATGGTCTGAAAATAACCAAGGCCATGTAGGGTGAGACAAAGGGAATAGGAGGGTAGGGGGAAGGAAGGTTGGGATATAGGGTAAGGATAACGGGGTCACCAATATCTCCTAGGGGAGAGGACCTAAAATATAGTGAGAAAAGGAGGGGATAGCTAGAAGATGGTGGAAAGTGTATTGGAAGAGGGATAGGTAGGAGTTTAATGATGGGGGTTGGTAATAAGTGGAAGAGGATGGGGCATAGGACTAGCCAAGGAAGAAGAAGGGGCTTGGAGGAGGGTCAAGGAAGAAGAAGGGGGGTGGGGGAAAACATCTATAAATACACAACTTGTCAAAATAAAATAACTACTAAACAAAAAATAAACTAAATGAAAAAAATAAAATTGAACCATGAAACATGGTATCTACAGGACCTCCATGTCACCACTAACTAGAAGAATAACCTACTCTAATGAAAAACCAATCTAGAAACATGAACCTCCAAAACACCTCAGTTATATTGATTATAAGTGCACAGGATGGGTGTGAGCATATAATAACTCATTAGGAAATCAACAAAGAGTTCATGAACTTACATTCATGAAACTTTCCACAATCACTAGTTTGAAATATATTCATAAAAATGGTTTTTAATCATTTTAAACACAAAACATATATTTCCGTAAATTATCTTTCTAAAACCACACGTGTTGTATTCCTTTTGAAAAATAGGTTCCTACTCCAAAACCTAGTTCACAATCAATACCCAAAAACACATCAATACCTTTTGACCAAAAGGGTTTTATACTAAGGGTAGTGGAAAAAAACCAATCATAGACTAGTAGGGCTGATATCCATCATATATAATAAGTAAGAAGAATAAATAGATGGAAAATCATTAGAATTTCCTCAACATCCCTAGAATAAATACCTAGACATACTTAGTTTGGACTCACCTATCATCATATGGTGCATCTCCATAGTCAATAATAAACTATCCACTCTAAACGTGTCAATATAGTGGAACATCCCTGTCACAACCCATCACTCGGGGCCCGTTCTGTGACTACCCTAAGCCTGCCTTACATAGGACAAGGGTTGGAAACTACCACAAAAGGCATAATTCTCTAAAACTGGGAAGGCATTCCCTTTATAACCTGTAATCACTCAAAACCAAGTACACATCAAGATACTAACAAAAGTAAAATGTGTAACAAAAAGAGTGCTGAAATGTAAAAGAGGTGAGAATAAAAGCCCAACAGTAAAGGTACAAGAAACTAATAGTACAAGTACAACTAAGGAAAATGGAAAAATAGCTACTCGGTTATCCACTGAGGTTCCTTCCTGAAGGGTAGGTATATACTGTCTCCTCAGCACTCCATTTCTGTCTGTCTCCTCCATGTAATGACATGCCGTATGGTCCACCTTTGTGTATTGTCCAATACAGTTACTCTCATCCTTAGTCAGTGTTGTCCGTCATCTTCATCCAACACAACAAGGTCCGGGCACATCCTGTGTAGGGTTGAGTATAAAGATACTCAGTAGGGACCCCGATACCCTCAAGGTCTTATAAAATTCACCAAGGATAAACCACAAAGAAAGAAAAAAGCAGATAACCCTACTTATGTATATTCCCATACATATACCTATGTTATCAAGTAATCCATCTCAATCATGAGGAAAACACAGAAAAACTAACTCAGCTCAAAATAGGATTTTATTCTAGGGGTAGTATCAAGAAACTTTCCTAGTCACATTGTTAAAACCTCGGCTATTGGATAACTCCTCCTCTATCAAGTATAGTGGGCCTGCCATGACACCTGGCACACTTCACACTAACCTTGGACTGGTGAGGTACTCCTCCTTTAGAGTACCATGGGTCTGCTAAAACACCAAGTGCACTTCCCACCATGGATTTGCCGTATCACCAAGCGTGCTCCCCCTCGTAGCCTG
Source organism: Viscum album (assembly GCA_963277665.1). NCBI lineage: Eukaryota > Viridiplantae > Streptophyta > Magnoliopsida > Santalales > Viscaceae > Viscum > Viscum album. The sequence goes on from OY728139.1 coordinate 139,746,571, forward strand.
CTGAGACACTCCTCTCGTCGAGTACCATGGGTCTGCTGCAACACCAAGGCACTCCCCAATGTTGGTCTGCCACGACACCAAGGCACTCCCCACTGGGCTAGTCGAATCACTCTAAGTCGTAACAGTCAGCATTCATCATTAGCGGGTGTTGTGACCGGTGGGGGGCACGAGCCGGGGCGCAAGTCTAATTCAGCCCTGGGTAGCACGGAGCGGCGAGGGTGCGCAGCCGGTTCGACAAAGAGGCCAGAGCGCCATAGGGGTGGCATGGGTCACGGTGGTCATGGGTGGTGATGTCATTGAATTTGTCGCCTTCCTTCATTCCTAAGAACACCACAATGAAGAACGGCCGAGGGGTCAGGCCATGTTGTTTGGGCACGCACCCTCCACGTTATGGAGGTAGTATTTTGATGAACAAGAAAGAATATCGGTGAACTTCAAACCTGACAACCTCTGTATTGATTCTTTCCCAAACCACAAATAAATAAAGGAAAGTATTATCACGCAAATAAACCCCCTACCTCGTATTGTTTGTTGATGAAAATGAGGAGGGAAGGTCGATCGACGAAGACGTCCCATGTTGGTTGCCTCCGCAAGGGGCTTCCGAGGAATAAGTCTAAGACATCCCTCACCGGCATTCTTCGTGGAGGAAGCATTATTCATGGAGAAAGCATTCTTCGTTGGGGAGTCTTTCTCCCAATTCCACCCAAAATTAAAGTGGTTCCAAAATAATAGATTAATCCATCATTATTTTTTTGGAAAGAATTCAAAAAGATAAATTAATTATGGTGGGTGGCATAATTAAATCATGAGGGTTGGCATAATTAATTGTGGAGGAATCCCAAGAATCTCCTCTACATTAATGAGGGAGTTGAGAGGTTTTCTTCTCACACCATTAATGGGGCTCGGGTGGTCCTCACCCCCAAATTCAAATTGGGAGGTTTTGAGAACCCGTGTGGTCCCCACAACAATAAATCTAGAAGAGGAGGTTTAGTTCTGGTGGACCCCACCCCCTAACATCCACATGGGAAGGTGGTTACAACATAATATAATAAAACATTTGTTTATTTTATTTTATTATTTCCACGAAAAACCCAAAAACTAACTTCCACCCTCGACCAACTGCCGTCAAGGTGAAAGTTTCATTAAGCTATTATCGGTGGTGTGAGTTCAATGGTGCCCTCAAATTTCAATTCTAAGTACCAGTTTGAAATTTATAAAAACCCACTCATACATTTACTAAACGTACCCGAAATAGAGTTTAGAAATTCATTCTGAGATCTTCGGGCCTCAAAATCATGTGTCGTCCACTTTTTCAGACTTGTAAAATTCCCATTTAATTAAAAAAAATACATTGAAATTATAGGTCTTTACATTCTCCCCACCTCAGGATTTACTTCCTCGTAATCCAAAACTAAAACTAAGGGAACAAGTGGGGCTACTGAGCACGCATCTGAGCCTCCCGCTCCCATGTGCTCTCCTGGAGGTTCCCGTGCTGTCAGTGAATTCAAACCAGAGGTATCAACTATCCATGGAGGATATACTCCTTTAAATCCAAAATCTCTAATAGAAACTCTGTAAAAGTCTCCCCATCATTGACATTTAGCTTTCCATGGACGATGATGTGAGAAGAGTAGTGAACATATCTCCACAGCTGGGATACGTGGATGACGTTGTGCACTCTGTGCAACTGACCTTGAAGAGCTAAGAAGTAAGCCACCTCGCCAACACTATTGAGGACCTAAAATGATCTGATGAATCTCAGAGATAATTTGTCGCCTCAGCTAAGTCTCTGCAAACCTCATCAAGGTAAGACCCGTAGAAAGATGTGGTCACCATCATAGAACTCCGAAGGTCTCTGTATCCTGACAGAATATGGCTTCTGCCTACTTTGTGCAATCTTCATCCACTCTATGATGATCTATAACTTCTCTATGGTAGCCTATACCATCTATGGTCCCACTAGTGCTGACTCTCCCGGGTCAGTCCATCACAAAGGTGATCTGCAAGGTCACCCGTATAACGCCTCGGAAGGTGTCATCCCAATGGTGGAGTGATAGTTGTTGTATGAAAACTCCACCAAAGGTAAGTGATCCTACCAAATGCAACTAAAGTCGAGGAAACAAGCACACAACATGTCCTTGAGGGTCTTAATGGTCCTATTAGTCTTACCATCCGTCTAAGGATGGAAGTCGGTGCTCAAACGAAGCTACATCCCGAAATCCTCCTACAACCCCTTCCATAGCGGGGAAGTAAAGTGTGTTTCAAGATCAGAGAAAATCATCGAACTTATTCCATGTAGCTACACAATCTCTTGCACATAAAGGCATCACAGGTTCTCTATTGAACCCTTCTCTCTAATCGGAAGGAAGTGGGCCGACTTGGTGAGTCGGTCGACGATCACCCAAATAGAGTCATGAACTCTGAATGTACGTGAAAGTCATATCACAAAGTCCACGGATATCCCATCCCACTTCCACTCTGGGACTTCTAAAGACTGAACCAAGCCTGCTGGTACGTGATGCTCCACCTTCACTTACTGACAAGTGAGCCACCGAGAAACAAACTGCGCTACTACTTTCTTCATTCTCGGCCACTAGTGTTGTCATCGGAGATCCTGGAACATCTTCGCCACTCCTGGATGTACCAATGGAGGGTATGTGTGGAACTCCCTCAACACTTTGTTCTAAAGTGACACTGCTACCATCGTACGTCCCCTGAAGAGGATGACGTGATCCCCAACTTCATAAAATCCATCAGGTGCATGTCTTGTAGATATCTGAGCATGTCATGCCTCACAGTCAGTATCCCCACGTTGTGCCTCCCTGACTCACTGAAGATGTGGGGGAGTGACTGTAAGAGACTGAAGAAAAGTTGTTCCATCATTATCCAGGAAGAATATCTTCAAAGTGGCCATCTTCTCTATCACCTCGCCTAATAGTTGTATTCTAGATCTCCTACTTAGTGCATATGCAACAACATTCCCCTTTCCAGTAGTATAGACTATCTAGAAGTCATAGTCCTCGAAGAACTCAAGCCAGCATTGTTGTATCAGGTTCAAGTCCTTCTTGGAGAAGATATACCTGGGACTCTTATGATTAGAGTACACAGTAAAATGCTCACCCATCAGATAGTGCTGCCACGTCTTCAAGGAGAAGTCCACTACTGGTAGCCCCAGGTCATGGGATTCATAGTTATGATCATACTATCTCAGCTATTGAGAACCATATGTTATCACTGCTCACTCCTACATCAGGACACATCTGAGTCTGGTCCCTGATGCGTCTCAGTAAACTACGTACTCTACTCCCTATTCTGGAAGCCTCAAGATGGGGGAACTATTCAGCCTCTACCCCAGCTCCTGAAAAGTCTACTGGAATCTCTCCGACCAAATGAAGGGTTGTCCCTTCTCCGTCAATACTGACAGTGGTACTGCAACTCTAGAGAAGTCTGGCACAAACCTCCAGTAATATCCATCCAAACCCTGGAAACTCTGTACTTCCGTCACACTCCTGGGTGGCTCCCAAGAAAGTATCACCTCAATCTTCTTTGGATCCACTGCAACTCCAACCTCTGATATGACATGCCACAGAAAGTGAACCTATTAGATCCATAACAGGCACTTAGAGAGCTTACTATAAAGCCGGTGCTCTCGGAGTGTGTCTAGTACTACTCGCAAATGATAGGCATGATCCTCCTCATTAGCTGAGTAGATCAGAATGTCGTCGATGAAGACTACTATGAAGTGATCAACATATGATATAAATATCCTATTCATGAGTACCATGAACATTTTTGTAGTGTTGGTTACGTCGAATGGCATAACCAAGAACTCTTAATGGTCGTACCGACACCTTAAGGTTGTCTTATGCACATCCTCGTCTCATTATATGAGTTGGTGATAACCTGATCTGAGGTTTATCTTTGTGAACCACCATGCTCCCTTCACCTGGTAAAAGAGGTCGTCAATCCTAGGGAGTGGGTACTTGCTCTTCACGGTCACCTGGTTCAGGAATCGATAGTCAACACAAAGCCTCAAGCTCCCATCTGCATTCCTGGAGAACAAAATCGGGGTACCCAGGGAGAAACAATGGACTCAATGAATCCCTTTCCCTGCAAGTCCTCTAGCTGTACCTGCAGCTCACAAAGCTCTACGGGAGACATCTGATATGCTGGTGTAGATATCTATGTCGTCTCGGGGTACAATTCAATGTAAAATTCCACCTCTTTGTGAGGAGTTAGACCTGGGACATCGTTAGGGAAAGCATCTGTGTACTGGTCCACCACTACAGGATATCTCAGCCTCTCCACATCAAATGCTCTGAGGGTAAGGCTAGCCAACTAATGAGTGATCATTTGCACTCTCCTCTGGGTAAGTCCATCCTATAATGAAAAGGCACAGTTCTCACCAGTGAAGGTAAACCTGGTCTCATTTTTGTGGACACACCGCACTTTGTGCCTAATACAGTCAACCTGAGCGTGGACTGTAGATAACCAGCCCATACCCAAGATGATGTCGTAAGGCCTCGACATCACTACTAGGAGATCCCAGTCGAAGCTCTCACCTCCTAGAGTAAGCTCACACTACCGGCAGCAGTTCGTAATTGTCGAATATGCATTCATAAGAGTCTCTAGCCATAAGGATCGTGCCAACGACTCCGTCAGAATCTTCGAGATCCGAACGAGGTCAGTGGAAATGAAAGAATAACTGGCACATGTGTCTGTAAGTACTGAAGCTATGGTGGAATAGACATATACCATAACTCGTATCATCTATAAAGCCTCATGATCGTAAGCCTCAACTGCCTGGAGCTGAGCTCTCCCTTATCCACCAGCTCCCTGTGGTTGGGGTGGACCGTCTGTTCGTGGTGGCGGTAATAACTCGAATCGTCACCCACCGCCATCTGCACGACTATCTCCTCTGCCATGTCCGCCTACTCCCTGCGGACAACCTCGATCGAATCTCTATCTCTACCTAGGTAGTCCTTCGACTATCTTTTGATCATCCGTATGACGTGTCGGACAGTCATGATCCATGTGACCCTTCCCACTACATTCATAACATTTCCTGCTCCATGTATTATTGGCTCTATCTCGAGTGCCCTGCACAACTGATCCTGAGTCATGCGGTCGTCCACCTGTAGGTTTGGTCCTCTTGGACCTCTGCAAAAACTTTCTACTTCCAGCTACAGAAGACTCTGCCACGTGATGACTGGTGGTGGGTCTCACAACTGCTAACTACTTAGCAAGGAAACTCTCCACCAAGAGGGCTCTCTCTAACACCCCAATCTACATTAGCATTGATGCTCCTTTCCATCACAGAGTCCAACGAATGTCAATGGGGAATAATTTAAGCACAAAGAGAGTCGTCCTTTGAAGAACATCAAAAATTGACAAAGGCATGAACAAGGAACCCTTTAAGAAGGAGGCGTTCAAGTTTCCTTCTGGTCGTGTAAGTCACTTGTGCACCACATATGGGTCGTGCAAGTCACTTGTGCGCCCTATTCCTTTTTTCCACCCAAGGTGCCGAGTGTCCTATAAATAGACTGTGTGGGCCCCCCATTTTGAAGAGGAATTTTCCAAAACTCGGATTCAAGCTCTCGTCACCCAAGTCTTTTTCTGATGTCTTTTGAACACTTCTAAGGTAATTATTTACCTAGAATGGAAGCTCTAAAGAGGAAGAATAATGCCTAAGTATTAGAACTCATCAATACTTGTGTGCCTAAGTGTCCAGCCCTTAAGGGAAGTAAAGACACTTGTGCGCTGCCTTTCCCTATCAGGGGAACTTGCGTGCCACACTTTTGGAAGCCTCTAGGGATGATACTAAGGGCTTGAGTTCAATGTCGCCCAAGTATTACCCTATGGATTTTGCATCGCCCAAGGTGACTCGTGTCATGCAAGTATACTTTCCCGACCAGGACTTGCGCGCCAAAAAAATACTTGCGCGCCTCCTTCCTAAGCACCTCTTTTTCTCTAATCCACCTCTCTTCTTCAAGATATGGCCTTTAAACCCCTCTTCAAAGACATTTATGGCATGGTTCCTTTGTTGGTTTTCTTATCTGAAAGAAATTAATTGGTCCTCCTTCTCATGAGTAAGTCCCAGTCATAGTTTCCTTTAACTTTGGGCCTCCTTCTGAGGAGTAATCCCCAGTCTTAATTTCTTTTTATTTGGGCTTCCTTTTCAGGAGTAAGTCCCGAGTTAAAATTCCAAATCTCCATAAAGTACAAATACCTTTATGGACCCTTATCCTGGGCTTCTTTCCTGAACTAAGTCCTGATATTCATTTACTTGGGCCATCATACATATGTAAGCCCCACATCATTTCTTATGACTGCATATTTCATGGAACACTCGTCATATTTACTGATGCCTCTTGTTTCTCACATCGAGCATGACTCATGTGGGCTTAGAGTGTAAAAGTAATTATGACATCTCTCATTGGGCCATTAATCGTGCATAAACCTCATACTTCTTCACCCAAACAACGTGGACTTTGATCTCTGCCTTAAAAGTAGAGTACGTAGGAACCCTTTATAAGGGTCAATCCCATCTTTCATTAATTATTTTCCATCCCATATGATGTTAAACTATATCCTTTCCTATCTAAATATGTAGGTTCTGATTCCTTTATTTTTAATAAGGATACATAGGTATCCCATCTGCGGGTAAGATCCCAACTCTGAAATAATCCCTTTCTTTCTTGAATGAAAATAAACATCAAGTGCCCCACTAAGTGGCTTTAAAACCAGTATGGTTATCATAATGACCAAGATATTTCTATATAATTTGTTGAAGGATACCATTGACTAAGAATCTCTAATAAATACAGATGATTCATTATCGATGAAGAACTAAAATACATATAAAATATTCTCTAAATCCCATACCTATCAATCATTGATTTATAAATATAAAGGAAAACTCATTTTTCAGGCTTGGTGAATTAATAATGATTTGTGAACATAACTTAAATCTATAAGAGAGTCTCGGAGTAGGCAATAATTCCCCCAAAAAAGGTGTGATGATCCTGACCTCCCATCCTCTCAACCAATAAAAATTCTCAAGCCTCATTAGTATACAACTAATAAGCACCTAACTTTTGAAAGTAGGTCCAAATTGATATAGAATCATTGGGTGTTTCCGATTCTATGAATAAACCCCTTAGAAATCGATCGGAAAAGTTTGAACCATAAACAAAAAAGGTCATCCCCATTTCCATAAGGAACAAAAATGGTGAACCCAACGTGAATCCTTAACTAAGTTAAAATGATGTTTTAATTATTTGTTAGGACCCTATTAAATTCAATATGAGGTCCAACAAAGCAATCAAACACATAAGTGTTCGTCCAAAAGATGTAGTCTATCCAAGATTATCTTTATTATATCTATTATATCAAATAGGAAATCTTTTTCAAGATCTCTCTCCAATACAGAAATGGCTTCTTTAAAGTTCAAACATGTGAATGCCTCGTTTGTTACTTCTACTAGATTCTCGTTTGCTCTAAGGACGGTATCACCTACTCAACATCTTCAACATTGGGTCTCGAATTCATTGGTGAGGGAATACCATCGACACGGTACCATCCTGACTCTGTAGGTGGCTCGGCAAGCCCTCCAAGTTAATAATTCACCCGGGTTTTCTAGACAGTGATGACCAGTTGTCAAGAAGCAGGTGGTTCCAAACACTTTTTCCAACCATTTCGGGTCGTTATCCCTAGAATGCAACAACTAGTCCCTCCCATATTATAGGGAGGTTAATGAAGAGGTCACTCAAGGCCTCGGTTCAAGAAGGAAAGATTTCTTCCTGAGGAATCCCACCAACAATATCTACTAGACTCGTGTGGTATTTCACTCTCAACATGATGAGGGTATCACCTCTAGGGGTTCGGCTCAGGTTCCTCAGACCCGAGGATGCAAGACGAACTGCCAGAGGTGAAATACGGTCAACAGGGAGCAGGTTCTTACCTCTTCCCCCTCTAGAGAAGTCCATAAATCTAACTTAATGGAAAACAATGAGCGGTCATATACACCCGTCTGTCCTAATTTCATTGCCCGACAAACACTTCTGGTAGTAAAACATCAATTTTTCCAGGAAATTCTGGAAAAGTACTATACGCAGGCACAAACACCTATTTATGATTCACCAGCCAGTCAGCAGGCTCATCTGACTACATCCAAAGACGCTCGCCAATATAATATGGTGGCAAATGGTAATAAGGAACATACACTTGGTTACAATCACCAATTCTATCAATAATCTCGTCTACCAGTATTAAAGGAAACCCATCAACCATACTTTATGGAGAATACACAGCAAGAACATACACCTTCCAATGTTCATCAAGCCTACCAATAGTCTCGTTTGGTAGCACCCGGAGAAGTCATTCGGAAAGCTTCGACGAAAAATTTGGAGCAGACTCAACTCTCTGCCCCTATGCATTAGTACTGTTAGAATTCATTGACAGGAAAAAGGGGATAGGAGCAAGCACATACACCTACTCCAGACATAGAATGGATGTATATTCCCATTCTGGCAGCTAAGGTCACCAAACTCATTCTGACAATGGTGAAAGAGAAAAAGAAAATCCCTACCCATATTCTAGATACCTTTCAGAATATTATAATAACTTCAGCGACATCACAAAGAAAGAAATATAAATTTGTCCCTATCAGTGGAGTGACTCATCAACATTTCACATCGAAGCAGATACGCACCTCTTTTCTAGTCTTGGAGGGTTGTGGGGCATACTCCCCTATGTCATATGGATAATCAAGTCGGGCACATACACCCGATTTAAATGGGGATAATCAGCCTAACCTGACCATTTCTCCTGAGAAGGCACATAAACCTGCCCATAATAACCACTTTCATCAACAAGTTGTTTCAAAAGTGAGTAAGAAGGTGTCTAAGAAAAAGACACATCTAGTACAGTCGAGAAATCAAGATCCAATCTGTAATAAGGCCTTGCTCGATGCTGGTGTTCTTAAAGCACTCAGACAATTCTTTGTTGCAACCCAAGATTCTACTCTCTCATTTCCAAATTCTGGAAGTGAAAAAAATAATTCTGAAGGTCTTCATCAGACACTTCCTCATGAATTCTTGCTTCATGACAATTCTATAAATCTCAAATTATTATCTTTAGATGAGAGCCACAATAACCCTCTTCATGGACAAAAGACTAAGGATCAATAGGTTTCATCTTTTGTTGTAACCGGCCATAGTGGTCCTCCCCATGATGATGAATTTAGCTGTGAAAGTCTTCTTTGCAGTAGTAATTCGCATTGCCGGGAAAATTCTTCAATGAAAAATGCAGTAATGAGAAAGCCCTCTTATCTTGAGGCACTTTCAAAAGAAAAGCAAGTCATTTCTGATGCCTTACCGTTAGCAGGTGAAATAATTTCTCAATTAGAAGATATCTCAGGGTGTAGGTCATTCTCCGAATCACCCATGGGTCAATCATCTTCTAATTTGACAATTGAATTCTCTACCAATCTTGTTGAATCTGATGAAGAAACAAAGAAGCACCAACTTTGGTCCAATCAAGTAGAAGAATATTCATCAAATGACAAAGAGGAAATACTGAATATGAGAAAACAACTGAAGAAAGATGAAATACCAGTCATGTTTTGGCCTTTGGATGACTCTCAGTATGATATTCCAAAAATGTTGACAGAAGATTGTATTCATTATATTGATCTCAACATATGGAAAACTCTTTTTCACCAAGCTAAAGGAAGATATGGTTTTCCTGTATTGTCTTTTGTTGATCTTAAGGAAGTTTTCATAAAGTAAATACACCTTGATTTTCTAAGAATTAGGAACTGAGAATATTGAATATTCAGAGTCTGGAATTCAGAGTCTGGAAATTGAGGAGTTCGGAACCGAGAACCTGGTGATCGAAGAATTCAGAGTTTGTAAATTTAGAGTCTGGAAATTGAGAAGTTCGGAATCGGGAAATTGAAAATTTCCGAAACCTGGCTAGTAGGAGATGTGAAGGAACAAATTGTGATGATTCTTTGCTATTTTGTAACTCTAATTTGTGAGTATATGCAAGCGCTCATGATGCAAGAAAAAGTTGGGTGGTGAAGTCATACTGAGAATCCGGAAGAGCCATTCTGAGAACCTGAAGTTTGTAGCGGGAAGTTCGGAGTCAACTTCCTTAGATAGAAGTTTGTAGCGGGAAGTTTGGAGTCGACTTGCTGAAGAATAAGCTCGTAGCGAGAAGTTCGGAGTCGAATTGCTGAGTCAGAAGTTCGAAGTGAAGAAGTTTTGAGTCGACTTCCTGAACCTGAATTTTGTATCCAGAAGTGCGGAGTCATGCCAAGAGTTAGTGAAGTCATAACCAAAAGTCGTACTAAGATCCAGAGGGGTCATACCAAGAATAAAAAATCTTCGGTATCCATGAAAAAAAAAGAGACTCACTGGGAATGAATAATTTGTCATATACAAGAAGTAATGAAAAGCCATACCGAGAAGTAATGAAGAGTCATACCGAGAATTGAAAAGGTGTCATGCCAAAGAAGCGGTGAAGAGTCATGCTGAGAATTGAAGTGATGCTAAAGACTCAATAAGGATGGATCCGAGAAAGTGATGCCGAGAATCAGAAATATTGGATCCGAGAATATGATGCCAAGAAGACAGATGACAGGATTCGAGAATGTGATACCGAGAAACTTTTGTAATAAGGTCGGATCTGGAAAATGCCAAAGCTCAAAATCAAGAGAAGGGGAAAAATATTCGATAAGATTCTAGAAGCGTTGACAAAGTCTTAATTACTCCGAGATTTCATGAGAAATTAAGATTTGGGTGAATTTAAGTGATCGGGAAAATATTGTGGTTTCCCGCCTAAGCACACTTTAGAGCACCTATAAAAGGATATCAAGGTGCTAAGTAAGCATGATGATGATGAAGTAGAGAGAGAAGCTCTGATAATCTAGAGAGAGTAAGAATAGCTTGGCCAACTGAGTTTCATTTTGGTTTCAATCAAAATGTGAATTTTATACTGGTTGACATCGTATTGAGTTTCTCGAATTGAAGAAAATTAGGAGTGATGAAAAAAATTTGGAGTGTAGATTCAGAATGGGGAATCAGTACTGGTTGTTACCGTATTGAGTTTCTCAGACTGAGGAAGACTTGGATTGAAGATTCGGAGTGGAGAACAATTCAGAGTGGAGAATTCATAGTAGAGATTTGGACTGGGGAATCAGTACTGGCTATCACCGTATTGAGCTTCTCAGCCTGAGGGAGACTCGGATTGAAGAATCGGAGTGAAGAAGAACGTTCTGAGTGGAGATTTTAGAGTGAAGAATTCGGGGTGGAGATTAGAAATGGGAAGTTCAGATACTAATTGATCTATCTCAAGTCCAAGGATTCATTTCCTTTCTTCTAGGTAAGGATGTGAAGATTTGTGCTGAACTTGCTTACACTTGTGTATTTTAAAGGAAGTGCAGGTAACATAAGTTGTTACAAGAAAAGATAATTTTCCCTATTGGTCTAATAGGGTAGACACGCACTGTAGTGATTTTTTCATAGTTCTTCATGAGTGTAAGGGTATATCATAGTCTTTGTAATCCAAGGAATGTTTTATTTAAGGATTGTATGGTTCTAAATTGTTTCCAACCATACCAAGGACGTAGCTATTCTTATTGAATAGTGAACCTTGTAAATTGTTGTGTTCCTTTGGATGTGTGCTTGTTTGTTTTCTCAGTAGGTAATTATATCTTTAACAAGAGACAAAGTTTGTTCTCAATTTTAAGGGAACTTAAAAAAGGAAGAAAGGTGTACCACTGATTCATCCCCCCCCCCCTCAGTGGTTCATTGCTCCAACTGGGTCCTTACAAGTGGCATCAGAGGGGGTTGCCTTTGTTTTCCTTACTGATGGAAAATCTGAATTGAGTGAACAATAAAGGAATTCTGGTATTTGATGGGAAAAACTATTGTATATGGAATGATAGAATGATACTGTATCTCGTGTCTTTTAGTTATGAAGTTCTTGAAGTTGCAATAGTTGGGTTTCCCCCCATTTAAGACAATGTTCCACTTATAAATGTTGACAAAAAGATTCTTGAGAATGATGGAAGAGCCAGGAATGCTATATTATCATCACTCTCTGAAAGTGAGTTCTTAAGAGTAAAAGGAGTGTCCACAGCCAAAGGTATATGGGAAAAACTGGAAAAAATATACGAAGGCAATACAAAAGTCAAGAAGGAAAAACTTCAAATCTGGAGATTGAATTATGAAGACTTGAAGATGGGAGAACATGAATCTGTAGGGGATTTCTTCACCAGGGTAAACGATACTTTTAGTACTATCATATGTCTTGGTGAAGAGCTAAAAGACTCTACTGTGGTGGAAAAAATCATGAGGATTCTTCCTGATAAATTTTATGTGAAGGTTTCTTTATTAGAGGACAGAGACTCAAAAACCTTATCTCTTGATGATTTTCATAGCACACTCATTACTTATGAGATGAGAAGGGAAAAGTCTATGAATACCAAGACAAAGGTTGACAGAGAATTATCTTTCAAGTCCATGAATAAGTAAAATTCTAAGAAGATCTTCATTAAAGAAGATGGTGGTGACTCTGACTCTGAAAGAGAGGTATGTAAAAATATTAACGATATTTTATCCTTGTTTTCAAAAAATGTTAAAAGAGGAACAGGTAAATTCAAGGGAAAACTTCCCTTGAAGTATTTTTAATGTGGAGTCATTGGAAACTTTGTGGATAACTGTCCTCGAAGGGAGAATGAAGAAGACATTCATGAAGAAGAAAGAAATCTAAGAAAATTATGGAAGAAGCAGGGTGGTAAAGGAAAACCAGGAAAAGAAAAGAAGTTCTTCAAATCCAAGAGAAGTGGTCTTCTATCCATAAATGAAGAAGATGAATAAAGTGATGTTGAAGCTGAAAAATTAGTTGAGCATGGTGTTTAGAATACTTTCATTGCAACAGTGAATGATGAAGATTTCAGAAGTAGCAGCTCGGAAGAAGAATAATCTCATCTTGAGATGCATCTGAAAGAAGAATTGAAGGAATGTTTAAGAAATATCAGAAGTCTGGAAAAACTTAACAAAAAGTTGGAAGATGAATGTTCCTCAGCGTACAATCAAGCTAATGTTAGAAAAGAACTTGATATAGAACTTGAATATTTGAAGAAGTCTCTTGAAGATGAGAAAAACCAAAACGAGCACATGATGGTTAAGTTGAAGGAAAAAGTGAAAGATTTAGAAATCATTCAAAAGAAGCTCTCAGAAGTTGAATCAAAAAACATTTGTTTTCAAAACTCAACTACTATTGTTGGTGAAGGCTCTCAACAAGAACATTCTGAGAAAATTAAACAGAAGAATAAAGTGGTTGTTGTGAAGAAGAAAGCTGAGAAAGTTACTTATGTGGACAAGACCAGTGTTACTGGGAACTCTGAAGTATCAAGGAAACCTAAGTCTAACAATGGTGAAAAGAAAAAAAAACATAGAATGTAGAATTCTAGCAGGGAAATCTTGATAACAAAAGAATGGTTGATGGGGCTGAAGAAAGAGCAATAAAGAAGTATCGGAACAAAAGCTTCAGAGGAAGGTACTCCTTCTATGGGTACTGTTGGTATTGTGGTGGATTCGGGCATACAGTGAATATGTGTTGGTTCAATCAACATTATTACCACCACCCCACAAGTTATGAAAGGTAGAGATTGAGGGGGAGTTAGTCTCCTCAAAGGAAGAAGAGTGAGGAGGTTTTCTTGAAGAAATTTGAGAAGAATGAAGTTAAGACAGAAAATAGGATCCAGCCTCTGGAGACCATTTGTGAAAGGTGTGAACAACCCGAACACCTTTCAAAAGGATGTATTGTGCTGTTACCGACTCAAAAAAATTCTTAATTCTCAGAAGCCGAAGGTGAAGAAAGAAGTGAAAGAAGAAAAAGCTCATGTTGTTGAAAATTCTCTAATTGTTACAAAGGAAGAACGACCGTGGATACTTGATAGTGGGTGTTCTTCACATATGAAGGAGACTTGAATTTGCTAAATAATATGAAGAAGTTTAAAGAAGGCACAGTGACATTTGGAAATGATGAATCTTTAAAAATCAAAGGTTTTGGATCAGCCATCATTGGGAAGGAAAAATTGAAGTCCAAGAAAACTCTGTATGTTGATGGGATGAAGCACAACTTGCTGAGTGTATCACAATTGTGTGATGAGGGTAACAAAGTTATCTTCAAGAAAGATGGGTTTATTGTGAAAAGTGAAGAAGATGGGAAGATTGTTACAAGAGGCCAAAAAACCAAAGGGAATCTGTTTCAGGTTGGAAATTCACAAAACTCTTGTTACATGAGCTTAGTGGAATAAAATCAGTTATGGAACAGAAGACTTAGAAACATGTGTCAGAGAAATATGATCAAGTTTTCTCAAAGGGAAAGTGTTCAAGATATTCTAGATTTTCAAAGAAGAAGAGATTGGTGTTTCACTACCTGTCAGAAAGGAAAGATTACAAGTGTTGTGCATAAGAATGTTGACATTTGTTCATAACAACCCCTTAAACTAATACATTCCGATATATGTGGACCGATGAGAAAACAATCAACAAATAGAGAAAGGTAATTCATCACCTTCATTGATGATTTTACTTGCATTATGTGTGTTATTTTTATGAAGCACAAGTCAGATGCCCTGAAAATGTTTAAAAGCTTCAGAAGGAAAGCTGAGAAAGAATGGCAGTACTCTGTGAAGAAGTTGAGAACAGATAATAGTGGTGATTATAGAAGTGAAGAATTTGAAGACTATATTGAGAAGCATGGGATTCATCATGAATATAGTGCTCTATATACACCTCAAAAAATAGGGTTGGTGGAAGGAAGAACAGAAGCTTGGTGGAAATGGGAAGAACCATGTTGCTTGAACATGGCCTTACTCATTACTTTTGGAGGAAAGCTACAAGTACAGCTGTTTATATTCAAAATCAATGTTTCTACAAGCCCCAATCAAACAAGAATCCATATGAACTTTTCTATGGAATTACTCCAAGTATGAAGCATGCTAAGGTTTTTGGGAGCCCATGCATCATAAAGAAGAAAGGTGGAAGTAGTGGAAAATTTGAGCAGAAAGGAGAAGACGAACTTTTTATTGGTTATGCTTCAAAAGGAAGAGGTTATAGATGATTTAACAAAGAAACATGAATAATGGTGGATACAGTTGATGTAAAAGTCATTGAAAATTTGGGGAAAGATAAGCATGTCCAGATAGACAAGGAATATGAGGAAGATGAAGCTAATGATTCTGATAAGGATTCAATGATTTGTAATCCTAATCAAGATGAAGAATCGGATTCCGCCATATCAAGTGATGAGGAAGGCACATGAAAAACTTATCCAAGGCTGATGAAACAATTTCAAGCTCAGAATATTATTGGTGATCAACGTCACACGATTCAGACAAGAAGAACAAGTAATTCTATATCACATACTTTCTTGAATTCCAAAGTGGAACCAAATGGTGTTAAATAAGCCTTTGAGCATCCGGAATGGGTTCAAGACATGAATGAATAATTGGATCAGATTGAAAATAATGAAACATGGGAACTCGTACCCAGGCCTGAAAATAAGAACATTATTGGCACCAAATGGGTCTTCCAAAAGAAGTTGAATGAAGAAGGAGAAGTTATTAGAAATAAAGCAAGGTTGTTTTGCATAGGCTACTCTCAAATTGAAGGAATTGACTTTGAAGAAACTTTTGCTCTGGTATCCAGATTAGAAACTATTATAATCTTTCTTGCTATTGCTGTTCAACGAGGCTACAAAATCTTTCAAATGGATGTTAAATCTACATTTCTTAATGGTGATCTCAAAGAAGAAGTTTATATTGAGCAACCACGTGTCTTTGTTGTTGGGAATAATGAAAGTTATGTGTGAAAGTTGAAGAAAGCCTCGTATGGGCTAATGAAAGCTCCAAGATCATGGTATTCCAAATTGGACACTTGCTTAAAGGAGATGAACTTCAAGAAAGGAAGAGTTTACAACAATCTGTACATCAAGGAAAGCCAAGATCTTTCTCTCATTGTGATTGTCTATGTTGACGACCTTATCTTTGCTGGGAATGATGAAAGAAGATATGAAATGTTTGCTGAAGAAATGAAGAATGTCTTTGAGATTTCCATTTTGGGTGAAATGAGATACTTTCTTGGGTTACAAATTTTGAAACAAAAAGAACTCATTTTTCTCTCCCAAGAAAATTATGCTAAGGAACTTCTCAAGATGTTTGGCATGGAAAACTCAAAACCTGTATCAACTCCTATCTCAGTGGGAATGAATATAAGAAAAGATGATGAAGGAAAAGAAGTTGATCATAAAGAATATCAAAATCTGATTGGATGTTTGTTATACCTGACTACATCATGACCAGATATTGTGTTTTCTGTTACCTTATGTGCAAGATTCCAGAGTGCTTCCAAAGAATAACATCTTATTTCTGGAAAAAGAATTCTCATATACATAAAAGGCGCAGTAGAATTCGGAATCAAGTATAGTGGTTAAAATAACATTTATTTGTTTAGATATTCGGATGCAGATTGGGAAGTAAATGTTGATGATAGAAGATCCACATCTGGTGGAGTGTACTTTATGGGAAAAATTTATGTTGGCTGGTACTCGAAGAAGAAAAATTCGGTGACACTTAGTATGGATGAAGCTGAATATGTTGCTACCACCATGGCTGCTACTCAACTTATCTAGATGAAAACATAGGTGGAAGATTTGTTATTTGAAGTGAAGTTACCCTTTCTCTTGGGCTATGATAATCAAAGCACAATTAATCTTACCAAAAATCCAGTCCAATATTCTTGATCGAAGTATATTGACATCAAATATCATTTCATCAAAGAGCTTGTGGAAAATAATGAACTGAAACTTGAATATGTTTCATCTGTTGAACAAGTTGCTGATATTTTCACGAAACCCTTGCTGAAGGAATCATTCTCAAAATTAAGTTCGAACATGGGTGTCCATCCTCTTTGTCTTCAAGGCTAAGGTATGTTGTTCCTTCCCCTCTCTCTTCTTACCATTGGATTCTTTTGTAAAGGGGGAGAAGTTGTTTGTATCATAAATATATTGTTCCAAGAGAGAGTTGTGGGTAAGCTGTGAACTCGGCATTGTTTGTGTATGTGAACTATTCTAACTGTTTGTTGGAGAGGTTGTAGGAAAGAACTTGAAGTTGTTTACAGGAAGTGTGAAGTTGAAGATTTCATTTTCACTACCTATGGACAACATGGTTTTTCTGTCAATGATTCATCTTTCTTACAATGATTTAGCTCTCGTAGGCTTAGAATTATTGATAAGTAATCTATTGCTTGAGGTTTCAAAGTTTGGTGATTTATGAAAACATGGTTGACAACAAAATCCAAAGGGGGAGATTTTTAGGACCAAGCTGAAGGAAGAGATGGTTTTCATGGATTGTCTTTTGTTTATCTAAATAAAATTTTCATAAAGGAAAGTCACCTTGATTTTATAAGAATTCGGAACCGATAATATTGAACATTTGGAGTATGGAATTCGGAGTCTGAAAATTGAGGAGTTCGTAACTGAGAACCTGGTGATCGAAGAATTCAGAGTCTGTAAATTCAGAGTTTGGAAATTGAGAAGTTCGGAACTGGGAAATTGAAAATTTCCAAAAGCTGGCTGGTAGGATATGTGAAGGTACAAATTGTGACAATGCTATGTTGTTTTGTAACTCTAATTTGTGAGTATATGAAAGTACTCATGATATAATCAAAAGTTGGGTGGTGAAGTCATACCGAGAATATGGAAGAGCCATTCTAAGAACCTGAAGTTCGTAGCGGGAATTTTGGAGTCAACTTCCTCTATCAGAAGTTCGTAGTGGGAAGTTCGGAGTCGACTTGATGAAGAAGAAGCTTGTAGTGAGAAGTTCATAGTCGACTTGCTGAGTCAAAAGTTCGGAGTGAAGAAGTTCGGTGTCGACTTCCTGAAACAAAAGTTCATAGCCAGAAGTGCGGAGTCATGCTGAGAGTTGGTGAAGTCATAACCAGAAGTTATACTGAGATCCAGAGGGGTCATACCGAGAATTCAAAATCTTCTATATCAATGAACAAAAAGGATACTCACCGAGAATGAAGAATTTGTCATATATAAGAAGCAATGAAAATTCATACCGATAAGTAATAAAGAGTCATGTTGATAATTTAAAAGGTGTTATGCCG
Source organism: Viscum album (assembly GCA_963277665.1). NCBI lineage: Eukaryota > Viridiplantae > Streptophyta > Magnoliopsida > Santalales > Viscaceae > Viscum > Viscum album. The sequence continues at coordinate 139,764,762 of OY728139.1, forward strand.
AAGAAGCGGTGAAGATTCATGCCGAGAATTGAATTGATGTCGAAGACTCAAGAAGGATGGATCCGAGAAAGTGATGTCGAGAATTAGGAAGAGAGGATCCGAGAATATGATGCTGAGAAGACAGATGACAGGATCCAAGAATGTGATACTGAGAAACTTTTGTAACATGGTCAGATCCGGAAAAAGCCAAATCTCTAATCAATATAATGGGAAGAACATTCGAGAAGATTCTATAAGCTTTAACAAAGTCTTAATTACTCCGAGATTTCAGGAGAAATTAATATTTGGGTGAATTTATGTGAGCGGGAAAATATTTTGGTTTCCCACCTAAGCACACTTTGGAGCACCTATAAAAGGAGATCAGGGTGCTAAGTAAGTGTGATGATGATGAAGTAGAGAGAGAAGCTCTGAAAATCTAGAGAGAGGAGGAAGAGCTTGGTCAACTGAGTTTCATTGTGGTTTCAATCAAAACAATAATTTGATACTGGTTGACATCGTATTGAGTTTTTTGGATTGAAGAAAATTCGGAGTGGAGATTCGGAATAGGGAATCAGTACTGGTTGTCACTGTATTGAGTTTCTTAGACTGACGAAGACTCAGATTGAAGATTCGGAGTGGATAAAAATTCGGAGTGGAGAATTCGGAGTAGAGATTCGGAATGGGGAATCAGTACTGGCTATCACCGTATTGAGATTCTCAGACTGAGGAATACTCGGATTGAATAATTGGAGTGAAGAAGAAAGTTCAGAGTGGAGATTTCGAAGTGAAGAATTCTGAGTAGAGATTCGGAATGGGAAGTTCGGACTGTAATTGATCTATCTCAAGTCCAAGGAGTCCTTGCATTTCTTCTAGGTAAGGAAGTGAAGATTTTTGCTGAACTTTCTTACACTTGTGTATTTGAAAGGAAGTGCAGGTAACATAAGTTGTTACAAGAAAAGATAATTTTCCCTATTTTTCTAAGAGGGTGTACACGCACTGGAGTGATTGTTTCACAGTGCTTCATGAGTGTAAGGGTATATCCTACTCGTTGTAATCCAAGTATTGTTTTCTTAGTGGATTGTATGGTGCTGGATTGTTTCCAACCATACCAAGGACGTAGCTATTCTTATTGAATAGTGAAACTTGTAAATTGTTGTGTTCCTTTGGATGTGTGCTTGTTTGTTTTCTCAGTAGGGAATTGTATCTTTAATAGGAGAAAAAGTTTGATCTCAATTTTAAGGGAGCTTAAAAAGGAAGAGAGGTGTACCACTGATTCACCCCAACCCCCCCCCCCCACCCCTCTCAGTGGTTCATTGCTCCAACTAGGTCCTTACAATCAGGTAGAAGAATATTCTTCAAATGAAAAAGAGGAAGTAATGAATATGAGAAAACAACTGAAGAAAGTTGAAATACCAGTCATGTTTTGGCTTTTGGATGACTCTCAGTATAATATTGCAGAAATTTTGACAGAACATTGTTTTCACGATATTCGTCTCAACATATGGAAAACTCTTTGTCGCTTAAAAGAGAAAATATTATCTTATGATGAATATAAAAATCATGTCAAGATAATATAAGGGTTGCAATGCCAAATTTACTTGTCATATCTCTCTGTTTCTCGACCTCCAATGGTTGAAAAGTAGCAGAGATCCTGTTAGTGTTCATGCCTTAGCATGTTGAAAAGGTTGCGCCAGTTAATTACCAATGCCCCATCTGGTATTCAAATCAAGGGATGGGTTGGTCATGGAGCACTGCATTTCACCGTACTCTCTAGTCAACAAAGCTCTCCAAAAGTGGCCTCATGCAATGTTATTTCCCATGCCTGGCCAGATCTAGCTGGTTTTGTGCGTAATCAAAGGCTTCCCCAAGAACAGGCCTCAACTAGTTCTTCCCAAAGTCAGGAATATAAAGAACAAGTTGTTGAATTACTCTCGCATCAAGAAAATGAGAATATCAAATGGGCTTCTCGATTAGAGCATGCACATCATCAGGTGACAGAGGTGTCAGAAATATTCCAACGGTCATCTGAGCCATGTGATTTCAGTGGATGTAGGTTGAGGCCTCCGGCCAATTTCCGGACTAAAGTATGAAAAATCAGGATAGATTTTAAGAAAGATTCAGATGTAGTAGCTCAAGAGACACCTCATCTTGCCAGGTTGGGGACTCTTTTAATCCAACCCTCAGAATCAACAGATAGGATTCGAGGAGTTGAGCAGGAAAAACCGGAACAACCCCAATCAACCAGACTGGGGACTTTTTCAAATTCTCAATTTCTCCCTCAATGGAAGTTAGTCTTCTCTCGATTAGAAAAGAGGCCATAAGAGGAATGCAGAGCCGAATTATTAGGAGATTATCCCCAAATTATGGTTCATCAAGAAGTTCATGATGGATCAATCAAACAAAAGGAAATGTTTTATAAAGGACATGGAGGAAGACAGTATCGTAGTAGTGCTGACAGAAAGTATGCAATGCGTTATGCATCGATAAATGTCATCAATTCCATTGTCCCTGATTCCCCGGAACATGAGGCTCACTTAGAGGGATTAGATGAATAAGTTCATGTTCAAGAGGTTGTACACATAGAAAATAATGAAGGAGGTGTGCATACCAGAAGATATAGGGTTTCCCAGGGGCAAGAAATTGCTTTGGGTAATGCCCTTTTGTACTCCAGAAAGGCACATACCAAGGAGAAGGGTAAAAGTCAGGTTACATTCCACACTTCCTCTAGAGAAGGCCAATAACTCTCATTAAGGGAAAGGTTCGCATAGCATGAAGAAGAAATGAAGGAGTTGAGGAGGTTAAATGCAAAACTACTTCAAGGTAGTCTTTCTCCCAAGAATACTGGAGTTAGTCAGTCAATGGAATTTGTTGCAGCTACTAGGGTGGACCAAGAATATCCCCCTTTACAAGTACACCCTCACATGTCCAATCCTATGGGTCATACGCAACAACAACCAGAAATACTACCATCAGTGGTAGTCCTGGTCGCCACACCCATCCAAACTCCAGTCATTGCACCTGCTTAGGTCCAAACTCAACAAGAAGTTTCTCAAAATTTAATGATTATCCTTGAGTCATTAACAGCTCGGTTGGAAGCTATGTAAGGAAATCATGCACAAATTCAACCAAAAAATGGAGCTTACCCTAAATGGTTGGATGCAATTCCTCCCCCATTAAATTTTTTGAGTACCACATTCCCAATTTTTAATGGTTCGGGAGATCCAGAACAACACTTAACACATTTTTTTCTCATTGTGATCCTATGATGGGAAATCCTCAACAACAAGAAGCAGTTAAGCTCAGGTGTTTTGTACAGTCATTACAAGGGCCTGCTTTTGTCTGGTATACAAGCTTGCAATCTTGGTCAATTACTGGGTAGGAAGATCTCTATCAAAGTTTCCTTCTTTAATTCAACTCAACATTGACAAAGATCACAGTTTTCGATCTTAACAATTGTAAGAAAAGGGAGAATGAAATATTTTCATATTTCATTGCTCTCTAGAAGGGATTAACATATCCCTTAAGCTTAGAACTCCCTCAAGAAGAATTTTTTTCTATCTTTTTGGAAAATCTGCATGATGAATTGCGCACACTGTTGATCCCTGTGAAATACACAGGAGGGTTTAGAGACCTTACATCAATCTCTCAGCAGATCCAAGTCTCCCTTACAAAAACCAAGGCTAAAACTCGTGTAATTCCATCAGTTTTAGGAAAGAGAATAGGGAAAGAAGAGACTACTATAGTTACACTTAATCAAGCACATGTGCCTGCTCCAACTTCAAAACCTTCATCATATAGAAGGGATCCACCTCTTTAGAATCAACAAAAACGGCCTCCTCATCATGATTATCCAAGAGATCAAAGGCAGAAACAGTATAAAGATTAGAAAAACAATGTTTCTTCCTTCTGGAATGAACATGTTCATGGATACTTTATCTCGACTCTGGAAAACAACCTGGTTCAGTTGCCAAGGTCGAAAAGGCCGAATAAGGAAGGAGATGAAGACCTCCCCAATTATTACCCATTTCATCAGATGTTGGGGCATCCCATTCAGAAGTGGTTTGTCTTCAAAGAACTCCTACAAAAGATGGTGGAATTTGGATAGGTAAGACTTAAAGGTCATTCAGCCCAGGTAGCATGTTTTACTACTACTGATCCAGAGGAAGAAGGCGAGTGGCACGAAGTCAAAAGTAAAAATGCGCAGAAATATGATAATTGGATGGTTAGGAAAAAAATAAATCGAACTCATGCCATTTTAAAACACAATTGAATCAACCCATTGTGTCTTCTTCTATAAATTCCACAGCAAAACCCCTTTCATCAGAAGGGAAATATTAAAAAAATCAGCATAATTTGATGAAAGAAGAACAGTTATAAGAAGATGAGTTCATGTCAAATCCTAAATTTCCTTTGACTCTGGAAAATTTTATGACATATGCTTCAAAAGCATAGGCACTTCCCCACTAAACAGCATAGCCTGAACTGGCTAATTAGGAAAATTCTTCATCAGATGAAGATTTAATCTTTGGTTCTGTTAACATGATTCATTTAACATATCCTTATTCTAGTCACAATTTTGATCTTGATGAGCCTGAGTTCCCTGTATCAAAAAGAGGATTTAGAGGAAGATACATAAGTCTAGGATACAGGGGAAGACATGGATATTCCAGAAGCCACTATTTCAATCCTACCCCTGATATAACTGTATATGCAGTAGAAACTCATGGAAAATCCCTTCAGCGGGCTCAACAGTAACAAGAAAGTTCTTCCTCACATGGCAGATTTAGTCCCGGCACAATTATTTTGGAAAATCTGTTAGAGGTTACACCTTGTTTCTCTCAGCAAATATATAGACCTATTTGGTCTAATCTACCGAAGCCAGGAGTGTTTCCAACTCATATCCTGATTCAAGATGCATCTATTGCCAAAGCATCAACTTCTAAGGAACCTGAAAACCCACATTTTCATGATGGGAAACGTAGAACTTTAGACCAAAATTATGATGTCTTGAAACATTCGGCCCAGGTTCTGGCCAAGTTATCAATTCTGGATCCATTGAATCGATCAAAAGATCTTCAGGAGGCGCTTATTGAGTCTTTGTCAAGTCCTCAAGAATTCAAAACTGAAATTTCTGCGGTTGAAGTCTACCATATAGAGAATGATCCTGCAGAATTTCGTGCAGTGATATCTTTTACAGATGAAAATGTAGATGATGTTGTACATGGAAATATCATACCTTTGTATCTATCAAGAAAATTCAATGATATAGACATCCGAAGAGCTTTTATTGATAATGGCTCGGGAGTCAATCTCATTCCTATTCGTACAGTCCATTATTTGGGCCTCACCGAATCTGATTTATCTCCTTCTAATTTGATGTTACAAGGATACGATAAGAATGAACAAGAACCTCTGGGTGAAATTACACTCAGAATTTAGTTTGGAGACCTTGTTTCAAATTCAGATTTCATGGTTGTTCATCAGGATAGAACTTTCAACATTTTTCTTGGAAGACCTTGTTTACATCAACATGCGGTCATACCTTCGTCATACCATCAATGTCTCAAATATTGTTTCAATGGCCAAATTGGGACATTGTATGCTGAAAAATCCCCATTCAAAACATGTGAATCTCAATACATTGAAGTATATTTTTATCACATGGAAGGAAAGAAAAAATCAATAGTGAAGAAGGTCAGAAAAATTAATGCTCCATATGGTTTGGAAAAGATTCCAGTAAACCTATTCATACATATGAGTACAGATTATGTGTTTCCTATCAGTCAAATTGACAGGAATGACCCAAATCCAAACACTCTTATGGAAACTTCCATAATGTCAATTATGGAAATAGATCCAGACAGCATGGGAGAAATTGTTGATTGGCCAAGCAGTGATGAAATATTAAATGGAGATGTCTTCATTTCGTCTGCTGAAATCCATAAATTATATACTTCATCAACCATATCAGAAGAAGTCATAGTAATACCAGAGGAAAATAATGATGTCGATTCTCAATCCATCATCTCCTTCCTATCACCTCAGAAAGACCCTTCATCATCAATAGGGTCAGAAATGATACCCTCTTCTTCAAGATGTTCAATTTTTAACTTCTCCTCTGGCCATAGAAGTTATGCTTCATCATATACTATTCAAGTAGAAATATAAGAAGTAACGCATATTGAAGAAGAAGAGTAAGATCTCAGGGATGCTCCTCCAGCATTTAAAGAGGGTGTCTCTACCACTGTGGATGAACTTAGAGAAATAAATTTGGTTACAATAGAAGATCCACGCCCCACTTTAATTAGTGTGTCCATGACTCTTGAAGAGTAAGAAATGCATACTTTATTTTTAAAGAAAAATCGTGATGTATTTTCTTGGAATTATACTGAAATGCCAGGTCTTGATCCTGATGTTTCCACTCATCATTTGGGTTTTCCAGAAGAACATCTAGGATTCAAGCAAGCCGCAAGAAGAACACAACCAACTTATGCCTCCAAAATTGAAGCTGAAGTTGATAATCTTATCAAAGCTAACTTCATCAGATAATTTCAATATCATAAATGGATAGATAATATTTTCCCTGTGAAAAAGAATAAAGGACAAATTAGAGTTTGCATTGACTTCATAGATCTTAATCGGCGTTGTCCCAAGGATGATTGTCCATTTCCTATCACAGAACTCTTAATTGACGCAAAATCTGGATACAAATCTCTTCGCTTCATGGATGGATATTATGGGTACAATCAAATATGAATAGACCCAGAGGATGAGGAGTCTATAGCTTTCAGATCTCCTCAAGGTGTGTTTTTCTATTAGGTAATGCCCTTTGGCCTGAAAAATATAGGTCAACATATCAACGTACCATGCACCATATCTTCAAACCCATTTTAGGGAAATTTGTTGAATGTTATGTAGATGATTTGGTGATTTAATCCAGACAACATTTTGATCACTTGGCTGATCTGGAAATCATATTCAACAAACTTCGACAACATAATTTGAAGATAAACCCCTTAAAATGTGCTTTCAGTGTAACCTTAGGAAAATTTCTTGGCTTTGTTGTATGCCATTGTGGTATCGAAGTTAATCCTGAGAAGAAAAAATCAATACTTGGTATGTCACTTCCTCAAAATTTGAAATAATTTAGAGGACTTCAAGGACACTTGGCCTATATTCGGTGTTTCATTTTCAATTTGGAAGGTAAGGGTTTACCCTCCACCAAATTAATGAAGAAGGGAGTCACCTACCAGTGGACTGAAGAATGTCAAGAAGCATTCGATATTCTCAAGATAAATCTCTTGAGTCCACCATTATTAATGCCACCCGTTGAAGTAAAACCACTTATTATCTATGTTACAGCTTTAGATCGATCATTAGGTTCCTTCTTTGCCCAAAAGAATGATACTGGGAATAAGAACAGCCTTTATTATCTCATTCGGACTATGCTTGAGGCAGAAACTCGATATTCAAGTATTGAAAAGTGCTGCCTAGCATTAATCTTTGCATTTCAAAAATTGAGACACTACCTACAAAATCATGAGGTCCAATTGATATCTCATAATAACCCTCTCAAGTTTATCATTAGTCATCTAATGCTTACAGAATGTCTGGAAAGGTGGGAAGTTATTTTGTAGTAGTTTGATATCCAGTTTATGTCTCAAAAGGCAATAAAGGGCCAAGCTCTGGCCAATTTCCTTGTTGAACACCCATCTGTAGAAGATAAAACTTTAAATGTTGAACTTCCTAATGAGGAAGTCTTCTCTATTCAAGATAATCCTCAAACATGGGAAATATACTTTGATGGTTCCTCCAGAAGTCCAACAGGGAAGAAAATGGAAGATCCTAAATTCAAAAAAGATGGGTTAGGAATCGTGCTTATTTCCCCAGAAAAGGCAGTGCTACCCTATTTCTTCTTATTGTTGGGAGGCGGTACAAATAATGAAGCAAAATATCAAGCTCTCATCATAGACTTGGAATTGGCGCTTGAGATATAGGAGAATCACATAAGGGTAAAAGGTGATTCATATTTGGTAATCAAACAAATCAATGGGGATTATTCCATCAGAAAAGAAGAGGTAATCCCTTTGTGTGATTATGTCAGAGAGTTAATGGTGGAATTTCCTTTGAAACCGAAATTTCATTATGTCCCGTGATCACAAAATGCCTAAGATAATGCACTGGCTAATGTAGCCATAGCCCAGGAAGATCCAAATCTGGAGGAAAAAATCATTAGTATTGCCCACCGTCGTGTAGTTCCACCTTTTGTTCAAATAATAATAGAGGAAATAAATGAAATCAGTCTCATTTCTGAACCATATGTTCATACTATAAGATGGATGACACTTATCATGGAATACCTTCAAAATGGAACACTCCCACCTGATAGAGCCGGGAAAGAACAAGTCTGGAAACGTGTGGTCAATTTTACACTTTATAACAGCACAGATCACCAAAAAATTATCTAAAAGCGAGGTTTTTATGGAATTATCTTCAGATGTATTGATGGTGAAGAGACAGTGGTTGTCATGAGTGAAGATCATGCATGCGTTTGTGGTGCCCACCAGTCTGGACACATACTTTCTGTTCAAATTCAAAGTCTTGGATACTTATGGCCTTCAATATTGCAACATTGTGTTGATTTCACTATAAAGTGTAATTCTTTACAAGTATGTGCCAACTTCATTCATCAACCCCCAAAGTTGCTTCATATAGCTAAATACTCATGGTTATTTTATACATGGGGAATGGATGTAGTAGGACCTTATCCTCCGGCTACATCCAAGCAGTTTAAGTATATTCTTACTGCTACTGATTTCTTTTCCAAATGGGAAGAGGCAATACCTCTCAAAAAAGTTAGTTCAAAAAGAATTTTTAGCTCCGTCAAGTCTAACATCATTACTAGATTTGGTTTCCCTCATACCATATTGATGGATAATGGTACTAACTTCTATTCATCTGATGTGAGAAAGTTGTATCAAGAATACAACATCAAATCCAACCATTCATCTTGGTATCATGCAGCGACCAATGGCCAAATAGATTCATTCAATACGACTCTTTCAAAAATACTGCAAAATATGGTGGATAAAGATAAGAAATCATGGCCAGATAAACTTTTTCATGATTTATGGGCTTATCGGACCACCAGCCGCACTGCTACGCGGTCAAATCCATATTCATTGGTATATGGAATAGAAGCAGTCTTGCTCGTTGAAGTTCAATTACCTTCACTCAGAGTAGCCATTTATGATCAGTCATCCACAGATGAACAATCTCAGAAGTGATGTTATGAATTGGAACGATTAGATGAAAAAAGATTGTGCACCCTGCACCACTTGGAAGTCTATCAGAATCGAATAGCGCGTGATTTCAATAAAAAAGTTTATCTTTGTTCATTCATACAAGGAGAATTGGTATTGGTCCTTAGAACTCCAATGATACCAGGAAAGAAACCTCTAAAGCTTGAACCAAAGTGGGAAGGACCTTATTCAATATAGAATTTCTATTCCAATGGAGCTTATTATTTAATCTCAATGGATGGAGAACTCATTACAACTCCAACCAATGAAAGATTCTTGAAGAAGTATTTTGTGTAACACAAATACACCATTTAGTCCTCACTGAATGACTTTAAACTGCATGGTCCCTTTTTTCCTTGTTGCCGAACATTAAACTGCATATCCCCTCTATCGTCAAACATGACGTTAAACTGTGTCTCCTTTGTTTTCCAACTTGACGTTAAAATTTTCTTCTGAGCTGCAAGATGTTAAACTACCAAGCACCCCACGTCCTAGCTACATGACACTAAACATTACAGAACCCTTTTGTCCCACATGACATCAAATGATGCATCGTTAGGGTTGTTGTTACCTCTTGTTTCTCACACCAAGCATGACTCATGTTAGCTTAGAGTAAGCTTCGACCATAACACCCTCTATGGGCCACTAACCACGCGTAAGTCCCAAAACCATCTTCGGGTTGTCCTCAAGTACAACTCGATCACCAATTCATTATTAATCAAACTACACAGACTTTTATCCTTGCATTTTAGTTTGGGTACGTAGCCAACCTCCCGAGGTTCAAGCCCAAAACCAACATCTTCACATTGGCTCATCTCCATCTCATACATTGTTGATCTGTGAACCCCCCCCCCCCCCCGAAACCAATATATTCACATTGGTTCATTATCATCCTTTCTATATGACGTTAAACTATACAGTCCCCCATTTTACTTGCTGCAAGACATTAAACTCCATAGCAATACGTCCTTGCTACATTACGCTAAACTATACAGCACCAGTCTATGAAAATGACCTTAAACAATTTTCACTTTTATCATGTATGACAATAAACTAAAATAGTCTCTAACACCCTCGCTTGAGAGGGAATCATTATTGACATTGATCTCCAATCGTGATATATTCCAAGGACAACATGAATACATGGCAGTGCCTGAACCTTTAATCTTGGATCCAACCATCATTACACTAAAGCCCCCTTTCACCCTTCACATGTATGAACCAAATTTGTACAGAGTGTATTTCAAGAACTATGTATGGCTTTATTCCCATCCTTATAGGATATGTAGGCACATTCGAGAATCCCTAGAACCCAACCCCAAGCCTTTGGGCCTAACCCCAAACTCCACTATTAGTCCCTTGGCTGAAAGGTCCCCCTATGAGCACATGAATGTGGTATGAATACCCTGGTCGTCATTCACATCAGGTTTATAACAAACACACAATGTGTCTTCCTCATTATGGTTTGAACTCTACGACCATAAACTAAGATCTCTTATGCTCTCATCCCACATGATGTTAAACTGTATTTCAAGAACTACATATGGCTTGATTCTCATCCTAATGAGATATATAGTGAAGTACAACATCTCAATTCAGGACCCAACCGCAACATGATAATGGTCAGCATTGGTCTATGTATCTTCTTCATGCATTGGACAATACCCATTTGTATGTGTCATAATCCTAACCATAAATACTTCCATATCTCCATAACCCTTTTCTTGACTTCTAGTTACAAAATTTCTGATACCCAGGAATTATTTTTCCTCACCATGCAGCACGTGCCCTTAGAAATCCTTTCATAAGTAATCTACATAACAGACCTGTTAGCCAAAATATGCAATTATTTGATGATTTAGTCAATGACCTTAAGTGGCCCTGCATAATTCAAACCCCCTAACGAGTTTTTCAAATAGTGGTAACTTCATTCTTGGGGGGAAACCTCTTTTGTCCTTAATTTTCTTAATGATGATATTTAGGGATCCATAAAAACAGTCATCCTTAACATATTTGTCCAATACTCTTTTTCATGATCTGAAAGTATTTAAGTCTATGGTTTATATTTCCCTTCCATACGATTGGGTCAAACCTTCACAGGAGTGAAATTCATCCAATTTTTTTGACAATATTGATTGAGAATATCCTCTCCATAATCAAGTACCTCTCTCCAAATAGCAGACTATGTTCTTTGAAAAATTTGAATCTCCATAAACATCCAATGGCTTCTAGTAATAGAAAAGTAAAATTTCTGAGAGTTCTTTTGCTTGAGTATGCAGCATGTGTCCCTAGGTGGCCTTGCATAAGTATTCTAGATAACGGACCTATCAGCCAAAAGATCATATTCTTTGACTATATAGCCAATGCCCTTAAGTGGCTCTGCATAATTCAACCCCCTAACGGGTTTGTCAAATAGTGGTAACTTCACTCTTAGGAAATAGTTCCTCTAATTCCTTTTAGCCCTTCTTTCATATCATCCCTCAAACTCAAAATTTCATAATTCATAGTTTACATGTTTACCTCCATACTTGAATGTGGTAATATGTTTTCAAACAAATTATCAAGGAATTGAGTCAATTTTAATCCATTCGGACAAATCTATTTGACCTTAAATGTTAGCCTTTTTATGTCCGACATGCATGAATTTAAACTTCCAACAAAATACAGGGTACTCATTAACTTGGAAACTTGTAAAAGTAACTCTGAACAAAATTTGAGTCCCAGCTTGCGAAACGTACATATTATATGATTTAAGAAATATTGAGCAACAAAAGATCAGAAGTTTGTGGGGTTGTTTGTATAATCCTAGAAAAAATCAAATTATGCTTACTAGGCCCATTGGATTAGGTAAAAAAAATATAAGTAATTATCAAGAGAATGCAGGAACAAATGATTGAAGATGAAATTTCTTTTTCATTAATGCACAATATTATAAGAACATCCACATATTGGAGTATCTTCTATTTTTTAATAATTACAAGAGGCTTTCAACATAACTTTTCATTTGATTTACGGCATCCTGAGATTCATCAGAAGCCAATGGAAGTTCATTCACTCGACCAGATTCACTCTTTTCAGCTTGACGGAGTGCCTTCTTGGCATTTGTGATGGCTTTCATTCCATTCATTTAGACTCTTTCCAATGAATTGTTAAGCTGGTCAAGTTCCCCAGTAACGACATCTAACTATTGCTGAAGATGCATCTATTGGACAACATTCTCCTTGATCTTATGCTTTAAATCCTTCAGATTTGTAGCATGATCAGCCTCAGCTCAGGACACCACAGCCTCAAATTCGCCGATATTGGTCAACAGCCTCTCTCTGGTCAGATCTTGATGGCACTTTTTCTCCTACTCCCTCCTTAAGATGACATGTTTCACCATAGTATAGATCTCTTAATATCCAAAACCACCAAGTCCCAGCATGATGAACAAGGATGATAGTCGCGGGATCTTAAAAGATATCTCTTCAAGAGGCACTTCAGATATGATCTTCCATATATTCTTCCATGCCTTCCGATGTGAGAATTAGAGCGCCTTTTTCACCTCTGGGTATGATTCTGCATCACTATCACAGGGGGGAATATAATCCGGGATTAATGCACTTAAGGAAGTTCCTTGTTCTGCTCCTTCCCCCTTGACCCTTGGTACTTCACTTTCTACTCCTGTTGAGGCTGAGGCTGAGGCTTGACCTCTAGATCTAGACATTGAAATTGATAGCCCTGCATAGTCAATTGAAATATTTGGTTAGTTCCAAAGGATATCCAATGTTGATTAGCTTTCTTGAAAATTAAGTACAGCCACAAATATTATCATATTTTACCCAACAGTAGATTATCAGCATGAGAAGGCTCCTCCCCATCTTTTCTAGCTTCAACAAGATTTTCAGGATAGATTTCAGGAAGCTCTATTGGGTTAAGATCCACTTGAGCTAGTGTCTCTGTAATGATAGGTTTGTCTCTACCCCCTTCAGGCATCGGCATCTTGCTCATACGGAACTGCACATTTCAACCAATCATGGTCAGAGATGTAATAAACAATTTCCACAGGATGAAGGATAACACTCACATCCAAAATATTCTAAATCACATGGTAATTTAACAAGATCTAAAATTTCATCAAAATACATGCCAAGTTTCATCATTTCATTCATTGATATCTCAGATTCCTGGTTAGTCTCACCAGTGGGATCATTTGACATGTCTTCCTGGAAAACCTCCTCTTGCAGCCTCCGACCCTGAATAGCTTCCTTAGAGAAAATTGTGGAGTCAGTTGTAATGGTCACCAAATGTTCTGGTTCATGTGTTGAACCTAAAGCATTACATAGTGGAAGTAAGTTGATGTCTTCATTCAACGTTCTATAAAGTATTGTTAATTTACTAGAAGTAGGATCTTCTCTCCTTGCAGTAGCAATAGGAGCAGTACAGGGAATAGAAGTTGGCTCTTCTTCTCTCCTCATTTCTTTAGGATCATTCAAGTCAGAATGAATTTACGACTGTTCGCCAGCACCCTTCGTCGTCCTCATAGGAGGGTCAGTCCTCTCCCTAAAATGGGAAATCAAAGAAGCCCCTTCAATCCCAAGAAGTGTGATAAATCTTTTCATGAGTTAGGATTCATGACTATCCAAAGGACTTAACACTACTGATGAAGTGTTTAGCTGTGGACTTCTTCCTTCGATGACTTTTCTTCTTTGACTTTTTGGGTGTGTTGACATTGTCACCTCCAAATACATGTATTGGAGAGTAAAAATCCTTTTCTAACTCCTCATCCATGGATTTCTAGCCTGCAGATACCTCACCCGGCTCGCGAGGAGATACAGCGGCTCTAATAGTGGTGCCACCAGGTCTATACTGCAGTGAAGGGACCTCAGTAGTTTCTTTATTAACAAGATATAGGATGAAGAAATTAATTTCCTCAAGTAACAAATATTTTACTGAAATTAAGTTGCAAAGCAGATAAGGAAAGAAATTTACATCTTCAGGAGCCACGTAATCATGCCACTCCTCATCTACTGAAGCACTGATCCCCTCAGTGGTGCCTCGATTCATCATTTCCTTCACACATTTGGTAATAGGAATGGAATCATTAATGGAATATAAGAGCATTTCCAGCTCTCTTATGCAAGCCTGCACTTCATCGGGGTTATCCTCGAAGCGGATATCAGCAAAAGCCCAGAGATTCCCCACTCTAGGGATATGTATCCCTTCGCATGAGTCCATCTAGGAGGTTTCAGCATCACAATATAAACTCTGCCATGTCTAGAGAGCCTCTGGTCATAAATATTCAGCATGTGCACCAGAAGTCCGCGAGGAGGGTCCTACAATTCGGGACTTCAACTTCTTCCCAACTCCTGTAATCACTGATAAATGATAAGAAAATTAAAATTGAAACTTTTTGCTCTATAAAATAATGGTGACAAGATTGCCTCAATGATATAACTCACCAGGAGTCGATGGAGTAGGTCTCTTGACTCTGTCAGGAGGATTATATCTAGCACGAGGCCGCTTTGATGCATGTCGTGCCTCATCATCCCCATCCTGGGAATCCAGTGAATCAACCCTGGGTAAGGAACTCGGTGAATCAAATATGGGTGAGGAAAAATCACCTTTTAAATGAAGGGATTCTTTCCTGACAGTTCTCTTTTTTTTCACCCGAGGGTCTAGATGATTCAGTACCCCTTCTGGGTATGATGCTACCTAGTTCTCAGCATACCATGTAGTCAATTGACTCGCCACTCCAACAACTGGTAGATCAAACACTGCCCCATTTTTCTCCATAGCTGTCAGCAACCATAGTTGTCAGGAAACCATTGGATGCTTCTCTGACCTGATGTGCACAGGTGGGGATACAACAATCTACTGCAGACACTTGAATTGGCGTGCAAATCTATATGGAGCATAGGCCACGTATATAATCTATCCGTAAATTCTGGTGGCCAATACACCATCTCTATAAGCCAACATATATGACCTCAATTCCATGATAGTTGTTCCGCCATAAACTAACCGCCCAGTTGGCAGGTTTCCATAAATAAAGAAATGAAATTCCCTCAACATGCTCAGCCTGACCTTCAAATCATAGGGATTGAGGGAAAATGGAGAAATTACAGAAAATACTTGCACCAATGGCCTAAAAGAACATCAAGGAACCTATAATTCGCTCTGTACAGCATATGTCCTGAAGTGAGTGGCGATCCATCCCCACAAAACATGGAATTGTCCCACTATTCTCAAAGGAGACTTACCCATATATACATGGAGTAAGATCCTGTGAATCTTCACCAAAATCAGGGTGGCCAACCTAACCATTTTTTTCTCAGCCAACATGGTTGCAACAACGAAGGTCCCTGGCCTGATGCCTCCATTCGAATACCTAACTAGCATAATATAAACACTGAGCCACCAAGATAAAAATCCCGCTAGATGGGTCTTCTCTGGGATTCTCTAATCCACTTCATACCCCCACTTTTCAAATTCTCCTGCTTCTAGAGTTGGCCAAAATGTGCCAAGAGTACCCCTATTCTCTATTCTGGGGAAACTGGTAGGATGAGTACAAGTGGTCCCATTCTCTTTCTTCTTGATGAGAAACATATCCATCCACTTCTCTGGATGAATATCCTTTCATGAATGAGTTTTGGTGGTCTTTGAATTCTTGAGCTTGTGGAAAATTTTCAATAACTCTCAAGCCAAAGTCAAAGTCTTATCCAAATAATTCTAGGTCACCTTGGGGGGGTGAATTCATCATACATATCTCCCAAAATTTGAGTACCTGAGATCTTGTAGAAATCCCATAAGAATATTCCTACTTCTCCATGAGTTAGATGGAAATAATTGGTTTTCAGGCTCCAGTGACAGATTAGATCTGGCATAAAATTATCATTCCTATAAACTTATGTTTTCATAGCCCAGACGACTTCATCTATTGCGGCTCCCTTTAGATCCTTGACAAACTCTGCACAAGTTTGTTTCACCCAATATTCCCACATCCAATTCAGATTCACACCTCCTCCGGGACGGAAATACCAACTCTTTTTCCATCCCTTGGATTGATCCATCTGAGAATTTCGGAAAATAGAGGGATAGCAATGAGGCTTCAACTTAGGCTTGTGATATTTCAGATCTGGAGCACATGGGGTATGATGCATTATGTCTACCTTCTCCACTGTTCCAGCATTGAAAAATGATCCTGTAACTGATACATTTACTGAAGCAAAATTTGTGTAAGTCTGACACTAGGAGTGAGGAATATAAATCTTTTTCCTATGGAACGTTGACTCATTGCAGATGACTGTGGCCATATAAAGGCAAGTAAATGATCTGTGGGAAATTGACATGATATTTCTTCAAATACTTAGCCAAATTTGGGAGAGTCCTATCACAGATATCATAATAATCATAGCTAACAATGTTCATCATATCACCTATTCTCTTGATTGCCAACTCATCAGCTGATCCAATTCTTCTAGGAGCCATTGAATCTTCACAAGGATCAAACAGTTAACATTTAAATAAGTCTTTTTTTATGAAATACTTGTGAAGAAAACAAAAAAATGGCCAAGGCATTAAGGTGTGCAATTATTTCCATGAAATTTTTGCCACACAAGTATTTCCGTGCAAGTCAAAATCTTACTGAAGAAGCATGACACAAAGAAAAGCGATCTACCGAGAAAATGAAGACACTTGAATGATGAAATCTCAAATTCTTTGAAGGTAGGATGGTTTGCACGAAGTAACACCCATAAATATAGGCGATCCTGCAAACCTGTGCACTGGAACTTGCACGCCGGAACCTGCGCACCAATATCTGTGTGCCGTCGAACCCTTGTTTCTTGTTTTCCTCAGAGTCAAATCCTCATTTCCTTTTTTGGATCCAACTCTAAGGGGGGACTTTTTTTGATGCTATTTTCTGTCATAGATCCCAAAGAATGGGAAAGGGGAATACCTTAAGCACAAAGAGAGTCATCCTTTTAAGAACATCAAAAATTGAAAAAGGCATGAACAAGGAACCCTTTAGGAAGGAGGTGCACAATTTTCCTTCTGGTCGCGCAAGTCACTTGCACACCACATATGGGTTGCGCAATTCACTTGTGTGCCCTATTCCTTTTTTTCTCCCAAGGTGCCCAGTGGCCTATAAATAGCCCCTGTGGGCCCCCCATTTCGATGAAGAATTTTCCAAAACTCAGATTCAAGATCTGGTCACCCAAATCTTTTTCTGATGTCTTTCGAACACTTCTATGGTAATTCTTTACCTATAATGAAGCTATAATAAGGAAGAATAAGGCCTAAGTATTATAACTCATCAACACTTGTGCGCCTATGTTTCCAACCTTTAAGGGAAGTAAAGACACTTGTGCGCCACCTTTACCTCTCAAGGGAACTTGCACGCCACCCTTTTGGAAGCCTCAAGGGATGATACTAAGAACTTGAGTTCAAAGTCACCCAATTATTACCCTATGGATTCTTCATCACCCAAGGTGACTCATGTCACACAAGTATAGTTTCCCGACTAGGACTTGTGTGCCAGAAAATACTTGCATGCCTCTTTCCTAGGAACCTCCTTTCCTCAAATCCACTTCTCTTCTTCAAGATATGGCCTTCAAAACCCACTTCAAAGCCATTTATGGCATGGTTCCTTTATTGTCTTCCTTATCTAAGAGGAATTAATTGGTCCTCCTTCTCCGGAGTAAGTCCCAATCATAATTTCATTTAACTTTGGGCCTCCTTCTTAGGAGTATGCCCCATTCTTAATTTCTTTTGATTTGGGCTTACTTTTCAGGAATAAAACCCAATCATAAGTCCCTCTTAATTTGGGCTTCCTGTTTAGGAGTAAGTCCTGATTTAAAATTCCAAATCTTTATAAAGTACAAAAACCTTTATGGACCCTTATCCTGGGATTCTTTCCTGAACTAAGTCTTGATCTTCATTTACTTGGGCCATCATACATACGTAAGCCCCACATCATTTCTTATAACTGCATCTTTCATGGTACAATCGTTAAATTTTCTGATACCTCTTTTTTCTCACACCGATTATGAATCACGTGGGATTAGATCTTAAAATTAATTATTAAATCTCTCTTTGGTCCATTAATCATGAAAAAACCTCATACTTCTTCACTTGAACTACGTAGACTTTGATCACTGCCTTAAAATTAGAGTACATAGGAAGACTTTATAAGGTTCAATCCTATCTTTCATTAATTATTTTCCATCCCACACGACGTTAAACTATATCCTTTCCTATCGAACTACATGGGTTCTGATTAATTTCTTTTTAACAAGGATATCTAGGTAGCCCATCTACAGGTACGATCCCAACTCTGAAATAATCCATGTCTTTCTAAACGACAATAAACATCAAGTGCCCCACTGAGTGGCTTTAAAACCAGTATGGTTATCATAATGACCAATAGATTTCTATATAATGTGTTGAAGGATACCATTGACTAATAATCTCTGATAAATACGTATGATTCTCTATCGATGAAGAACCTCAAATACATATAAAAGATTCTCTAAATCCCATACCTATAAATCATTGATTTCTAAATCTAAAAGAAAACTCATTTTTCATGCATGGTGAATTAATAAGGATTCGTGAACATAACTTAAATCTATAAGAGAGTCCTGGAGTAGGAAATAATTCCCCCAAAAAAGGTGTGATGAGCCTAACCACCCATCCTCTCAACAAATGAAAATTCTCAAGCCTCATTAGTACACAAATAATAAGAACCTACCTTTGGAAAGTATGTCCAAATGGATATAGAATCATTGGGTGTTTGTGGTTCTACAAATAAACTCGTTAGAAATTGATTAGAAAAGTTTGAAACATAAAAAAACAAGTTCCTCCACATTTCTGGAAGAAACAGTTGGGATGTTGAGTGAGATCACTAAAGCTCTGATCTCCCTCCTGAGTCCCTGCTCGAAGGTCCGGGCCCTGAAGAATGGGTCCTACACCATATTTGTGGAGTAGCGTGACAGGTGTGTGAACCTCGCTGAGTACTGAGTCACAGTCATGCTACCCTGATGCAGATGAAGTAGCTCCAGAATTTGCACTATGAGAAGAGTTGCTGGAACAAACTTCTCCCAAAATAGGCTCTCAAAGTCTACCTAGAGAAGCGTCACCTCATCCTGGACCTAGAGCATCAAGATCCATCATCTTCCTGTTTCTGTCGGTAGAATTCATGTAGAAAGAATCACCATGAGGTCTACTAGTGTCCCTAACAGTCAGAAAACTCTCACCATAGCCTCCAGCTAATCCTCAGCTGCCTATGGGTCTGTCCCTCCCCTGAACCTGGGTGGCCTCTGGAGCTGGAACTCATGAAACACGCTCAGTCGGCGTGCACCGTCTGCTGCTGGGGCTAGTGGTATCAGTGGCCCAATGGGGATTGGTACTGCTGGTACCTCCACTGGTGTCTCTACTAAAAAAGGGCCCTACACTGAGGCCTTGTCACTTGATGGGCTATTAGTGTGTACAACTCTCGGATGTATAGTGGGTTGTCTGTGTGGAGGTATCCTGAAAAGAAACAGGTGTTCCATGGTTAAAAAGTTATACCTTGTGAGCATAAAGTTATATCATGTGAGCTGACTCAAAATATCACAAAGAAAGCATTTGAAAACACGCATGAAATCAGTGTTTTCATGCACTGAGTTTGAAATCAGAAGTCAGGGTCCCGGTGTATGGATACATCAGCCGCCACATTAACACTAGACTCCCTGAACAGAAAACCTCACTCATTACCCTTAACAATATTGCTTCACAAAAAAGATCAGAGTCCTAGTTTTATGGTAGAACTGACTCCTCTGATACCAATTTTTCACAACCCATCCCCTGGGGCCCGTGTCGTGACTACCCCAAGCATGTCTTCCATAGGCTAGGGGTTGGCGACTACAACCAAAGACGTAATTCCCAAAAACTGGGAAGGAATTTCCTTTATAACCTATAAACACTCACAACCAAGTACCTAGAATGATACCAACACAAGTAAACTATATAATAAAAAGAGTGCTGAAAGATAAAAGGTGCCAGAATACATGCCCAGCAGTAAAGGTACAAGAAACTGAAAGTATAAGTACAACTGAGGAAAAAGGAAAAACAGTTATTGGGTCATCCATTGAGGTTCCTATATTAAGGGTAGGTACAGATCGCCTCCTCATAATTCCACTTCCGTCTATCTCCTCCATGTACCAACACTCTGTATGGTCCACCTCCGAGTACTGTCCAATCCTGGTACTCTCAGTCTCATTCAGCGTTGTCCATCATCTGTATCCCACACAACAAGGTTCGGGCATAGCCCGTGTAGGGGTGAGTATAACGATACTCAGTAGGGACCCCGAGACCCTCATGGTCTAACAAAATCCACCAAGGATAAACCACAAAGAAAGAAATCAATAGATAAACCTACTTAGGTATATTCCTATACATATACCTAAGTTATCAAGTAATCCACCTCAATCATGAGTAAAACACAGAAAAACTAACTCAGGTCAAACCGGGATTTTATTCTAGGGGGTAGTATCAAGTAACATCCCCAGTAACATTGTCGAAACCTCAGCTGTTGGAGAACTCCTCCTCAATCGAGTACAGTGGGCCTACCGTGAAACCTAGCGTGCTTCCCACTAACCTTGGACTCTTGAGGTACTCCTCCTATTGAGTACCGTGGATCTTCCACATCACCAAGTGTGCTCCCCACCGTGGGTCTACCGTGTCACCAAGCATGCTCCCCCTCATAGTCTGATAAGGTACTCCTCCTGTCGAGTACCGTGGGTCTTCTGCGACACCAAGTCGCTCACCACTATCTGGTTTCTTTGAAACCAAGGTGCTCTCCACTGGGCTAGTCGATTCACTCTGAGTCGTAATGGTTTGTAGTCGTCAGGTCACACCCAGCTACTAGGTCTCTGCACTACACTCGGTCATCTCCAGGAGGATCCGCTCCATGAGCTACTGGTCGATTCTACAGCTGTCACAAAGTCCCATGAAGAATTATCTCAAAGTTCTTGCACCTCAAAGGGGTTTCAACATAGCAGAAGATGCATCAATTAGATGCCTGGTTTGTGAGTTATTAGCCTTTTTGTCCTAGGGGCCCAGTTGGATTCGTGCTCGAGCCAACCTGACTATTTCCCATCTCAATCCAAAACTCCAATGGAGTATACTCAAAGGGACCATCTCTCTCCAAGATTTACAGCATCGCTGACGGTTCGAAAAACGAACGTCCAGTGCCAAAGATTTGGCCAAAGAAAGTAAAGGGGAATAGTGGGCTCGGGTCCGGTCCAGCCCCGCAGGCCACGAGGGGCCGTAGAGAGTCACGAGGGAAGCTTGGTTGTGGAGGGTTCCACGAGGGCATGAGGACATGGGGAAGCTTGGAGGGTTGTTGGCGGTGCGAGCCGAGGCGGCTCGGAGGGCCGCGGACGGCACGGCCAGTGGGGGGCGCGGCTGGGATGGCTCATCCGGCGGGTGGTAAGTTCTGTGGGCGGTGCAACTAGGGTGGCTCAGCCGCAGGGTGTGTGATCCGGGGTGCGGGGCTGGTTCTGCCCAGGGCAGTGCAATGTGGCAAGGGCACGTAGCCAGTTTGGCCAGGAGGCCGAAGCACTGCGGGGGTGGAGTGGGTCACGGTGGCTGCGGATGGTGGCACTGTTGCCTTTATTGCCTTCATCGCCTTCCTTCAATCCGAAGAACACCACAAAGAATAACGGCAGAGGGTTCAGTCCAGGTTGGTTTTTCCCACAGTCACCACATTAGGGTGGTAGCATTTGGCTCAACAAGAAATAAGATTAGTGAACTTCAAACTTTATGACCATCACAACGATTCTTTCCCAAACCGCAAAGAAATCAGTGAAAGTGTTATCATGCAAATAAACCCCCTACCTCATATTTTTCGTTGATGATGATGAGGAGGGAATGTAGGTCATAGAATATGTCCCACATTGGTTGCCTCCACAAGTTGCTTCAGAGGAAGAAGTCGAAGATGTCCCTTGTTAGCGTTCCTCGTAGAGGAAGCGTTCTTCGTGGAGAAAGCATTCTTCATTGGAGAAGCATTATCCATATTCCACCCAAAAGTAAATTGGTGCCAAAATAATATATTAAGCCATCTATTATTTTGTTGGAAAGAATTCAAAAATATAAAATTAATTATGGTGGGTGGCATAATTAAAGAATGAAGTTTGGCACAATTAATTATGGAGGAAGCCCAAGAGGCTCCTCCACATTAATGAGGGAGTTGAGAGGTTTTCCACTCCCCCCATTAATGGGTGTCGGGTGATCCCCTCCCCCAAATTAAAATTGGGAGGTTCTGAGATCTCAGGTTGTCCCCACCACAATAAATCTAGAAGATGAGGTTTATATACGATGGACCCCACCCCTGAACATCCACATGGGAGGGTGGTTACAACAATATAAAATAAAACATGTGTTAATTTTATTTTATTATTTCCATACAAATCCCAAAAACTAACTTCCACCCTCGACCAATCGTCATTGAGGTGAATGTTTCTTTAAGATAATACTGGAGATTCAAGTTCAACGGTGCCCTCGGATTTCAATTCTGAGCATCAGTTTAAAAGTTATAATAACTCACTCGTACGTTTACTGAATGTACCTGAAATAAAGTTTATAAATTAATTCTGAGAACTTTGAGCCTCAAAATCATGTGCTTTCAACCTTCATAGACTCGTAAAATTCCCATTTAATTAAAAAATACATGGGAATTCCAGGTCTTTAGAGTCCCAGCTGGCCTCTCAGCAAATCCATGGGTACCAACCCGTCTAATCGTGGTCTATAAGAAACCATCACTCAACCCTATAGATTAAATTCAAGAATCCCATCATAATAGTACTTGTTTAATGGGAAGGTCCCCACATGTGTGGTTCAACTAAAACACACTACCATCATGATTTCCTATCAAAAAAATCGACGTCGCCTATGTGTTTCCCCTCTCCTTAAGGGATCCTCCATAGCGGTTCCTATCTCATAACATGTCATTCACAAGTTCCAACAGGGCCCTCACATCACATAAGATTTCAAAAAAAATTCCAAAACATGTAAATATGACAATCAGGAATCCACATCACATAGCTTTACTAAGGTAACACAATGTATCATCCGGTCCTTTAACATTTTCAATCCAAATAAATTTACAAATCCATTTCCAAACCATTTCTAAAATCACCATGAAACACCGCCTTCATGTACAAAATGTAAAATGTGCCTTTAAATTTCAAATCAAAAACCACTTAAACCCATTACAAAATACCTATAAAATAACTAAGGAACTACACATTTTATAACAAGCTTGAAACCCTTCTTAAATCAAAGAAGCCCATTATAAAAACATAAAATAACTATTTAACATCACATTCACACCAAAACCCATGAACTTTTCCAAAATTACCACAACATAAAATTTACCCTCATTAAAATCACATAATAACCCATTTTCATTCATCTCAACATGAAAAATTATTTTAAATACACCAAATATATTTTTAAATACTAATCACACACCCAAATCCATTATGGAAACCACTTTTTAGCATTAAAATGTCAAGAATTCTAAAACAATCTTTGGAACATATTATAATGAATAATACACATGTTATAACTTGAAGAAAAAAAATCATGATTTAGAAATCGAGTAGCTATTTTAGGAAAAATATATATGAAAAGTAGTAGGATTCATTGAGAAACCATGGTTCTAGTAAACATTATTCCAAAGGGCCATTATCATTTGTTTTTCTATCCCTGTGTGCACCCTAGGCACATATGGATGTTCCAGAATCCCATGAAACTCTTCAAGAATCCATAAAATAACCCAAAAACCTTTTTAAAGAAACATAATACTCTTTAAACCAATACAATTATCCACTCATAAGTGTCACACCATAAAAGTCACTAATTTCTACATACAACACCCAACTCACAACCCAATAAGATTTAAAAAAGATAATAAAGGGAAAACCGACCCAAAGCACCCAATTTCACATTAAAAGATCAATATAAATTTAATCAAACACCTTGTGGGAATTTAAATATATTCGTAATTAAATAAACCCTTAGAAACCCATTTCTCATCCATTTTTCACCATGAAAACACCAAACCAATTTATACTAACACACCACAAGCATGATAGAAACATGTGAAATCATTAATGGAAATATCAAGAATATATTAAATATTAATGAAATTAAATGTATGGATACAACTAACTCAATTATGTGGTAGTGTAACAAGACTTTAGGGGAAGGAAGAATACGCCCCAAGAGACAATCTTCACACCCTAACATCAATGAAATTGAACCACACATCAACCCAAAACATTAGAGTTATTCCAAGATGGAAACCACCAAGAATATAAAAAGAAACCAAGAGAGTATAAATTAAAAATGGATGAATACCAATGGAGAAATAGTGAGGAGTCCTAACCTTTTAATTTGAGTGAAGAATCGCTAAGAAACCCCCTTTAAATCAACTGGTGGGGCTTTGAGGAGCCAAAATCATCCATGGGAGGCGTCCGGGTTGGTAGAATATATGTGTGGTGTCCAAGAGAAGAAACCCCACTAAGAAAAAGTATAAATGACAAGAAAATACCCTTCTTAAGGTAGGTTTCACGGTAATCTCACATTGTTAAAAAAAATATGCAAAAACTGTGCAATTCCCCATTGTCAAGTGTTGCATGGGATTCACACTTAGGTCATATGGAATTTTAACCATGTGAGTTAACCATGTGACATGTGCATAATTAGGATGTATGGTTAAATTAATCATGATCCTTAATCATGAAACCTATAATAAGTCCTTAAATTTAACACTTTTCTCCCAAAAACTCCTCTTATTCAAGGGGTTAAACCATCCAATGAATACACCCTACAAATAAGTGACACTAGGGGTGTAACAAACACTTATACCAAGACGTTTTATCCCCATACTTCTCACACTAACCATGAATAAGTCCAAAAACCACCTAGAAACTCCAAAACTCAAAAATTCAAACTAGGAACTCAACCCAAACCTCATCCAAAAGAACCAAAGCCTATAAATGGATAAAAAAAATTACATGATTGGGTTTTGAAATTTTATTGTATAATATTTATATTATAATTTTATAATTTATTCATTATATATATTTAATAAATTTAATATCATAATTATGTCTCGAAGATGTCACAAAAATACTATATTTCTTAAAAAATACTAAATTATTTACTATTCCCCAAAAATTTAACTTTTTTATAAAATGATCAAAATTTATCCCAGACTATTTTCCGACATGTAGATTTTAAAAACAAACTCAATTTTATGAAAATAATATTCTAATAATGATAAATTTAATAAAATCATCATTTATTCAATAATTTCTATTTTTAATGTTTTAACTTATTTTACAAAACTTTGAAAAATTAATTATGCTCTCATAAAATTATCATATAATTATAACAAAATGAAATATTAATTCCTAAATATTTTCTATAAAGATTATGTTCCTTTTAAATCATTAAATTATTTATATAATTGTAAATAAGCATTTACCTTTAACAGAAATACCAACAATTACATTATCATTTATTTACTTATTCTATGATATAAATATATCATATTCTCATTTATGAGATACCCAAATTTTATTTGTACATTCATTGGCTAGGTTATTATTCTAATGGAAACATGATTCATAATTGTAAAATTTCTATTGCAACGATCAGGTTGATATTTAATAGTATATCACTATTAGTTTAAGATATAAGTTAGTGAATAAATTGAATTGATTTAAGAAGATACATACTGTTAGATATCAGGGTGTTACATTAATCATATGGGGTATATATACATCAAATATCAATTAGAACTTTCTATGTTTATCCCAAATTATTCTCATCACCTTACATTTCAATGAGTATTAAATTTCTTAATCTTAGGATCATCAATAAATTTATCAACCCTTAAAGAAAATACCATTACATAAAAACTCTAGAAACCCTATATATAAACACTTAAATAATTCAACATCATTCATAAACCATTAACCAATAATCTTTATATTATTCCTGAATAATTCCATCCTATAATAAAAATAATGAATTGTGTCCTAATATTCATCAATGTCAATAAAATCCTGATTCTTACTTTAAACATATGAAAAATTGTTAAAATAGTTCATGATTTCCACATATTATGTGAAGTTTTATTGTCTTGAGCTTAAAAATATATTTCCATAAAAACCCTTTATTCTTATGATCATTTTCATTCCCTTATCTTTATTTTATCATTTTTTTCTGGGATGTTTGTTATTTTATGACATCATTTTCCTCATTTGATACATCTTCTTATTCCTCAGAGATATTTCTCTTAGTTATTCTTCCTACATTCTTAATCTATATGAAGTTGAATTATTTTCATATTATGATCTTTATTACCAAAAAATCCATGAAACACAATTTGTTTATTTATTGTTTTAGGAAACTCTCCATGGTTCACATGGTTAAACATAACTCAATATACATTTTTAGGAATAATGACAAGAGTTTCATTCTAGATATTCTCTCATATGAATATTCATTTCTACAACCATCGCATTATCCTTTACATCCATTGTTAACTTGGATCATGTTGGTTCTATCCATTTACTAAAATAAAATTAATTATAGTGATTATAACAAATAAACTTATAATAAAAAATCTTATGTGGAGGAAAAATACTAATATATACTTAACCATATCATCTTCCATTAAACAACCATAATTATCTATAGTTTATTAACATTTAAGGTTATATAATAATGATATCCTAAGCTCAAATAATATCATAAACTCTAAAGTTGTCTAAAATTTTTCTTTAAAACAAACTATAATGCCTCATATCATAAATAACCTATAATTACATGATTTATAACAAGTGTTACAATTTTTTACATTAAAGAATATTTTTGTTTAATAATTTTAGAGAATCATTAAAAAACTATTAAATATAAAAACATTGCAATAAAATTTTAAACATCCACTCAATGTCCATTCTTTCAAAAAAAATAGGATTCTTAAATTTAAATATATATTTCATTCAAACACATTAGTCTCTTATGATAAGAATCCCCATATTGAAAAGATATAAATTTCTATCATCAATACTCACCTATTATCCCTATAAAAACATTTGAAAATGTTATATGAAAACAAAAATCACATTAAGGGATATAAAAAATATAATAAAATCGTTAGTCTTATATAAAACATCAAAACTAATTTTAAAGTTTTCTTTTTTTTATAATAATATTTTAGTTCAAAATAAAAACTTACTTTCTCATAAACTAAACTACTTTTACCATATGTCATCATAAAATATTCATAAATAGGATTAAGTGAAAATCATAATTAATAAAGGCTTCTTAAAAATATGAAAATATTTCCTTAAAAAAATAATTTCATCGTAAAATACTATAAATTTTAATTAAAATAAAAACCTCATTTTCTTATATTATAAAATCAAAATATTTCAATAAAAACCCTTATGTAACTCGAATATAATATATATATATAAGGATAAAAATATAAATAATCAAATGGAAAACAATAATTGATCTCATTATGATAGATTCCATAATGTTAGAGGATATGATCTTGTCATCAAGGCCCCATTAAAAGAAATAATGAACCTTACCATAAATACCTTATGACCAATAATTTTAGATTCTATAAAGGCCTTATTCAAATAATTTTTATATACCATCAAGTCCTTATGTCATGATATTGTAATTTTATGGGCATGAATATACTAAGTAATACCCATTCTATTTAATCACATGAGACTTGCTGATGAATTGAGGACACATCAATACCAAGGATCAACCCATAACTTACATATGTAAAATGAATTCCTTATATATTAAATAAAATAATAATAATTCATAATCCACATAACTTGATAATGGACATTAATATATAGAAAAATAGCATATTGAATATTAATAATTTCCCCATTCAATAAAATATTATAACATGATCATAAGACATTATGAGAAATAAGGTTGATATTATAATTTATAAAATATCACCAATGAGTCATAAATTTATTTAGGAATGTTAAAATAAACTAAAATTATCATTATAAATTTACTAGGATTGTTCATTGAAAAGAAAGAGAAAATGTCAATTTATTTTTATATTTTTTAAAAAATTACCAAAAAATGGAAAAACGATCTTCTTTGAAACTCCTTACAAACTTTTAGATCAATAATGATAAAAAATAATGGTTATGAATGTAGTAAATGTAGGTAATTCATTTAATGATAAAAAAAATTGTACTTTAATAAAAAATATTCAAAATAACCATTATATAAAACATTGAAATAATTACTTTTTAAGCCTTGGAAAATAAATTCAAAAGTTGTAAAAAATGGAATTTAAAAAAATCGTAAATTATAAAATTATAAAACACTTAAAAGAACATTAATATTGTTGGAAAAGAGTTTAAAACATTTTAAAACATTTTAAACAAAAATCCCTTACTGCTTTTTTAACTTTTGAATAAAAATATCAGTGAAGGAGACAATTTTAAAAAGATTTGTAAAAATATGAATTTGTGAAAATTAATGATAACATAAATCGGTATATAAGTATATACTCCACAAAAAATAAGGCATGTAGTCAACTTATCGTGATCCTCAATGAAAGTAAATTAATATGTGAAATCCCTTACCACTTTGATAAATTTTGAATCAAAATATAATTAAATGAGAGAACATTATACTGATTTGTAAATAACTTCAATTTAATTAAATGAATGATTAAATACATCCATAGGGTAGTATATACACCAAAAAAACATTTTGAGGATATTTAATGAGTCTCAATGAAATGAAATTGACATGATAAATCTATTTCCTTGAGATTGAGTCACCATGTACATTATTTAACACCTAGATAAAAAATATATATTAATAATTTAATTAAATATGAAATTTTTTCATATTTTTTACTTAATATAATCCATTTTATTTAATTTTTAAAAATTTATTATATAGTTACTAATTATATTATCTTCATGACATACATTTTGATGATGTTCAATTCATGATCCAAAAAACAACTTTGGTACGTTGACCACGGTCAAAGTAATTGTGGTTCCATCATCAATAGAATAATAATCAAGTCATAATTATTTTTTTTATTTTAAATATAATTTTATAAATATCCTTGATAGACAGATATGACATATGAATCACATCACTTTGTAGAGATGGAAGTCCATAGCTACACCTGAGTGAAGTTATCATTTTTAAGGGATTGAAGGATGAGATGGTATGAAATATAATTTTTTTATAGAATCATAACTATTACATAAATATAATATATAATCATTTAATTAAACATAATTAAAAACCTTGTGATTTTGTGATGAAAAATGTAACTCATCACTTCATGGAGGTGGTTTTCTACATGTCAGAAGGAGTGATGTTTTTATTTCCCATAAGATGGAAAAGAATATTATAAAGGGTTATAACATAAACATAAAAAAAGTAATATATTTAATATAATTACTTTACCATATCATTAGATTTAGAAAATATTTTAAGGAGGTGGAAGACAAGATAAACATGAAAACACTCGGTTAAGAGTAAATCCTTTTCTTTGTAAAACTACTTTTTTCTTACACCGTAATCCTTATAGGATAATTTTTTGGAGAGAAAATAACCTATAATTTATGGGAATGTATACTTTGAAGGTATTTGGATGAATCTTGGTTGAGATAAATGGCTCAATAGTGCAGAATATTGGAGTGGTGGTTTCTTGTTATAGGTGAGGAGGGTGGAAATATTGTAAATACATGGAATATTAATATATTACATGTTTCTAAATCAAGTAAAATAGTTATAAATTATCGTATATTATAATAAAATGAAAATAAGGTTGGAATAATCACAAAATGTATAATTTGTACATTTTTAATTTCAATTTTTAAACTTATCACTTAGTTTAACCACCTTATTAACCCTTTTAACATTAATAGTGGTAAAAAATTGTAAAATTCTAAGGGTCATGAAAGTAATTTAAAAATTTCACAGTGGAATATAAATTAATGATTCATGATATAATAAAGGGTTTTATATGTACAAATACCTTAACCCTATTAGCTCAAACCTAGTGCCTCTCTTTATTACATTAGCATGAATATAAGATTCAAATCATAAAGGATCGATCCGTTTTGCAGTTTTGGAAATAATATTACATAAATAAACTTTACATTACAATTTGAAACATAAAATACAATATAGATAATCCTTTTATAATACCATTATTATCCTATATTAACTCATCATATTAATCATAATATACATTTTTGCATCTAGGGGAAAAAACATAAGAAAGGAGAGAGTTAAGATACTTGGAAAGGGTATGCATACTGTAGAATCTATTATGTATAAATAAGAATAAACATTAAAGAAATGTGTATAACTGAAACACAATTAATTTAAACATGATCGTGAGAATAATATGGAAATAATAAATTAAAATAAAATAATTCCATATAAAATATCACATCAGTATTCTAATAATCGAATAATCATTTGGAATATCAATAAATAATATCATAATGAGTGAATTCATAATGATGGACATCATAAACATATCATCAAGTCTTTGGCCAAGACACCACACATAAATAAGAAAGGCCTCGGCCAATACCCAAACTAGTTTGTCTCATGAGACCTACTGATTCATCAAGGAGATATAGCGCACCCTTATCATCACTTACTAAGTATAATTAATTCCACATATGAAAAGGGTGAAACATAAACAACATAATTATTCTTATAGAAAAACTATCATAATAAATGTGAATACATTAATTATAAACCATGAATGGTATCAAAATAATACATATAAAGTAAAAATCATCGTAAAACCATCAATAAAATATTGTAGAAGGTACCATAATAAATCAAATGCAATTAAGAATAAAATACAATAAAATAAGATGATATATATAAAAATATTCTAATTAAATAATTAAAAACTTTTTGATATAAATACCCCTCTTTTCTTTGAAAATTATTTATTTGAAATGTTGATCAATTATAAAAGAAAATATTTTCTTTAAAAAGTACATTTTAAACTTCTAAAGGATTATTTAAAATTTTATGTATTTTTGATTGAATAAAAATATTCTTACTATGCATAATTTAAAAGAAATTCCTTTTGTATTTTTGTCAAAAAAATCATAAATTACCTTGTTTTAAAAATGAAAAAAAGTTTCCATTAAAGTCGTTTTTTAAAATTTTGAACATGGAAATAACACTATAAAAATGTATATGATAATTGTAAAAATATTTTGGAAAACATTTTTAAAAGAATATACATGGATGATAATTATTCCCCAATAGATACTTACATATAAACAATCTCGAATAATAATGAGATTGCATAATTAACCCTTACTTTGCACTTTACTTTAGTTTAACATGACTTATACTCCTGTATAATGGTTTAAATAATCCTATTAATTTATCCAAGATCCATATCCATATTTATTATATCATATATTATCCTCTTATATCATTTTTTTAATATTATTGTGTTGTTACCCTTGTTTTGGGTGTTAGTTGCTTCATTTTCAGATGCATTTTTTGTCATTTATATCATGTTTCCTATCTATAAGATATATTTATTTAATCACAGAAATTATATTACGTTCATAGATATCATATTTACTCATTATGTACATTTTTTAATCATTATTTAATGGATAACATAGAAAATTAATCACTTTGTGTCGTTGAGATGGTAGGTCGAACGTATGCACGAGCAACGATATCATTCCATAAATAGAGAAAGTGTATAGAATTAGATGGTATATTAATTATAAATATCAATATCATGTCAAAATTTCTATATATATTAATGATTTATATCATTATACACATTAAATTAAATTGATGATGAAAAAAAATTACACTACAGTGTCGAGATGGTAAACTGTATGTACACATGTGCGGTGCTTTCATTTTTCATAGGATGGTTAAAAAATGGAATATGTTTTTCCCATAATCATAATAACATATATGAATATATATGATATTAGAGTTATTAAATTTTCAATGAAACAACTCATGAAGAGGAGGTAGAATAAGAAATGAACTTGGATGAGTTGGTAAAAATGATTACCTCTTCTTCGGTGAACTCCCTTTATATCTCTTCCTAAGAGATATAGGTTTGGTAATTTTGAAAGATTAAAATCTAGAGACCATGGATATGGATTTTTTTAGGTTAAATGTGTAGGTTTTTGTAGAGATAGAAGGCTCCAAGTTGTGATAAAAAGTGATGGAGGAGGTTCTCTTTTATAATTGATGTGAGGGTTACATTTGGAAACTACCAAAATATTAAAACAATATATATTAATTTTCAATTAAAATTAGCTAAAAATTTATTTATTTCTAATATAATATGATTATGGGTCTAAATCCTCTCGGATAATAATTTTTACACATGTTTAGGTCTCATTCGTACCCTTATCTTTTTGGTTTTAACCCTAATTTAAACTATTTAACTCTTAACGTGAGAACATGTGTTTTTACACTTTGAAGGTTGATATATTTACAATAAAATGCCCAACTAACCCCAAATGGATAATTACTGACATATTTAATCTTATTCAAATTATTTTACTGAATTTTTTATTTTTATGAATTTTAGTTTATTTAATAAAATATTATTTATTTTAATATAACAGTAATGACAATTTTTATACCATTCATTACATTGACTTTTACAAAGATCTATAAAAAATATATTCAAACCATCTTTCCTAATATATCAATAACATGTCAAAGGTATTAATAAAATTAATTTTTGATGTTAATTATGTCAAATAATATTTATTTTAATATTTTTATAACAATTTATTTGATATTCCCATTAATTAAGAAATTACGGCATCATCGTTATGTAAGTATTTAAGGTAATTATTTATTTTATATAAATTAAAATGATTAAGATACACATTTTAGCATTCAAATTACTGTTTATAGTCAAATTTATCTTCTTTATAACTTTATATCAAGAATTATATAGTTATTAAAGATATGAGTATGACATATTTTATTTAAATAAAATTTAATAAATATCATATTGTAATAGAAATGAATTAAAAATGTAATAATATCATACCAATGATGATTTATTTTACAACTAATAATATAATGAAATATTGATATGTGTTACAGTAATTGTTTAATATTAATAAAATTATTTTGACACCTAATTACTCGATTTAACTTTAATCATGTTAATGTAAAATTACTACAGTTACAATTAAAAATTCCCAAAAATAAAATAAACCTATTTAAATAATTTGTACCCACTAACTAAAAATATTTATTCTATTTTTAAAAATTCTAAACACTGAAGTTGAAGTAATTAATTTAAAATTAATCTAATTGATGAAATGAAAAAACAGGTTTTAAAGTGAAAATGTTCAAAATTTTGAAATATTTTTATATTAAAATGAAATGTGTACTTGATTAAAATGACCTAAATTAGATTATATTATAAAAAATTATATTATTATAAATTATATCTAATTAAAAATATAATTTTACACTATAAATTATTTAAATTATAAATATATTTTCAATTAAAATGAAATATTTTATCATTATTTATCAAGATAGAAAACTCATTTGAAAAATATAAAAAATTGAACCAAAGTAAATTTTGATATTAAAATTTAAAATAAGTCTATTATTTTTTAAAATATAATATATTAAATTTTCAAAAATAGATTCAAAATAAGTGTGTCATCAAAAGGCTGTAAAACTGCCTTTATAAAAATTTATTTTTAAATGCATAAAATTGGATTTAATTTCTTTCATGTCTAAAAATCATAGGGTAAAAATTAAATATTATATTTAATATATTATATAAAAATTTCATTAATACCATTAACTAGTAGTAATTTGTTTAATTTATTAGGATAAAACACATGTCGTGCATAATAATAGTTTTTTATTTTTAAACCATTTTCTTTATATTGATTTGTTTTTTATATTTATTTATAATTAATTGGTAAAAAATAAATTCAATAATATATTTTCATAATTTAGTTAATCCTATTAATAACCATCAATTTAATGTCTATGATATAATTTTTATTTTAAATTATAATATTAATAGAATATTGTGGTTCGTTTAAGCTCGATGTTGGGTGCAACCTAAGCTATCAAAAATATTAACTTTAAAAAGATACGTATAATAAAATTTTGGGGATTTAAAATATAAAACCAATTTAGGAAAGTAATTTTATTATTTATTAGTTAATTAAAGATATTGTAAAGCATTAAATATCATTTAACACCATTTTTGAGACTATTCACAAAATTTAACTTCAAATATATAAATATAATAACGTAATTTGAATATAAAACCATTAACCAAAAATTGAATTTTATAATTATCCATAAAATTATTATGACATAATAATTATCTAAAAAATATTATTATTAATGTTTTTAAATTCATTTATTTTATTTTTCTACTGTATTTACAATATTTGCGTCTATATTTCAAAAACAATGTTGGTAATTATGTGATAACTAAGAATTAAAAATAAATTAATATCATAAATTTAGTTTATTATTCAACAATTATATAATATATATTCAAGAATATTTTTTTCTATATCCATATCATGATAACATAATTAGTGAGGGAGAGTGTAGTTTTATCAATACTCTTTACTTAAAATAATATAAAGTTTATAATAAAAATAAAATCACAATGAATTGGAATAAATTAGAATTTATTATGATTATAGAATAAGTAAAAATATCCAATGAGTTTAATTCAATTTTTTTAGATATTTTTTCTCCTTATCCAAAAATTTCATCATCGATAAACCAATTTTATTGTTTACCATGGTTACTATTCATGATACCTAAAAATGAAATGGGCCTTATTAAATAATTTAAATAGTATGATTCCAAATATGGACTCCATTTACATTGATTTAATTTATATAACTAGTAAAAAAATAATATAAGTACATGAAACACAATGAAATACAATTATTAGAAAATACTTATTTTAAGAGCAAAGATGATTTTATACCAAAATCATGTAAAATTTTGATTCTCATAGAATTAATTAGATTATGTTAAATAAAATGAAAATTATTTGAAATTAAAAAGATTAAATGGAATAATCCCAAAAATTTATCATATGATTATTTTTATATGCATTTTTCAGAAATTATTTCAATTTTATCAAATAATATCTTTATTTCTGATAGAAATAAATCATAATATTAGCACATAAAAGAAAATAAGATCAATTTTAGAAAAATTAAATTTTGGAAGTATAAATGGAATTTATATTTATTTAATATCTGATAAACACCATTAGATTATTGTTAAATTATATTTTTAAATATATTAGCTATATATTTAATTAAAATAATTTATCAATACTAATTAACTTAATTTATCTTGTAAAAAATGCATTGCGCATATAAATATGTTTTTGTAAAAAATATATCCTTTAATATTATATGATATAATTTTAAATTGAATTCACTTTCTTTGGAATTAATTAGTAAATTTTTATTAAATAATATTTTCTAAATATATTTCATAATGTGGTTACTCCAATTCATACCCAACCATTTAATAACTAGGTTATAATAGTCATATTTTAATGATAAAATTTTAATGGAATATCATTTTGAATTTTAAGCAAGGAAATGGGTGTTCTACATGAAATTGAAAATTATATTATTTTTTAAACTAAAATATCTAGATTTTATATGGAAATATATCATTTATATATGAAATCATGTTGTATTTTCAGAAAAAAAAATGAAATTTATATACTTTTACAGTTTATCTTGGAATTATAATTTCGCAACCAATCCATCCATAGTATTATATCAAATTCCTATAATGGAATATCCAATATATTTATGGGTAGATTGTATTTATCAATCTTAATTAGGGAATATCTATATATCATTAATACACAAATAGTTCCTCCCATAGTTTTAATCAAACACTCTAACATAATAAGTTTGAGGATTGATTTAATTTTTTTACAAAATTTAATGAAAGAAAAGAATGTGTAGAATTGACATCAAATAGTGAACATACTAGCTTTGTGTGTAGGATGAGTATACCAACCAGTAGATCATTTAGATCGTCAACATAAATCCTCAAGATTTTAGAGCATGAACTTTATCCAGTATATTTTACTGGGGTTGATGGTGGTTTCACACCCTTATCTTCTGATTTGTTTAATTGTCTAGTGAAATTTCTATAATCCCCATACTTAAATAATTGTATGACCTATTTTATTTTTAGCATCATCAATTTTTCATTTGAAATCACTTGTTGAGGTTTTATATCACCATGATGAATTTCGGCTATATAGTCATTTATTCCACACTTGTATCAATTTCCATTTTGTTTTATACAATTACCCAAATTCTTATTCAATGATCAAAGAATCATATGTTCCACTAAAAGTAGGTGGTAGTTAATTCATAAAGGATTCAACTACTAGTTTTTATATCCTTGTTTAAGTTCGATTCTCCATATTATTTTAGTTATTATTCATACATTGAGGTAACTAATTCCACATCATCATGATTTCTTCGACTCTGAGATCCTTTATATTAGGAATTCCATCATTGTATTTTTTATTTAATCCTTTTTTAATTTTCCACCTATTTCCCACCATTTTTCAAAGAGATGAAAATATAAATGAGAAAATGTATAAAATTTTAAATCTTATAATAATTGTTCGAAATGGTAAATATGGTCCTAATATTTTATAATATGATTCTACAATGATCTTATAATTCAACTCTAACTTCTAAAAAATAAAGTTACGTATACATACACCATAAGGATCCATATTAATAATGTGATTTATCAAAGAAGATCCCTCAAGAGTTTCTAGACTAGTGTTTGTGTTAGGCGCACTCATCATGCTCCAAGGAAAGATTGAGTTGATACACAAAAATAATTTTTAGGATGATTATCCCTAGTTGGATCTATTATATAGTTTCACTATCATAAACCAGTCCAGGATTCCATCAAATCCAACAACTAACCCAATATATGTAATTTTCTAAAGGGAGTTCCCAATCCCCATGGGCTAGAAACTACTTTTTTCACATCAAAAAAACCTTTAGGGTTTTTTCTTGATGAACTATAATAAACATCCAAAAAATATAAATTATATTTCCACAAAGCACAATAATCAACTATACAATGAAATGGATATAAAATGAAAGCATGTGCAAGTCATATTTACAATCATTATTCTGACCACAAACACATACAAAAAGGGTATGTAACCAACAAAAAAAGTAAAAACCTCATCCATAGAATAGGATCATCCACTACCATGTCACTTCCATCACCCAACTTATAAAAGGGTGAAACCTAACAGGAGTAACCACTACTTCGAAATGAAGCATGTCATTTCCTGTATCAGAAAAATAAAGGTCTATATAAACCTAAAGTGGTGTACATAGGGTGTGATCTCACTTTCATATAAGTATAAAACAATGAGTTCCATGTATATACATTATAAGATAAATAAAAATTTTGTTCTAAAATAAGGTAAACAATTTAGATTGAAAACATATTTTGTATTTTAATGTAAAATGATCAATGGTGGAATCTAAAAAAAATTAAAAACATGAAATAAGTTCAATGATAAACCACAAAGTATAGAGGTTATTTAGTGATAGGTGCATCATATCTCTATGAACAAACATATTCCTTCCCATGCATGAGATGTTAGAGGGGACGCACCCAAGGTCCAACAGTAATGATCCATGTCACATCATTTAATCGGTGTTGAATCATAATAATATATATTATATCTAGTCCAAGTCCATACCAGTTCTCCAAACTACTATTACTAGTCTTCCCACCTAGGTAGTCTGGGTCCCAAGTTCATTGTTTCTTTGTATAAGTAAAAAAAATCCACTTTTCATCATAATAAATTTTATTACTAGACAAACATACCATTTTCAAGCATTTAAAAATGGCATAATCCATTTATAAAAAAATTACAAACATAACCACCCTTGAAAAAATGCATTTTCACACACCCAAAAATTTGTAAAAACATTAAAAAGTTGGGTAATAACATTTAAATCATTAAATAATTAACTAAAATGGAACCAACTGCATTTTTTTAAATCAACACCATCTCGTTGAAAATCCTAAAAAAATATGAGAGGATATACTATGAAAGAAATAACCGAAAAAATATCAATATTGATGTAAATCTATATTTATTCATCCTAGTTTCTATTAAAATAATTGATATAGAAGATAAAACTATAGAACATTGGAATAATATACCAATAGAGAAATATATGAGGTACTTACTTGAAGAAATATTGAAAACACATTCTTTAATCACCCAAGGATTTGATTCAAAGAGGAGAGGATAAGAGGAGGAGAAGTTACTAGGGATAAATGGTCTTAATGTGTGAAGGAGGAACAGAATGGTTTAAAAATAAGGGGGGATAAAGTGGGATAATAAAAAATTTAAATATCAGGTAGGTCATATGGTTTGTCTGCAGATACCTCAAGATTGTGAACCAGTTATTTGTAATCCTCTTCCCAAGGGAGGTAGAGGTTGCACAATTTTCTAGGTTTTGGTGTATAGTTGTTCTCTTGGTCATGCGGCCTTATTATAACTAATATCATGACAAAATTATTCTCATAGGTTTAGTTCATGGTTTCTACTAACTATGTACCAACTATACACCACCCTCTATCTCCCCAAAAACCTCCATTTTTCATGAAATACCTAGAATATATATTGGACCAACGATATTCCTAAAATAAATGAAAAATTCATTAAATAAAAAAATGGGTGTGAAAGTCTCCCCACCATGAAAATTAGCATCCCTTAGAAATTCAAATTTTGGTCTGATTAGGGAAAAAATGAGGTGAATACTCCTCTACCCAAGACTTCTTCACCCATATCATGTTCTCATAAATTCCATGCATCCACAAGACCTAAACTAATAGAATATATTTTTACCAAAGAAATTTCACCTAGGAATCCACAATCTTTACTGGTTGCTCATTCACTATATAATTTGGGTTTAACTTCATCTCTTTCTAACTCAGGACTTGAGAATGATTTAGATTATAATTTTTCAATTGGTATACAGGTAAAAATTAATGAATTGACATTAGAAAATAAGAAAACACCAAGTGTTACTCCCCCTTACTGACCCTTTTAGTGATCCCAAAAGGTTTGACATTCTACACTATAATATTTTTGTTCTTATTGAGATAGAGATGACCCAAATGAGGTGTCTACTAGTTATCCTAGCTACTAGTTTGATCCTTCATAACATGGAACCATAGGTTCCAAATTAATCTATTTTCTTTTCACAATCCAAACCAATCCCCATTTTTCAAAAACTATTTTCTCAATATCTAAATGTACCATTTCCAAGAATTAAAATGGTGGATGAACAATTTATAATTATTTACACACAAATAAATATTTAAAAACACCAATTAACCCACATAAATTAATATATAAAACAAATATAATTTAGGGAATGAATATTTAAATCATCAAATAACAACACATTATGGAACCACCTACCTTCTATCAAAAAATCGCCACTAATAATTTTAAAATAACAATCCAAGATGATAGGATATCCAACATAAGTGAAAAAACATTGTAGCAATCATGATCTAGGACAAAAATTTAGTATTCAAACTAATATAGGTTAACACAACCTATGGAGAAGAGAAAATATGAAAAAATGGAATTAGAGTTCAAAGGAGTAAGAGAAGAGGGACTTGAAGAAATATTGAATAATCATTCTTTAATAACCCATTAATTTGAAAAAAAAAAGTAAAAGAGGAGAATAGGAGGAGAATCACATAGGGATGGAGGGGTCAAATTTGTTAAATTATGGAGTGGAATGGGTAAAATATATATATCATAGAAGTGGAATTTAAAAATTTTAATGATCTGGAAGGCTACACAGTTTAGAATTGTGTACTAAAACTATTGGTACCTATGCCCCAAGGGGTTTGAGGCTTCACGGTTTATTGGGGATTGGAGCATGGTCTTGCACTTAACCATGTGTCCCTAATAGACCAATTATCTTAGTCACATAGTTTGTAGAGGGTGGGAACATTGTTTCTATTAACCATTCACTAATCATTCTCCACCCATTGT
The DNA here is from genome assembly GCA_963277665.1 of Viscum album. Lineage (NCBI taxonomy): Eukaryota > Viridiplantae > Streptophyta > Magnoliopsida > Santalales > Viscaceae > Viscum > Viscum album. The sequence goes on from OY728139.1 coordinate 139,805,253, forward strand.
CAAGCCCAAAAACTTCTATTTTCCCTAAAAAAACTTGTACACTCTTTGGAACCAAATAGATGCCAAAAATATATTAAACAAATACCTCAAACAATTCACTCAGTGTGACATGCATCCACTTTCTACTATCCAGATAGGAATGTAATCATTATGAATCCACACGCACTATACTTTACCAAAATATTAGAGGATTTTCAATATTTTAAATTATCCCTAGGGAAATAAAAAATGTATTTTACTCCTAAAAAACAAAACAATTATTTTATACCAACTATAACGATCATCCTTTTGCATACATGATTTCTAACATAATTTCATAAAAAAATTACATTAAATTCCATGGATCTTTTGAGGTTTAATGTCACAGAAAAAAGGTACATAATACATAGAGTATATAAATAAAACAAATAAATAAGCTTTATTTAATACACATAATATAATACACTATTATTCCATCCTATTAACTTCACTACAATTTATTTAATGGGGGTATACATCAATAGAACAAGATGAGCATAAAACCTAGTAAGTCATAAACAATGGAAATGAAAAGTGAGTGATCATTAAGGTTAAATAGTAAAGGATAAAAATAATGAAATTAAATAAATACATGATGTATAATATAATATCATGATCATAATAACATGATTTATAACATTTAAATGTGGCTATAATATAAAAATGTTACATTCATAAGTATATCACCAAGATTCATCATTAAGGTGTCGTAAAACATATTATGAAGGTTGTTCACTAAGGTATCAGAAAATATTAATAATGCAGGATGCCATGGGTATCATTAACATACCTTATATATATATTAATTATTTACACAATGTATTAGACCACTATAAAGGTGTACCCGTATTATTTTTAACTTTATAAGAGCTACATATATCATATGTACAGTTTTCATCATTTTAACCCAGGAGTGGGGAATCTAGGTTTCAAACAATGATGTAATGAATAAATGAAGTATATTCATATCTATATGAAAAAAATTGAATGAATATAGGGTTGGTTATTCACAACATAATATTATAGAATAGAAATTGAGGAATTATTCTTACAATAAAATAGTTACACATAATGGTTTATAGAATGGGATAAATGAGAGAAAAAATAGTTTCTAATTAATAGGGAATCAATTAGATAATATTTAAATGAAAATTAATACATAAAGATATAATCAATTTAAAATAAAATTTCGTATTATAAAGGATGTACAAAAATTAAAAATAGAGTGTAAGATAGTCCCTTACTTGCAAATTATCTTCCTAAATCTTTAGAAGAGCTCCTCTAAACCGTGATTATTCATTAGAAAATCTCTAGGGAGAGAAAATGAGGGGAAATATGCTCAATGGATTGAGGGTTAATTTGAATGGCATAATGGGTGGGTATTTATAGTAAAATATGATGAATTGTTTATTAATTTCCATACATTGGTTTTGGACTCTAAGTTATAAAAATTTCAAAATCATGTGTCATTTTAACACCCCCATGATTTTAAAATAGGAATATCATATTAAATAGTGTATAAGATACACAACACCTATAATTGAATAAGAAGTTGCACCATTAGAATTTATGATATATTTCATTTAAAATAAAATAAATCTATTCGATATCTTGTGATCCACACAACATCAGGTTTAAATAAAACATGACATTCTATTAAAATATTATTTTTTAAATATTATCATTATATATTAGTTCTTAGTTAAAATGGTATAAATATGAAAAATTAAATTATTAAAATTATATGTAATACAAATATATAAAATAAATTCAATGGTTATCTATTTTCTAAAAAAACATAATAACCAACTGAAATAAAATTGAAAGTTTTCTAAAAACTGTATTTTTCTAAAAGGCGGTATAGTTGTGCATTGCTCACATAATTTAAAATTCATTTTTACCAATTTTATAAATTTTATTTTAAAAAAACCCTCATTTTCTAAATTTCAATTTAAAAATTATATTTTTTTTAATGTTTTAAATATTATAAGATAATAAATTATTCTCTGAATAGTGAAAAATACTAGTTTTTATTAAAAACAACATTTTCATTCTATGAATTTACAAGATAAATTTGTATTTTAATACACTTTTTAATGAAAAAATATTTCAATTATATATATATTAATCCAATTTATGACATTTTAATAAATTTTATATTGAATTTATATATAAAAACTTTTTAAACTTATGAACATTTTCTCTTTGAAAACCCGCTTTATCATCTAGTATATGGGATTGGGATTAAATTGAATTTTTTTCACTTATATGATTGGAATAATGAGAAATAGGTTCCCTGTTATTAATCATTATACTTTATGTTATCTAATAAGTTCAATTTAATTTTTTTCCCATAATTAATAGTGAAAAATAGAAAAAAAATTGTTAATCACAATTAAGGTTTAACTGAGTTTATCGGGGGTTAAACTAAAAGGACACGAGTTAAAATTGTCCCAAAAATTATAAAAACTCCATTTTATAGAAATATAAATACCTTATAATGTTTAATGGTATTTATTAATCAATTTATGGACCATTTCATCTAAATAACATGGTTACACCTTCTTATTTTTAAAAAATAAAAGTGTGTCACTCACCTCACTTATAAAAGGACAGCCCCCACTCCTCTCTTCTTTAAACCTTTGAAAACATTAGGGTCATAAAATCCATGACCATATAAAATCACAACATCCATACCCTCACCCAAGAATATTTTTTTAGAATGTAATTCTAGTAATACTTTAGGTATAATCCTAATGAGGTGGTCCAAGAAGAAGTAAAATTCCTAACTATGCTTTTTATTATCATTTAGTCCTCAACCTGCTTCAAATATTTTTAATTTCTGATTAAATAATAATATAGTAATATAAAATATATTTAGATGTTACTATTTAATTTTTAGGGCCTATATCCATCTTCTCTTCAAATAAATGGGAAACCATAACCTCCCACGTTTGTACGGCGGACAACCGCCTCGTGAACCAATGTGACATGTTTTCCATCAACACATCTCACTATTGGGTATGATGGTATATCTAAAAAATATATATATTATAATTATAATATAATTATATCTCTAAAAAGTATATCATATATGCAATTTTACTTTCAAATCTGTATGGGATATGATAGCATCCCTCTTCTGTACGACAGACTACTTCCCCACGAAACGATGTGATTCATTTTTCACTAACTCTTTATATGAATGGTAATAAGGAGAATTTTAATGATTATATTTGATATTAATTAAATAATTATGATATTAAGTATGTATTTATCATTCAAAAAATATAATACATCAGTTTATTTCTTACCATTCCACTCATTGAAAGATGATAATGTTGTTCATGTATGTGTGGACTACCACCTTCACAAAGCGATGTGAATCTCTTTTCATCACCACAACACATGGATGATATATATATATATATATAAAGAAATAATATGTTATTTATGATATTATTATCATTACTTGAATATAAACTATTATTTACCTCTTTTCTATAATAATGGTTGAAAAATGGAAACATTACTCATGTGTACGTACGACATATCGTCTCCATGATTGTAACATGCTTCATTTATCAAACCTATATTTCATTATTTGTCTTAAAATTATAATTGATGTATAAATAATATAATTATTCCATTATTATTATTCTAGATATTTTTAAATAATTACCTCTTAGATCAATATACAACCTATCAAAATCATTTTTCACACATAAGTCAAATAACATTGAAACATCCAACGTAAACATAATTGATTATTTAATTGTATAAAACATTGTAACAAGTTAAATAAAAGGTTTAATAAATTTTAAAAATGTTATTAATCATGTAAATAATTATAATAAGTATATTATTCAAGAAGATAAATAACATACGTGACGAGTCGGAATTAAGGTAAGGGACTTTGTCTCAATTTCCCTTCATTGAGTTGTATTTTATTATTGTGCACCTAATTTAATTTATATAGTGTACATACTTTCCCGTTTATATTTAATATAAATAATCCTTCATATTTCATGTTATTTTATGTTTTAATTATTATTATTTTTTCCGTGGGAATTTTATATGAAAGTTACCAAGTGGTAAGGGACATCATCTCAATTTCCCTTTATGGAGGAATATTTTATTTTTATACTCCTAATGTATTTTATATGGTATACATACTTCCCATTTTAAATTTTATATTATTAATCCTTTATATTTCATGTTTTTTATGTCTCAATTTGAATTATTTCATCCAATGGTTTTTCAATTGAATATTACAAAGTGGTAAAGGACTTTATCTCAATTTCCATTCATTGAGGCATATTTTATTTTTATGTACCTAATTTATTTTATATTTTTTAAATACTATTCCCTTTTCATGTAATATACTAATTCATCCAAAATTTATGATATTTAAGTTTAATTTTAAATTATTTCATCCAAGGGTATTTTACATGAACATTACAAAGTTTCAAGGGACTTTATCTCGATTCCCCTTTACTGAGGAATATTTTATTGTTGTGAGTCTAATTTATTATATAGGGTGTACATACTGACACTTTTATATTTAATATCTTGAATAATACATACTTCATGGTATTTTAAGTATCAATTTTGAATTATTACATCTAAAGATATTTTTCATGAACGTTACCAAGTGGTAAGTGACTTATTCTCAATTTACATTCATTGAGGAATATTTTATTGTTGTGCACCTAATTTATTTTATATGGTGTACATACTGACCCTTTTACATAAAATATCATGAATTAATTATTAATAATGGTAGTTTAAGTTTCAACTGGAATTATTTCATCTAAGGGTATTTTACTTGAACATTACAAAGTGGAAAGAGACTATATCTAAATTTCTCTTCATTGAGGCATATTATATTATCGTGCACATAATTTCTTTTATCTAGTTTACATACTACCCATTTAATGTGTAATATCATTAATAATTCATAATTAATTTTATTTTTCACTTTAATTGTAATTATTTCATCCATGGTAATTTTAATTCAACGTTACCATATGGTAAGGGACTTCATCTATATTTCCATTCATTGAGAGATATTTCATTGTTGTGAACCTAATTTCATTTATATTTTTTAAATACCCATTTTATATGTAATATAATTAATTATTAATACATCATCATATTTTATGTTCCAATTTTAATTATTACATCCAAGGTAATTTTACTCAAATGTTACCAAGTGGTTAGGGTCTTCAACATAATTTTCATTAATTGATGTCATGAACCCCTACCCATAAAGTGTAACCATCCTAGGTCATTAGTGTGATAAGATAGATAATGACTGCTGCGCCCCACCGCCAGTAGGCTTTGGTTTGGCAACTAGCTCTAAGAGTATAGCAAACACACATATAGGAGGCATTACCCTCTAATTGAAAACATGTCTAAGAGAGGGATAAGATAGATAACAACCAACTCATGTTCAGGATACAATAAAAAATAGATTCCAAGTCTATATTTTTAATTTCATGAAAGAACTACTACAATTAAAAATATGAAAGTTCAAGTACCAAAAGAAATTAAAATAGTAGTGACCCCGAAGTTCAAACAGCTCCTACAAAATCTATAAGCTAGTAGTAACCAACCTGATCTCCAACCTTCTCCAAGTGACCTGAAAATATTTTATATAACATAGGTTTAGTATAATAGTATACTCAATATAATCCCCCCTAGATCCTCTTGTTAAAAAGTAAAGAAAGCATACTAAATCACAGTGAACAACAAGTGAAACTAACTCGTCACATAAACAGGTATTCTATGTTCCCTACCTCACCATGGATAAAATCACCAAGTATTGTATACAATAGTATATAATATAATAAATAATTTCAAGGGTACCCTAGTACCACTTACCAACTGGTTTTCTACTTTGTCCCAATGTCACACATCATAAAAATCTCTTGGTAAAAATAATATCTCGTAGACACTTGGGTAAAGCACCACAATAGGCACCTCAAGCGTCAATATGCACCTTGTGCATCACACCATCATATACACATAACCAGAGTAACCAGGTTGTTTACATTCTCCACCACAGCTCACATAATGTGTATTATACATCAAGTATTATACCTTAATCCATTACAACCCATACACCAAGTAAGGATCCTTAATCCATCACAGCCTATACACATAACACCTGTAACAGCCCAAGATTTTATGAAAAATATTCTTTTTAATTTTATTAATGTCTTGTGTTATACGCTACACCAAAAGGATCTTTCACAAGACACATCTCTGACCTGGCTTGAATTATACGCAATCGCGACCTTCCACGATAGCGTGTGTTGTATGCAACACCGAGTTTCGCTAAACAACGATATGCTATTAAGATATTATTAAAACTAGCCGTTATGAATAGTAATAACGACTTTTTGAAATTTTGTAAATTTTATTTTTCAAAATGGAATTCATTTTTTGGATTTCGGAGTATCGAATTTAGCCTAAGGTGAAATTTTGGTACTTTTCGGATAACTTTCATATTCTGATGAATAGTGAAAATTACTAAATTATAATTAAAAACAATTTTTTTAATCGAAATAATTAATAGTGATAAATTATTAATTTGAGTGGTTTTAAAGTATATTTAGAATATATTTTTACAATTTAATACAATGTTGGTCATTGGATGTAATTTCACATTTAAACCAGACATAATCAAGTGTCAATCTTTTGATAGATATTGTTTCTTAAAAACACGCTATTTGTTTTAACAGCGGGATTTAATTATAAAATTAATTAATGCAAATTCTATGATATGAATTTGGTAAAATAGACTTCATTTTTGAATTCGGAATATGAAATATAGCTTAGGATGAAATTTTGGAATTGTTCTGAAAAACATCAATTTTTGATGAATAGTGAAACTACTAAGTGGTAGTTAAAAAAATTAATTTCTTCATAAATCTTAATTTTACCGCTTCTGTGAATGGAATTTCAAAAATCCGAGAGACACGGTTGATGTCAGTAAGTAAAATGTGGTTCAATGAGATGAAAATAATTTTTGGTGAATAGTAACTTTTTACTTTTTTTTTACCACGGTTAATAGTAAATAGGATAACTAAGGGTAAATATGATATTACTATTACCCTAACACATGTCCTAATTCTATTGGATAAGTGTAATTCGACCAAAAACAACCTTATGAATATAATATGACCATTTAGGTCCACTTGGATTAGATTATGACATTTAATATTATATTATTTAATGAATAGTTAAAATAGTTAAAATCAAAGTTTAATAACTAAAACATTTTTAATATGGGGTTATACATAAGATGAATTCGACTATAAATATTCATTAGAAAGCTAAAAAGATTTCCTACATAATTATATTTTATTTATAATTTTTAGACTTTAAATAAATTAATTTATTTATGACACAACGATGATGCAGTAATTACCCTTTTAAGGAAATATTAACATAATTGATGTTATAAATGCTCAAATGAATGTAATTTGAGACTTTTTATGACTTAAACTAATTTTCTAGGTTACTATGATATATTAGTGTTGATTTAATCAACTTGGTTCGAACATATAATTCTGTTATGACATTCACAAAAATCATATATCAAATAGTGTCAAAATTGACACAAAATAGTTTTTAAATCAAATATTATATTATTAATTGTTATTTTATTCCTAAAAATCTAAGGTTCGGCCAAATGACTTAGATAAGGATATATTTATTAATAATATACAATTTGGGGTTCTTTTGGCATGTTATAGTAAGTGTATTAACCATATAGTGAAAGAAAACAAAAAGACACGGTAAAAGTTAAATTATTTAACTTAGAGTTAAATCTAATTGATAAGGTTAAAATAATAACCTAAACTTGTCTAAATCCTATTGGTTGATAGGATTTCGACCCATCCCCACTTTATCTTCGAAATATGACCCTTTGGAACCATTATAAACCGATTGTGACTTTAATATAAAATAATATTTTGAGATATTCCTAAGGTGCCCCTCTCCTCCCTTATAAAAGGACACCTCCTCCCCCTCCTCCTCACACCAATTTGAGCACTCAAGCTCGGCCAACCCCTGCCAAAATCTCTTCTCCACTTCCCTAGAAACATCCTAGAGGTTATGGTCTTCCTCAAAGACCAATTTTAGTGCCCTAAGAGGAGGTCTCAAAGAGGCGCTTCAAAGAAGAGGTAATTACCGTTACCAATTCTTTCATCTTTATTTCTTCTTCCACTTCTTCTTCTTAGGTTGTTTCATTATGAAGTAATAACATCAGTATCACTCATATACTGATATGTTATTATAAGTATGAAACAACCCTATTTCACCATCTATCCATCCTACGGAAAAAGAAATCACCGCGCGTGTGTACGTACGGAATACCGTCTCCACGCCGTGGTGTAATCTATTTTCCACCACCACCTTACATGGATGGGTATAATGGTGTAAATAATAACTATACATAGTTATTACAACATCATATTGATTCTGATATATTTTATAATCCACTCCAATTCAATTCAATATTTATGGAAATGATATCATCGCTCGTGCGTACGTACGGACTACCGTCTCCACGACGCGATGAGATTCATTCTTAATGATTAACCATTCATGAATGATTATAAAGTATATATAATAAGTACTAATGAAATATATGACATAATAATGATACTGGATTTATGTATATATATATATATGTATGTCATCTACTTACTTCCATTCAAGACAATAAGGAAAGAAAAACAGCGTTCATGCGTACGTACGGACTACCGTCTCCATGAACGGTGTTTTTCATTTTATTTATCTATCTATTATATATATATATATATAATGAATATATATGATATATAAATCAAATTTTATATTCTGGAAGTAAGTAAATCATGATATAAGTAATAATAATGTCAAGAACAACAAGTCAAAACACCTACGATAAATGAAACGATTTTACCCAAAACGCTTCTTTAACATGGAATTTACAAAAGAACGGGTAATATAATGTCATAAGTGAACCATATATGATATCATAACAATGAATATGATTCTGTAATAATTCAATGACATTATTTAAATCATTATACAGGAGGTTCGGACACATACGAAGCAAATCGGACCTAAGGTAAGGGAAATATCACAATCTCACTTTTATCCGAGATTGTTTTTACTTTGGTAATTACTGGGGTGTATTTTATCATCCACATCCATGTTCCATCAATATGTAATATTATTTCCATCCTTATACAATAGTTTATATCCAATTTTACCCTTCGGTGAGTTTTTTGTAAAAGATATGAAAGGAATCTTTTGTCATTTTCGTACGAGGTACTTTTTGACTTTTCCGACAAAAGTACGAGAAGAATGTTTTTTTAACTTATACGGCACGAACGGATTTTTACGGTTTTATAAAGCATTATTTTCATGAACCTTCCTCCAAAATATTTCATGACTATTTTCAATAAAATCTCTTTCTTTTAAAATTGCATGATGTTTTGTGAAAAGAAATTGATTTTGAAGAAGAAAGGATATTTTCCTCAAGAATTCAATTCAAGTGTTTTATCAAAATTATTTTCCATCTAAGATAATAAAGGGTTCTGTTTCTATCCATATTTTTACATTGATTTGACTATGTTGTGATGGAATTATGTTTATGAATTCCTTTATCTTATATGAATGGTTTTATGATGTCATGTTGTTTAAGAATCCCATTTTTATTACATGGGTTATGCAATGATGTATGATTTATGATTTTGTGGCACACATAAGAATGGTATCATTATGAGATGGGTGGGACCTATATCTCCCTCCAATGCATTGGGTAAAGATTTTATATCTCATGAGATAGACATGTCTGGAATGGTAGGTTATACCGGTTCAGTGAAACAGGACTGAAACGAGGGTTACTCGATTCAGAAAGGGACTTTGTCCACTAAGATAGTCTTGGCAATGAGTCTTGACTAACAAGAAATGATTCTCTATGATTATGTGTGAATGCCACAAAGTTTCATGTTTTATGTTATGATTATTGTGATTTCATTTAACTACTATGATTTATCCCATGTTATGAAATTATGCTCTCTTTTGCAGGTTAAGATTTCCAAAAGTTATGTTCTTATGAATATGATGTGATTGATTTTTCTTTTGTTTACCCTTACTGAGCATTTGAGCTCACCCTTTTATGTTTTCTTTTCCCCAGGATATAAAGAAAGGTTCTAGGTAAAAAAAAAGGGAAGATCTTTATGGGAGATATTTAAGATCTTTCACCACGATTAGAAGATTATGTTCCGAGTTTCCAAAGACACTAAACTAATACGATCCTTGTGTGTGTGTTTTTGTTATGTACCAAGTATTCCGCAAAAGTAATGTAATGTCCATGTACGTCAAGATACGGGTCTCTACAACACCTATGGTAGTCCATAAGAAAATATATCCATAATTTATGTGTGTGAATAACCATAATCCATTACATCCCTCTAAACACATATATGAGGAAAATAACCATCGTGCATACTAGCATAAGTAAATACCATGAGAAGAGAGTGGGGCCAAAGGGGATAGACATCCATCCATAATCCCATCGAGATGTTGGGGAAAACAACCCCCCCCCCCAAGGCTCAAAATCCCTGGCATGTCATTTTTCCTAACCAGTAGGGTGGAGTATCATATAGAAACACAAAAATTGAAGGATATAATATAGCTCACAACCACACTATGGGAAGCACCTAGTCTAACACTACTACAAAACGGGGCAAGCAGAGCGCGCCACATTTATCAGCGCTTTTTTTAGCGCTGATAAAGACCCACCCTTTATCAGCGCTAGTAAAAAAGCGCTGATAAAGGGGGGGTTTTATCAGCGCTAAAAAAAGCGCTGATAAAGACCCCCCCTTTATCAGCGCTTTTTTAGTAGCGCTGATAAAAGGGGGGTCTTTATCAGCGCTTTTTTTAGCGCTGATAAAACCCCCCCTTTATCAGCGCTTTTTTACTAGCGCTGATAAAGGGAAAATTTAAAAAAAATATATATTAATATATAAATCTATTAAGCTATTTATATTGATATAATTATAATATTTATTTTATAAATACGTTTTAGAAAGGATCTATGGAAATATAATATTAATTTATTAGATGTTTAGTAAAATAGGGTTATAAAATAAATTAAAAAATATTTTTAATTAGTAATTATGTAATTTTTACCAATTAATAGTCATTTAATGACACTTTTAATATAAAAAAAATAAAAAAATTAATGAAAGATCCAAAATAAGTTGAAAATGAAACCCAAACTTCAAACGGCCATAACTTTTGATCCGGGACTCCGTTTGAGCTCCACAGCATATCAAATCGAAGCCTGCGACGAGATCTACAGCGCTATGGACCGGTGGAACCCGTCCAAAGTTGTTTCAAGGCCAAAAAATGCCCAGAAGGCCTCCAAAACTGAGTTTTTAGTCGGGGTACCCCGGTTTTTCACCGTTCAAATAGCTATAACATCTGATCCCGATGTCCGATAAACCTCTACCATATATCATATCGAATATCATTTCATGTTCTTCGATTTGACTGATTGTGGAGCTGAAACGGACTCCTGGATTATAAGTTATGGTCCTTTTAACATTCAAACGGCTATAACTTCCGATCCGGATGTCCATTTGGCCTGTACCGCATATCATATCGAAGATCGTTTCATGTTCTTCGATTTGACTGGTTGTGGAGTTGAAACGGACTTACGGATTAAAAGTTATCTTCGTTTTAACATTCTCATAGGATTTTCACCCCCTCATTTCTATGGATTCATTCATAACTATATATATATATATATGTATATATATATCTATCTCTCTCTGTTTGTGTGCGTGTATTTTATCTATGTATAAATGTATGTATTTATTTATTTATTTAAAAACACACATAAAAACACATATTCTATAAATGTATTTGAAATTAACTTTATAAATATATATATTAATATACAAATAAATATACGGATAAAAAATTATATATATATATATATATATATTAATATACGAATATATATATATATATATTAATATAACTAAATAAATTTATTTTAATATGGATCTATATTAATATACGAATAAATATAACTATATATATATATATATAACTAGATATATCATGAAATGGAGAACAAAACAAAATGGCTAAGTGGTAAAGTGGCAGCGCGTTAGGGTGGAGGTCCTGTGTTCGAATTCCAGTGGCAGCAGGGTTGTGCGTGACGCAAGGGAGGTGGGGTGCAGCGTGCATAGCGTGAGGGAGTGGGGTGCGGGTTGGGGGGACAAGCGCTGATAAAAGGGAGGTGGGGTGCAGTGTGCGGAGCGTGAGGGAGTGGGGTACGGGTTGGGGGACAAGCGCTGATAAAAGGGAGGGGTCAAGCGCTGTGAAAAAACCCCTGAGGAATTATATATATATTTTTATTTTTTCAATTTTTTAGACACCTTTTATCAGCGCTAAAAAAAGCGCTGATAAAGAACCCTTTTATCAGCGCCTTTTTTAGCGCTGATAAAAGTGCCCTTTATCAGCGCTTTTTGAGCGCTGATAAAAGGGACCCCCCTTTATCAGCGCTTTTTGAGCGCTGTAAAGCACGGCGCTGATAAAGGGTGCTTTTATCAGCGCTAAAAAAAGCGCTGATAAAAACCCCCTTTATCAGCGCTTTTTGAGCGCTGATAAAAGGGACCCCCCTTTATCAGCGCCGTGCTTTACAGCGCTCAAAAAGCGCTGATAAAGGGGGTTTTTTAGCGCTGATAAAAGCGATTCTTGTAGTAGTGTAAGTCTCGACTGTAGCTATCGTCTCTTAGGCTCTGGGTTTCCAGTGCTGAGACTAGATTTCCTATTAGCATAAAACCATTTAAAGAGATATATTAAATTATATTATCCATTTTAATGAGTTTAAATTTATGTTAATTAATAATTTAACCATTAATTGAAAATTATCAAATTCAACATTACATCTCATTAGCACCAACAATGTTCCATTCCCTCTAGGAATTATCAAATTGATTCCACGTTTCCTTTAAATTGTAATCTTATCATTTCATCTCAAAAAAATCCAACCCCATGGGTTAAACATCATTTATTAATTTATTTTCAAACATTACCACTTTATATACTTCCATGTATTCTAGGAAAACATTCTAATCTACTAATCACAAGGGGCTCAACACGATGATTAGGTAAAGTACCTGTAGAGAATTTTCCACCTATAGCATAAGAATAGACCCATCCCTCATTAAGAAGCTAAAAATAGAAAGCACATGGAAAATCTGATGCATATTCACCTATTTTGAAAGGAGGGTAATAAAGACCATCTACCTTCATGAGTGGGGATGTTAAAGAAGATAAAAAACAATAGATTCAACTGCAACCACTTTCACAGCAATGGGTAATCCCAGCTTCAACCTGTTCCATTATCCTTGGTGTCCTCCCTAACATGCACATTACTAAATTGAAGCCTCTTGACACTATGGGTTTCAACTATTTCCACAACCACTCATCCTCCCTACCCCCACATACTGAAATAGCCTTCCAGGATCAGTTATCCCAGGTTCACATCACATCTGGGCCTCTCTTCCCCCACATCTACAAGTCTCTTGTTCACATCACATCACAAGCACCAGGAACAAACATATCAAAAAGATATAATCCCCAAATAAAGGCATTCATCCTTCACACACAATGAGCTCTCATATCCCCAAAATTAAAGGCACTTTTCCTTTACAACAAGTGGGTAACTCAGTCCCTACAAGTCATTAACTTTACCACACAACTGGTTCTTATTCCATCTTGAATTAATTGATTCATTATTCATATGTTCCAACTATGGGAAACCTAAGAAACAAGCTATCACCAAATTAATTAAAAAATTAATTTAAGATTACATACTAATTTTATCTTAAATAATCAACATGATTCTAGTTCATCAACCAATTTAGTTAAACATGCATACTTTCATCAACTTGATTATCATAAAATTTCAATAAAAACAATCAAATTCATTAACATGCCTATTTACCTTTTCTTGTATTAATTATAAATTAATTACAAATTAACATTCTTTAACAATTTCACTCAAGAAAAAAATGATAACCAAGCATGGAATATATATCACACTATCTAGAAAATCTAGGGGAAAACTGTTATCATGGTATAAAGCAAAAACATATGATCGATACTGATTCTTAAATTCGGTTCATATAAGTATTCGTTCAATTCCTTTTCAATATAAGAATAAAAAATGATAAATCTATGATTTCATGTAAATAAAATAGAAGCAATGGATCCCTTACCTCAAAAGGTCATTGACCTTCTTCTCAAAAGAACATATCAAAGCAACGGATCCTGATCATCTCTCCCGCAATAACTACATCCACCTGAGGACTCCTCTATACAACCGTACCAACCAAAAACCAAGAAAAATCCATTAGAACCATGGGATATCATCTTCTATATAATTATGAGAGGATTTGAGATTAAACATGATCAAATAACCAGAAAAATGGATATAGAACCTTCCTTATATCAAAGACAGATCGAAAGTGGAAGCCCGCAAATCAATCCCCTTCGAAGGGATCTCTAAAACTCTAATGATGGTAGTGTGAGGTTTCATGCTATGCGAGGGAGGGGAGAAGAAGCTATAGGTTTGTAAAAACTAGAGTTAATGAAATGTTTTAAAAATATACAGCGTCGGGTCATTACACGACATGTAATCCCATTTCATGTCATGTAATTCCTCAAGGTCGAGTTCTTCTAAAAAACATGTCGCCTAAACGTTTCATTTATTTTGTAGATCTCAAAGTATTTCACACTATGAACCCCTCTTTCATTACATGAAATAACCCATGAAATAGGATTCCCTATAATGTAACAACCTTTCATGACGTGAAAGCTCCCTACTTCCAGCTTCTAATGATCGAACCCTACAAACTTCTTTCGAGCCTCCTCTGAGCACCTCGGTCTTCGAAAATATGTAAAGGGTTGATCCATGAAGATTCAGGATATTGAATTAGATATCTCTCAAAACATTCTCTTCCTCGAAAATTCAAAACCAAACTAGAGAGGATATATAAAGGGGTCATCCAAATAGCCACCCTATGAGATACTGTTCAAAACCATTACCACCACAAGAGCTCAACACCTCACTAGAGTAACAAGTGAAAAGACATGAAACAACCACAACCAGAACATAAAAACTCTACCAGGGATGATACCTCTCAGAAGTGAGTAAGGAATATCAAGAAACAATAAAAATCCATCTCATAACTGGAAATAGATTAAAACCACTCAACAGGCGGCATTACAAGAGAAGATATAAGCATAAAATAGCTTAGGGTATAGAGAATGTATTTACAACTCATGTTCCTAAGTACTATCCTTTACACCATTACTCTGCCACAATATATGAACTAAAGGTATATAAAGCCTCTAAAGCACCTTCTCTTGGTATTCATGTATCTCTACATGAATCTCCTCAAATTTTTCATCATTGTAAACATTAATCTCACCTTAATCGATGATCTTAGTGTCACCATGAAGATAATGACTGATCTGAAACACATGAAAAACATCATGTATCTAGATCATCTATGGGGAAGAGCTACCAAATATGCCATGACTCCAAAACAATCCAACACCTTGAAAGGCCCATCAAACTAGGGATAAGGCTTACACCCATGACCAAACCGTCAATGCCCATGATGGGGAGTCACCTTTAGAAACAACATTATCCCCAATGTCAAACACTAGAGGTGTCCTCATATTATCATCATAAGACTTATGACGATCTTGTGCTTCCTTCATCTGCTCGTGAATCACCTGAACAATCTCTGTCATACTCTGTACCAGTTCCGGCACAAGAATTATTGACTCTATGACCCCAGTCCATCATAACAAATTAAACCAAGGTCATCCATACAAGGATTCAAACAGTACCATAACAATGGTGGATTGGAAACTAGTTTTTTAATATAACTCTACCAAGGGTAAATGCATCATCCATGAAACTCCAAAATTTCAGACACAAGAGTGAAAAATGTATTAAAGTGTATGGATGGTCCATTCTATCTGACAGTTAATTTGTGGATGAAAAGTAGTGTTAAGGAATAGGTGAGAACTAAAAGAATGATGGATACCTCTCCACACCCTAGAGGTAAAATGAGGATCTTGATCAGAAATTATGGTCCTTAGTACTTTGTGGAGCCTTACCACCTCCACTGGTTACTTCCCTGATAGAACCTCCACTGATCTCGACTCTTTGATCACTATAAAGTGTTATGATTTCATCAAATGATCCACTACCATCCATATAGAATCATAGCCTCCTTGAGATTGAGGAAAACTAGTAACAAATACAATTGGAATTTCCTCCCACTTCCACTGAGGAACATCTAATGGTTGGAGAAATCCACCAAAAACACGGTGGTCATCCTTCACCTTTTGGTAGAAAAAACATCGAGACACAAACTTTGCAACTACACACTTCATCTTGGCCACTATAACTGACCCCTCAAAGCTCGATACATATTTTTCATGCCAGGATGTACTTCTAAGAGGGAACAATGGAACTATCTGAGAACCATCTCACACATCACCAAAGGAATGAAAATCCTAACCTAAAACAACCCTCGATGTTGTTCATCCTTAGACCAACCATCTGGGGCCTTGCCACAAACAACTCGGTCTCTCTAGACCTCCACCTCAAGATCTCCCAACTAGGACTCTTCCACTTGTTGCACCAAAGATGTCTTCCCCATCATCTTAAAAAGACACCCTCATCCCCCAACTTATACCATATCCATATGTAATGCTAAAAGATCTTCTATAACTCTCCAGGAATCACCCGATTCACGCACCACATCACTACTTCAATTCCTACTCAGTATATCAGCTACAAAGTTCCCCTTTCCATGTGTATATGAAATTTTTATGTCATAATCTTATAAGAACTCCATCCACCGACACTATCTCAAGTTCAATTCACACTGGAAAAAAACATACCTAAAGCTCTTATGATCAGTGAAGACTACAAAATTCTCACCGATGAGGTAATGTCACTACAACATTAGAGAAAACACCATTGTCTCCAACCTGATATCATGGGTGGTATAGTTACTTTCATGGGGATGCCACTACTGAAACCCATAAGAAATTACCAATATTTTCTGCATCAGAACACAGCATAACCCTAGACATGAAGTATCACAGAAAATATAAAATTGAACTCCTTCTATTGGTAGAAAATGAAACAGAGCACTGACCAACCTCTTATTTATATACTTGAAAGTTGTCTAACACTAATCAGTCAACAATAATTCCTGATCCTTTATGTCAATACTATCAGAGGAGTCTCAACCTAAGATAAATCGGCTATGAACCTCCTATAATAGCCAGCAAGACCAATGAGTCTTCTCACCTCTTCCACTATCTTGGGGGATTCCCAAGTCACAACTGCTTATATCTTCAATGGATCCAAATATAATCCCTATCGGGACATAACATTCCCCATGAAACTAACTTCTTGAGCCCAAAACTCGCACTTAGACAACTTCCCAAAAAGCCGATGTCAACGAAGAACACCCAAAATAGCATGAAGATGCTTGGCATGATCCTACTAAGACATGGAGTACATAAGGATTCCGTAATTAATACCACCATGAACTTATCCAAGAACTCATGAAACACATCATTTATTAACCCCATAAATGCAGCTAGGGCATTTTTCACACAAAATGGAATCACAGCGAACTTGTAATTCCCATGATGACAACGAAAAATGGCCTTTGGGATATCCTCATCTTTCACATGAATTTGATGATATCCTAAATTAAAATAGATCTTCTAGAACCAACTTGAACCCTTTAGTTGATCGAATAAATCATCAATCTGTAGAAGTGGATAGAATTTCTTCACTGTCACTCATTACAAGTGAAAATAATCGATATACAACCACAATCTGCAGCCAGCCTTCTTCAAGAAAAAACTAGTGCACCCCAAGGTGACATGATTTGGAAAAACTAAACCATACTACAATAGACCATCGAGTTGTATAAATAGATCTCATAACTCAGAAGGATCCATCCTATATAGATACATTGAGATATAAGACACACATGGTTGTAGCTAGATCCTAAACTTGATCTCCCACCGAGGGGGTAATGCTACAACCTTTTCTATAAAGACATCAAGGTACTCTTTTATGACCCTATTAAATGCTGACTACTAAACCTCCAACAAACTCAACATCATCTCATCCATCAAGGATAATAAGGATGGATCATGCCTCTGACCCATCTGAGGTTTATGCTTGCCAACAAACACTCCTAGATCTCTATGAGCATCGAAGAACACCACCTGACTCCTAATGTAATCCATGATAGCCTACACCGAATACAACAAATTGATGTTCATAATGACATCATATGGTTGTATCCGTAAACATAGTAAATCACTCTATGAATGGTGTTTCCCCAACACTATCTCATAGTCTATACATACTTAAAAGAAGTTAGCTCAGCCTCCAACTTTTGTAGTCAACACCAAGGGAACTAGAAGCCTCTCTACCTCAATTACCAAAGCATGGACAAGTTCAGGTGATATTAATGAGTTCTTCAATCTTAAATCAAACAAGGAATGAACATAGGTATAAGAAACCAAAGGGAGCCTCAAACAATGTTTGCCTTGCCTAGCGCTAGTGATGCTAACACGTGAAGCAAACCATGACCTGCTCTATGGCCTCCCTAGATAGATACCACCTCTACAACCGCGCTCTACTCTCTAAGTATGGGGAGAATCTTAGGGCGATCCTATGCCTTCCCCATATTCTCTATACTAATAGAAAATTGGTGCAACCAACTGCTGGTGTCTTTTTTGGAATATCCTCAATGGAGGAACCTGAATCCAAACACTTGACACAAAATGACTACTCTAAATGTTTAGGAACTCTCGCTATTGATGAACTCAGCCTCCACAAGAAAAACAAGTGGTTGGTCCCTTATCAAATGCTTGAGATCCACTTACCCAAAATAAACGAGATACTAAGGGTTGGGAACTACCCTTGGCTGAAAAAAACCTCTTCTTCCCGGATAACTAGGAACCCTAGACCATATCTATGATTTGTGAGGAATCTTAACGACTCCCCTCTCAGGATGATTATTTTTTAGATAATTTCCTCTCTATGACCTCTTCTCTTGGTAGCACCTCAAGATATTTCATCAACATAAATGGGGAGACTTGGAGCTATATCTCTGGACACAAATCCTCCTCAAATTCCTCTCTTTAGCCTCCTCGTCTTTAAATAGGTTCAAAGAATAATGAAAAAGGTTTGTGAAATTTATCCCAAACTCTCACACATTGGAGCTTCCCTGTCAAAGGGTAAGCAGCTCCCAGTGACTGGCCGCCTTTACAGTCGAAGAAAGAAATTCAACTCTGAACTGTTCTTGGAACTTCTCCTAGGAGACTACTGACTCCTTGTGATCCCCGAGGAACAAGAACCACCACTGACTCACTGCCCCATGTATCATCGTCACAACCAAGGATACCTAGTGCTCCTTCTGAGCAGGGATAAAATTGAAATCTATCTCAAAATACTCAAACTAGTATTTAATGACTACATCTAAAATGGATCCCTCATACTTTTGTAGACTCTCAAATTGAAACTCTTAGAGTGTCCTCCTCCAAGTGACTTCTTCATCAACCTCTACTCTATGGCGATTTTCTAGCGCAGCCTGCTAAACATGTTCTGTGAGAACTTGATGAGGACTTCGACCTGGATCCATACCTGAAAAATAAAAAATAGTTAGTGGTCCTAATCCTAGAATATGGATTAATTTAACATTAATTAATTTGTTTATTTTATTCCTTTTAGGCTAACATATCCCAAGTTATACCCATTCAATAAAAAGATCAAATAAGAATGATTCATGATCTATTCCCTTGTCTCTACACTAAAAATAGTATCACTTCATTTAGTAGACACTATAAGATTAAAGGTATGTGCATTAGTTCATAGGGGGACCTAAATAATCATGTCTCAATTGGTCTCCCCTATTTACATCTCTTTATAAATTTAGCTGACACTATTTCTCGACCAACCCATCCAACCTCACCCATGCCTAACACCAACTCCATTATATCCCTCAACCAAACCACTAATACCACTCTATCAGGACCCCATACCCAAAAGTGTACCCCTCCTGGGCGAGCAATTTGGGAAGAGATATAATGACCCCTCCTGAGTCCCACCTCCAGTAGGCCTTGGGTTTGAGACTAGCATCGAGGGTATAGCAAACACAAAGATGAGAAGTATTACCCTCTAAGAGAAAACATGTCGAAGAGAGGGTTAAGGTAGACAACTACCAACCCCTACTCAGAGTACAATATAAAATAATTCCCATGTACACATATGTAATATAATTAAATAGCTACTACAACTAAAAACGGGAAACTACAAGTACCAAAAGAAAGTAAAATTGTAGTGAGCACAAAGCCCAAACATATCCTGCACAACCCCCAAGCTAGTGGTAACCATCCAGATATACAACCTTTTTCAAGTGACTTGAAAGACAATTTATATAATGTACGGTGATTATAATAGTATACTTATTAGGATCCTCCTCGTATCCTCTCATGTAAAAGTTAAAAAAAGTGTTCTAAAACAAAGTGAACAACAAGTGAAATTAACTCGTCACCTAAATATGTGTGCTATGTTCCCTACCTCTCCATGGATACTCTCACCAAGTATCACATACAGAATTATTTAATATAATAAAGAATTTAAAGGGTACCCCACTATCACTTCCCCGCTGTTTATCAAATTTTCCCCAACTTCACACATCCTATGCATCTATCTCCAAAAAGGATATCCTATAGACACCTGGTTGAAGCACCACAACACACACCTTATGCATCAACATGAACCTTATGCATCACACCATCATGTCCACATAACCAATGTAACTAGGTAGTTTTTTTGAGCAACCACAACATGCATAATGTGTGTCAAACATCGGGTGTTATACCTAAAGTCATTACATATCATACACCAAGTAAGGATACTCAATATACCACAGACTATAAATGTTACACCTATAGTATTCCATAAGAAAATATATCTATAATCTGTGTGTGTGAATAACCACAAGCCATTACCTCCATCTACACATATATATGGGGATAACTAACTATCGTTCAAACTTTCACAAGTAATAACCAATAGAAGAGAGTGGGTCCAAAGAGGGTAGTCATTCATCTATCCTCCCACCAAGATATTGGGGAATCCTCCCCCCCCCCCCCCCCCCGGTCTCATAATCCTCAGGGTGTCGGTTTCCCTAACTAACAGGGTAGATTAGCATATAGAAACACAAAACGTACATGTTATAATATAGCTTACAACCACACTTTGGGAATCACCTCATCTTAGACTCAATTATAGTTAACGTCTCTCGGTATCTGAGATTCCACTACTAAGACTAAATATCCTATAAGAACATAACCATTTAAAGAGATATATTAAATTATCTTATTCATTTTAATCAATTGAACTTTACATTAAATAATTCTTTAATAATTAATTAACCATTACCAAATTACACATTACTTTTCATTAGCACCAACAAAGTTCCATGCCCTCCAATAAAAACCAAAATGTGTCCATGGTTCCTTTAAATTGTAACCTCATCATTTCATCTAAACAATCTCTAACCCCATGGGTTAAACATCATTTATTTATTTATTTAGCAGCATTACCAATTTACATACTTTTAGGTATTCTAGGAAACATTTTAATCTACCAATCATAAGGGGATTAATATGATTACTATGTGAACTTCCCTTTAAGTATTTTACATCGATAGTAGAAGCGTAGACCCTTCCTTCTTCAAGAATCTAAAAATGGGAAGAACATGGAATACCCCATGTGTCTTCACCTCTTTTTGAAGGAGGGTAATAAATACCATCTACATCATGTAGTGGAGAAGGTAAAGTAGATAAACAAACAAAAGATTCAATAGTAATCGGTTTCACATCAATGGGTAAGCCCAACTTTAACATGTTCCATAATCTCTATTGTTCTCCTTGACACCCACATGAATAAACTGATGTATCTCTCCACTCTTTGTGTTAAATAATTCCATGACCACTGGGCCTCCCTTCCCCCACATACTGCAACAGCACTCTAGGCATAGCCATTCCCGGTTCGTGTCATATCTGGGCCTCCCTTCCCCCAAAACCACAAGTCACGTATCTGTAGCACATCAAAAGAAGTAGGAACAAAAAACCAATCGGCTATCAGGCCTAAATAATGGCATTCAGCCTTCACACACAATGATCTCTCACAACTCCAAAGTATAATTCATTTGGCCTTTACAAAAAGCGGTCTACTTAGACCCTATAGGGCATTAACTTTATCATAAAACTGGTTCTTATTCCACCTTGAATTAACTGATTCATTATTCATAGGTTCTAACTACCAGAATACTAAGAAACAATCTATCATAAGAAATCACCAAATTAATTAAACAATTAATTTAACATGAATTTACAACATTTATCAAAAAGTGACAACATGATTTAGGTTCATCAACCAATTAATTTAAACATGAATACCTGTATCAATTTGATTATCATTAAATTTTAACAACAACAACAATAATTAGATTCATTAACATTCCTATTTATATTTTAGTAAATTAATCTTTTCTTTAAGTTCTTTACCAACTTCAATAAAGAACAACATGCTTAACAAGAATGTCATAGACATCACACTATCTAGAAAATCAAGAGGCAAATCATTATCACAGTATAAAGAAACAAAATACTATTAATACCAATTCTTTAATATGGTTCATATAATTTTTAGTTAAATTCCATTATGATCCAAGGCCTAAAACATTCTAACTCTATGATTTCATGTAAATAAAAGAGAAGAAAAAAATCCCCTAAATCAAAAGGTTTTTGATGATTCTTTGTACAAGAATGGGTCAAAGAAAAAGATCTTAATCACCTCTCCAGTAACAAAAACATCCATCCAAGGACGTCATGGCACAACATCACTAACCGAAAATTGAGAAAAATCCATTAGAATAATAGGAGATCAATTTACATAGCATGAAATGAAGATGCAAGAGGAAACAAGATCAAAGAACCACAAAAATGGAGGTAAAACCTACCTCAAATCAAAGATGTAATGAAGGTGGAAGCCCACAATCAATCCCTACCAAAGGGATCTCTAAAATGCTAATGAGGGGAGTATTGGATTGTCTGGGATGAGAGGGAGGGGAAAGTAGTCATAGGTTTGTGAAAACTCGAGCAGCTTAAATGTTTTAAAAACATACAACATTGGGGAATTACATGATGTGTAATCCCCTTTCACGTCATGTAATTCCTCGAGATAGAGTTACATTGAAAAACAGGTCGCCTTAATGAATTATTTTATTTTTCAAACATTGAAGTATTTCAAGATGTTAAACCCTCTTCCATGTCATGAAACAACCCATGAAATAAGATTTCATATTGAGTAATATCCTTTCACAATGTGCAAGCTCCCTGCTTCTAGCTTCTAACAACCATACCCCCCCCCCCCAACTTCTTCCAAGACTCCTATGAGCACCTCAGTCTTTGAAAACAGGAAAAGGGTCGATCCACGTAGATTTGGGCCTTTAAATCAGATACCTATGAAAAAATTCTCATTATTGAGAATATAATACCAACCTAGAGAGTATACCATCAGGGGTCATCTGAATAGCCACCCCATGAGAAAACTCCCAAATCCTTCGTAACCATAGGAGCTCACCACCTCACTAGAGGAATAAGTGAAAAACCATGCAACAACCAAAACCATCTCCTAAACACTTTCCCAAGAGAGATCAATCTCAAAAGAGAGTAAGCCACAATAAAAAAAAATATAAAACCATCTCATACCTAGAAAGGGTTTACAACCACCAAACAAACAATGTGATAAGATAAGAGATAAATAAAAAATAGATAAGGGTAATGAGTGAGTAACTTCCACTCACATTCCCAGGAACGCTCTTCCACTCCACTGTGATGCCATAATACACGAACTAAGGGGATTATATGCCTGCGCAACACCTTCTCTTAGAGGTCCTGGATCTCTACATGCTCCTCCTCGAAGGTCACATCATTATCAACATCAATCTCTCCCCAATCGACGATGTGAGATTCATCATGAAGATAAAAATGGAGATGTGACACATGAAAAACATCATATATCTGGCTCATCTACAGGGTAAGTGTTACCCAACATGCCATGGCTCCAACACGAGACAACACCTCGAAAGGCCTAACAAACCAGGGATAAATCTTACTCCCATGAGAAAACCTTCACTTCCCATGATGGGGAGTCACCTTCAAAAACACATCATCCCCAACATCAAACTTCCGAGGTATCCTTATATGATCATCATAGGACTTCTGAAAATCTTTTGATTTTATCATCCACTCATGAATCACTTGAAACTTCTCTGTCGTACTCTATACCAGTTTTAGCCTTAGAATTGATGAACCTCCTACCCCAGTCCCCCACAATGGAGAATGTCAAGGTCAGCCATACAAGGATTAAAATGGATCCATAATGATGGTGGAGTGGAAAATATTATTGTAAGAGAACCCTACTAGTGGTAAGTGCCTCATCCATGAATCTCCAAAATCCAGGACACAAGAGTGAAACACGTCTTCAAGAGTCTGGATGGTATGTTCTATCTGACTGTCTGTCTATCGATGAAAATAAGTGATAAGTAATATCAGAGAACCAAAATAATACTAGGGACCTCTCCACACCTTGGTGGTAAAGCAAGGATCTCGATAGAAAATGATCATCCTTGATACTTCATTGAGCCTTACCACCTCCTCCAGATTCTTCCTCTATAGAAACTCCATTGAGATCGACTCCTTGATCGCTAAAAAGTGGGATGATTTCATCAAATGATCCACTACACCCATATAGCACCATAATCTTCCTAATCTCAAGGAAAACCAGTAACAATTTCTATTGATATTTCTTCCCACTTTCACTGAGGAACATATAATATCTGGAGAAAACTAATGTGAACATGGCACTCAACCTTCACCTTTTGGAATACAAAACATAGAGACACAAACTCCACAACTACATGCTTCAACGCAAGCCCCCAAAACTGGCTCCAAAAATCTCAGTATATCTTTATCATGATAGGATGTACCCCTAAGGGTGAACAATATAACTCTATAAGAACCATATCACACATTGTAAATGAATAAAAGGAATTACCTGAAACAACACCCGGTTTTGTTCATCCTCATACCAACCATCAAGGGCCTCACCATAAACAAATTGGTCTCTCCATACCTCCACCTCATGATCCTCCAACCAGGACTCCTCCACCTACATCACCAAAGATCGATGCACCATCATCTAAAAAATACAACATATTCCCCTAACTTTTCCCATATCCAGATGTAATGTTGAAAGCTCTTCTATCACTCTCCATAAATCACCTGATTCATGTACTGCATCACTACATGACTTCTTTCTCAGCAGATCAGCTACAACATTCCCATTTCTAGGTGTATATGAAATTTCAAAGTAGTGGTCCTATAATAACTCCATCTATCGATGATATCGTATATTCTAGTCACACTGGGAGAAAACATGTCTCAGGGTCTTATGATCGGTGAAGACTACAAAATGCTCACTAATGAGGTAATGTCTCTACAACTTTCGAGAAAAAACAACATCCAATAACTCAAGATTATGGGTGTAATAGTTACATTCATGGGGATGCAACTACTGAGACCCATAAGAAATGATTGATCACTTCTTCATCAGAACACATCCTAACCCTAGATGCAAAACAACAGAGAAAACCTCAAATGGAACTCCTTCTACTAGAAGACATAGAAACATAACACTGACCAAATTCTCCTCCAGATACTCAAAATCTTCATGACACGGATCAGTCCACAAGAACACTTAATCCTTTCTAGATAATGTTTATAGAGGAGTCACAACCCTATAGAAATTGGTTACAAACATACTTTAATAGCTTTCAATACCAAGGAAGCTTCGCACCTCTGTCAATATCTTGGGGGCTTCCCAAGATACAACTGCTTCCATATTCAATGGATACATAGATAAACCCTATCAGGACACCAAATTCCCCAAGAAATGGATTTCTCATCCCAAAAAATTCACTTTTAGAACTTCTAAAATAGTTTTTGTCAATGAAGAACTACCAAAAAGGCATGAAGATGGTCTGCTTTCCCCCAATCAAACATGGAGTACACAAGGATTTCGTCAATGAAGAACACTACAAACTTATCCAGGAACTCATGTAACATAGTGTTTATTAACCCCATGAACACATTTGGAGAATTCATCACACTGAACTACATCACAATGAACTCATAATTCCCATTATGAAAATGGAAAATAGTTGTTAGGATATTCTCATCCGTCACATGAATTTGGTGATATCCTAACCCCAAATTGACCTTTGAGAACCAACATGAAACCTTCATTTGATTGAATAAATCATCAATCCATGGAAGAGGATAATGGTTATTCACTACCACTCGGTTCAAACAACGATAATAAATACACAACCACAAACATCAATTAGCCTTCTTTATGAACAAAACTGTTGCACCCCACGGTGACATGTTTGGCCGAAGAAAACCACACTACAATAAACCATCGAGTTGTTTATGTATCTATTGTAACTTAGAAGTCACCATCATATACTAAGACATTGATATAGGAGACACGCCTGGTTGTAGCTCAATCCCAAACTCAATCTCCCATCTAGGGGTAATGCAAAAAACACTTCTGGAAAGACTTCTAGGTACTATTTTATGACCTAGGGAAATTTCAACTGGTAAACCTTCAACAAACTCAACATAAACTCATCCATCAAGGACGATATGGACGAAACACGCCTCTGGCCCATATGAGGGTCTTTCTTTCCAACAAACACTAATAGATCTCCATCATCATTGAAGAAGACCACCTGCATCCTAAAGCAATCCATGATAGCCAACACTGAATATAACCAATCCATGTCGAGGATGACATCATATGGTTGTACCCATAAACATAGGAAATATCTTCAGGAAGGGTGTTTCCCCAACACTAGATCACAGTCTCTACATACTTTAAACAAGTTAGCTCAGCCTCCAACTGACATAGTCAATGCCAAGCACACAGGAATCCTCTCTACCTCAAGTCCCAAATTGTAGATAAGGGAAGGTGATATGGAGTAGTACGTCACTCTTGAATCAAACAAGGCATGAACTCAAGTATAAAACAAGAAATGGGTACCTAAAATGATGTCTAGATTTCCTATCATGGGTAATGATAATGCTTGAAGCTTCCCACAACCTACTCCATGGACTCCCTGACCCTAACGGATACCAACTCTATGGTTGCGCTATGCTCCCTGAGGATGGGGAGCATCTCGGGTTAGTCCTATGCCTAGCCCATCTGCTCTATGTTGATTAAAAACTAGTGAAACTAACTATTTTATCCTCATCTTGAATTACCTCAATGGAGGAAGCTGAAGTGGAACACCTGGAACATGCTAACTACTTAGAAAGGTCGAGCACTCTCATTTCTAATGACCATGGCCTGCACAAGAAAAACAAGCACCTGATCCATTAGCATAGTCCTAAGAGATGTACCCCCAAGAGAAATGAGATACTAAGGGTGGGGACCTACCCCCAACTGAATGAAAACTGTTATACCCTAAAAACTAGGAACCTTGGACCATGGATCTACTTTGTGAAGAATCATGATGACTCAACTCTTGTGATGATCCGGTTTTTGCTAACATCCTCATGATGACCTCTTCTCTTGACAGCACCTCGAGATATGTCATCAACATAAACAGGGTGACCGAGCACTAGATCTCTGGATGAAAAGCCCCCTCAAAATCCATTTCCCTTGCCTCGTCATCTAGAAATAGGTATGAATCATATTGAAAAAGGTTTATGAAATAGTTCTTTAACTCTTACACACTGGAGCTTCCTTTTGAAATGGTAAGCAGCTCTTATCGACTAGCCATATTCACGGTCGAAGAAAGAAACTCATATTTGATCTTCTCTTAGAACATATCCCACTATACTATCAACTCCTCATGATCCTATAGGAACAAGAAACACCAATTCCTCACTACCCCATGCATCATTGTCACAACCAATGATACCCAGTGCTCTATTTGGGCAAGGATCGAACTGAAAGTTATCTCAACCTCCTCGAACTAGTCTTTTGTGACTAAATATGAAAAGGATACCTCATACTTATATAGACTCTAATGCTAAAACTCTCAGAATATCCTACTTGAAGTATCATTGTCACAAACATATAATTTATGTTGATCTATTGGCGTATCCTGCTGAACATCTTCTGTGTGAACCTGATAAGGATGTCGACATGGAGCCATACCAAAAAAATAGAAAACAGTTAGATCTTCTAAACCTAGAATATGGAAGATTTTAACATTAATTAATTGTTTTATTTTATTCCTTTTAAGTTAACATATACCAAGTTCTACTCTTTAAAACACATGTTCAAAGAAGAATGATGCATGATCCTTTCATTGGTCTCTACCCTACAACCAGCATCACCTCGTTTAGTAGTCATTGTAAGCTTAAATATTTGTGCATCATATCATAGGGGGGCCTAAATACCCATGTCTATACCAGTCTCTCATGTTTACACCGCTTGTTAAACTTAGTTGACATTGTTTCCCTACTAACCCAAGTAACCTCACCTGTGCTAAACTCCAACTCCATCATATTCCTCAACCAGACCTCTAATACGACTCTATCATGACCCCCCCCCCCCCCCAATGTGTAACTCTCATGGGATAGTAATATTAGAAGAGAGATAATAACCTTTGATTCCCACCTCTAATATGCCTTGGGTTGGGGACTAGCACCTATGGTATAGCAAACACACAGATGTAATAAATTTCCCTCTAAGAGAAAACTTAAAGAAAAGGGAGATAAGATAGACACCAACCAAATCCTATTCAGTCTACAATATAAAATAAATCCAATGTAAATATATGTAATGTCATGTAAGAACTAATATAACTAAAAAGGGGAAACTGAAAGTACCAAAAGAAAGTAAAACGGAAGTGACCACGAAACCCAAACAGCTCTTACATAACCCCTAATCTAGTAGTAACTAGAATGATATCCAACCTGGTCTAAGTAACCAAAAAATAGTTTATATAATGTAGTGTGAGTATAACAGTACACTCAGTAGGATCCTCTCTAGATCCTCTCATGTAAAAGTAAATAAAGAAAGATAAAGAATAGTGAACAATAATTAAAACTAACTCATCAACTAAACAGTTATGTTATGTTCTCAACCTAACAATGAATACTCTCACCAAGTATCAAATAAAAGAGTATATAATATAAAAAATAGTGTCATTGGTACCCCGTTACAACTTCCCCACTGGTTTTCTACTTTTCCCCAATGTCGCACATCCTGAGAATCTCTCTCTAAAAAGGTTATCCCATAGACACATTGGTGAATCACCACAACACGCACCTCATTCATCAACATGAACCTCATTTATCACACCACCACATCAATGTAACCAAAGTTACTATGTGGTTTGTGGGATACACCACAACTCACATAATGTGTATCATAAGTCGGTTATTATACCTCAAGCCAGTATAATCCACACACTAAGTAAGGATCCTCAAGACATCACACCCTATACATGTTACACTTATAGTAGTCCAAAGGAAACTACATCTAGAATATATGTGTCTGAATAACAACAAGCCATTACATCTCTCTTTGCACATATATGGGAAAAACTAACTGTAGTGCATACTAGTACAAGTAACTACCAAGAGAAGAGATCAGAGTCAAAGGGGGTAGTTATTCATCCATCCTCCCATCAGGATGTTGGGGAAAACACCCCCTATGGCTCAGAATCCATAGGGTGTATGTTTCCCTAACCGACATGGTGGACTAACATATAGAAAAACAAAAAATATAGGGTATCATATTTCTTATAACCACACTATGGGAATCACCTATTCTTATACTCAACTATGGTTAACATCTCTCAGACTCTGGGATGCCACTACTATGACCAAATATCCTATAAGAACTCAACCATTTAAATAGCTATATTAAATTATCATATCCTTTTTAATTAGTTGAACTTTACATTATTTTATTCTTTAAACATTCATTAACCATTATCAAATTCCACAGTACATTTCATTATCACCAACAGTGTTATATTCCCTCCAAGAATAACCAAATTGAAACCAAAGTCCCTTTAAATTGTAACCTCAGTATTTCTCCCCAACCAGATCAAACACCAAGGGCTAAACATCGTTATTCATTTATTTAGAAACATTACCACCTTCCATACTTCTAGGTATTCTAGGAAAACATTCTATCCTACCATTTACAAGGGGCTCAACACAGTGAGTAGGTGAACAACCTATCGAGCCTTTTCCACCTATAATAGAAGCATAGACTCATCCATCCTCAAGAAACTAATCATATAAATCACATGGAATACCTCACACATCTTTACTTATTTTGGAATCACAGAAAGCAAGGCCATCTACCTCAAGTAGTGGGTAAGGTAAAATAGATAAACAAACAATAGATTCAACAGAAACCAATTTCACATCATTGGGTAACCCATCATTAACCCATTCCATCATCCCTAGTGTCCTCCCTGAAACCCACATACATTAACTGATACATATCACCACTCTAGATGTAAAATGATGCCATAACCACTGGGCCTCCCTACCCCCACATACCGTGACATCCCTCTAATCTCACATCGCATCTAGGCCTCCCTTCCCCACAACCACAAGTCTCGTATTGAGAGAACATCACAAGCAGCATGAAAAAACATAGCAACAGGATCTCAGCCCCAAAAAAAGGCATTCGTCCTTCACACACAACAAGCTCTCACAAATCCAAAACACAAGGAACTTTACCTTTACAACAAGTGGAAAACATAGGCCCTAAAAAGTGTTAACTTTATCACACAACTGATTTGAATTCCATATTTAATTAATAGATTCAGTATTCATAGGTTCCAACTATGGGAAACCTAAGAAACAAGATATCTCAAGATATCACCAAATTAGTTAAAATTTAATCTAAAATGCATTTACTAATTTTATCAACAATAATGAACATGTTTTAGGTTCATCAACAAATTTAATTAAACATGCATACTTGCATCAATTTGATTATCATCTACTTATAATAACAATAACCTGATTAATTAACATGCATCTTCATCTTTTAGCCAATTAATTATCAATTAATTACAGATTTATGTTCTTTACCAATTTCCATCAAGAATAAAATGCTAACCAAGAAAGTCATAGATAGAACACTCTTTAGAAAATCAAGAGGCAAACCGTTATCATGGTATAAAGAAACAAAATACAATCGATACCAATTCTTTAATTTGGTTCATATAGTTATTAGGTAAATTCCATTGGAATATAAGGTCTAAACCATTCTAACTATATGATTTCACATAAATAAAAGAGAAGAAATGAATCCCTCTTGTAAAAAGTTAATTGACGTTCTTCGCATGAGAATGGATCAAAGAAATATATCCCAATCACCTCTCCTGCAACAACTACATCCACCTGAGGATTCCACGGCACAACCACACCAACCAACAACCAATAAAACTACATTAGAACCATAGTAGATCATCCATAATATCATGGAGAGTGGATTAAATAGGAAACAAGATCAAATAACAACAAAAATGGAGGTAGAACCTATATCAAATCAGAGATGGATCGAAGGTGGAAGCCCGCAATTGATCCCCATGGAAGATATCTTTAAAATGCTGAGGGGAGTTCTAGGTTTCCTAGGAAAAGAGGTAGGGGAGAAGTAACCATAGGTTTGTGAAAACCCAAGTGGATTAAATGTTTTAAAAATATATAGCATTAGGGAATTACATGAATTTTAATCCCCTTTCACATCAT
This sequence comes from Viscum album, assembly GCA_963277665.1. NCBI lineage: Eukaryota > Viridiplantae > Streptophyta > Magnoliopsida > Santalales > Viscaceae > Viscum > Viscum album. The sequence continues at coordinate 139,837,290 of OY728139.1, forward strand.
GTAATGCCTAAAGGTCGATCTCTTATGAAAAACATGTATCCTCATCACTTTTTTTATTTTTCATACCCCAATTTATTTCACACCATGGACTCCTCTTTCACAATATAAAATAGAATTTCACATCGTGTAATAGTCTTTCATGATGTGAAATATCTCTACTTCTAACTTCTAATGACTGAACCCTCTAAACATCTTTCGAGACTCCTTTGAGCACCTTGATATATGAAAACAAAAAAAGGGTTTATCAACTCGAATATGGGACCTTATAATTGAGTAATATTGTAAAGTTATGCACATAATTTATTTTATATGGTGTATATACATCCCCATTGAAATAAAATATCAATATTCATTACTAATTTATTTCATTTTAAGTATCAATTTTATTTATTTCATCCATCAGGATTTAACATGAAATTTACCAAGTGGTAAATAATTGAATAACTCGATTTCTTTTCATATAAATATATTACTTATTCATTTTCCTTTAATACTGTAGGATTATGTATATAATTAATTTTGATTATATTATGTTTTATTTCCATTTTTCTATGTGGATATAAATTTAATACAAATAATATATTCAATGATTAATTCCAACTTCAAAATTATGATCATTGAAATGGATTTCATCTCAATTTCCATTTCATTGAGATATTTCAGTTAATATGAACCTATTAACTTATAAAAGGTTTATATACTACCCCTTTTATTATTTGAAATTAATTCTAAAAGTGTGTCTAATTATCACCTATAGACCGTCCAAGGTTCAGATGCTCTACTAATGTGTATAGCAGTACTCGGGTTGAATCCACTATGATAATAATTTTTAATAGTCGATTGTTTTTAGTTGATTGTATTTTGATTAGGGGGTTTTTTGCAGAGAATAATTGAATTAATTGATTGATTAATATCGATTTAACAATTTGATTAATATTGGGGTTATTTCATAAATAGGTAGTTAATCGTGTGATATCCTAGATCCTTGCTTTATATTGCATTAAATTAACACCCATGTCAAAAGTTGACGTTGATTGGAATTCATAAGAGTTAAGGCTTTGATCCAAGCCTTAACTTAACTAGCATTATAATATAAATTAGTAATTTATTTTGGTAGTGTATTTATGGTTACAATAATCCTTGTAATCCGTACATTAAAAAAATATGTCATTAATCCATGACATGTTATGTCCGACATACACAATGTTAAATTAAATAATACTCATCAAGAAAATACCCTCAATCACTTAACATCCATAAATTATGACTCACCCCAATGGTATCTTTACTCATCCATTAATATGGTTATTAATCAGGTAATATATGTTTATGGTGATGAATTAATAAGTGAAGAAAAAGAAAGGGATAAGAGATGGGGAGGTGATGGATGAAAGTGAGACAACAGGTGAGGCGAAACCCTCTCCACCTGGAGACTGGGTAGATCTATCCCATCTGAGAGGTTTGAACCTCTTCTCTTATGATTCTCGACATCTCTGTTCTCATCAGATCTTGAAGGGAATGAAAAAATTTCAGACTCTTAAAGAATAGCTACGCGTTCTCTCTCCTTTGTGATTTCCTACTGGCTCTTTCATTTTCCCAGAAAATCTCATTGCACAACATATTGTTAGAAAGGGTTCTACGGCACATGTCTCTACTTCGGATGGGGCGATCTCTCAAAGGTTAGAACTCTGCAAGAACTCTTTCATCACCATAATCTCCTTATCCAAGGGTATGCAACCCTATAAAATTTCTGAAATTATTATTCGTCTGTCTGAGATATGGGGTTTTAGTGATTTTAAATGTGTCTCATTGGGGAGGGGATTTTTCCATTTGTTTTTCCCTTCTGCTGAACTGAAAGGTCGAGCATGGGGTTTTGTATTGGTAAACCTTAAACCAGAAACGCTTAGGATTTATGAATGGAGCCCAAATTTCAACCTTTATGATTTTAAGGACACTTTTTCTAAAGTCTGGATCAATATTTATGGATTAAATTGGTTTTTATAGCACTCTGAGATTCTATTTCACATTGCATCTGCAATAGGCATTCCAATCCGAATGGACCTAGCCACTTAGAATGCTATTTTTGGCCATTTTTTCAAAATTTTAGTTGAATTTGACTTAGGAGAAACATTGATTGATAAGGTGATTCTTTCCACTTATCAAGATAAAATAAACTTGAGAATTTTCTATGAAAAACTACCTCCATTTTGTGAAATGTGTTGCATGATAGGACACTCCAGGTCCATTTGTTGATAAAACATGAAGTGTGCTAAATGTATGATGAAAGGGCACGATGAGTCTCAATATAGAATAAATGAGAGACCCAAACCCTCTAAAGGGAATACTGCAAATTTGGAATATCACCCAAATGAAACCCAGGGTCCTTATTTCCAAATTTATCCCTCTAAAAATGTCCAAGTTGGGATGTCTCAGTCTAAGTTGCAGACCCAATGACATACTATGGATCATACTTTGATAGAGGATAAAGGATTGCCTTCTGCTACTCAATTGGATAGACCAAGAAAAGTTAGATGGGATGATATTGCTGAATGTAATAACCAATATGAAAGAGGCCTTTCATTCAGGGATTCTTTGGTTAAGTTTATAGAAGGTGAAGGGAAAGAATCTGACTCGGAGGATAGTCAAATGGAGAGAGAGCTCTCAGCCCAAGCAATGCCTGATGATAGGGTTAGTCAAGAGATGAATGCTCTAAAATGGAGAAGGGTAATATAGTGATAGATGCTACGACCTCGGAGAAAGTTAAATTTAAAGATTTCTGTCAATGAAAATCACATGAAGCAGTTGTTTCTAAAGTCCCTGTTAGTGTTTCTAAGGACACATGTTGCAATGACAACCCTCCTTTACTGCAGATTGTTCCTTTACTATCCAGAAACCCTACAGGAATACCGGATGAATTTAGTAAGAGTCCACATTCAAATAAGGTCCATGCCAACATGATGACCTCAAGTAACTTTAACACAGAAGAGGTGTCATAGAAGAAGATAGACAATCCTAAAGTTTCCATGTCAAAGGAAGGACTGATTTACATACAGAACTTGAAATCTCCTCATGAGAAGTTACTTTGTAATGTCAACATTTATATCCCATTTGATATGCTCTCTGCCTATAGTAATGAAGCTGGATCAAATGACGATCCCTCCGTGTCTATCATGCCTCCTATTACTACGGAAGAACCTTCAGATGATAAAGGTGATGTGTGGATACAAGCAAGGACTAGAAGAAGGGGCCGACACCCCAGTGGAAAAGGTGGGTGCCTTCCTTACCACTGTATGAGCACCCACTCTAGAACAGGGTAACATTTATTGTTCTATCTTTCTGAGGTACCTCATGGTCCTGCTTTATAAACTCCTCTTGATGAATTTTTCCTTCAATAAAGAGGTCACTGCACTTCAATCTTTACCCAAAAAAGAAAGGGATAAGAAAAGAGTTGTGCATCAAACACACACACACAAACAGTGAAGGTAATTAAATATTGAATTTAGATTGAATGAGAAAGCACAATAAGGTAAAGGAATTAAACTATATTTAAACTATTTTAAGACCATTAATATTATTTAATATAATGTGGATGAGAATAATATATGAAGAAGATGAAACTTGCATTAAAATATAATTACAAAAACAAACACTTACACAATTACAAACAAAGAACAACACAAAACTAAATGAAAACAAAGAGAAGTGGAAAGTTCTATCAAGTGAAAACATGACTACGTAAGGTCCTCACAAAACTTTTTCAAAGCTTTGGTCATGCCAATGTGTGCTCATATATTCTGAAATTTCAACCACATGCAAGGAGAAGAGGAGGTTGTATTTAAATACTAATGAGGTGGATTGTTTGCATTCCAAATCTGTCCATCCACTTGCATTGCCAATTTGGCCATTCAGGTAGCCTAATCACAAGATAGACTCTTCTTAAATGTTTTATATAAAAATTTTGGATGAATAATCTATAAATTTTTAGGAATTTGGACTTATGGGACCAATGTTATGGCGGTTTTTATAAAAAATGTTAAACTGTCCATTTCTCTCCATTCTTTTTCGATGGCCAAAATGTGAATGGATTTGTGAATAGAAATATGACTTCAAAGTCAAATGATTTCTTCTAAAAAGTCATCGGACTATATCTCTTATTTCACACTGAAAATTTTCAACTATATTTGATGACTAGATCAAGAGAAATGTTATGAAAATTGTCTGGATTTTAATTCCCGACCAGAATGATGGGCTGGACATCAAAGATTCATTTGGGCCCATTTTTGTATTTGGGCCTTGAAATTTTTATTCAAGACTCCTTGGATTGTTATAAGAATTTAATAGGAGAATAAATGAATTATTACATCTATATTTAACCCACCAATTCAATCGTTATGGATAGTCCAATTTCTTTACAGATTGTGTGGTCCTTCTTATGTCATCCATATGGCCCTTCAAATGGACTAATTGGCCAATGATTCCTTCTAATGATATGTGGGAAATTTCATAAGGATTCCTAAAAAATATGAACCACAAAATTTGGATCAGTAGAGTGATAGTTATTATTAAAACAGTAAATTTACTTGAATCTGAATGAATTAAAATAATGCTCAAAAATTATATTTAATATTTAAACATTAATATTTCACACAAATTATGCACATTTATTAAAAAATCAGTAAAATGAGTATATAAAAATTTATGAAAACATTAATAAAATTAACTCCCCTACACTTAGTCTTGTGCATGTCCTCATGTGAAACAAATATAAAAACATTACAAAATCATTTTCACTCACCAAAAAATATTAAAATCTTGTTTTTCTCCAATCAGGTAAGGTTTAGACTATTTCATTCATCCATATTGAATTCCACTAAAAAAATTTACAGAAACAATGTTCCAAAAATAACTCTTTTTTCATGCTCAAATTTATAAATGGAAAATGTGCACACTAAAAACTCACACCTCTCAAGATGATAAAGTTCATTTGTGGAGGTTCACACCTTCACCAACCAAAAATGAAAATCTTACAGTTTTAAAGAGCTCTCAGCTTACATTATTTATCTTAAAGTGCACAAGATTCAAGAGGTATTTTTAAGGGGTTTTTATGTGGATATGGGATGGTAGGAATATAATGTCCAAGATATAGGAGAAGAGGGGTAAAACATTATCATGGGTAAAACAATGCACATTTTTTTAAACGAAACGTGGAAGGAAATGGAAACACATATTTACAAGGGAATGATAATGTGAAGAAAGACACAAGAGAGGAAGAAGATTTTAAGGGGATGAGAAGATGAAATATTTACTAAACACAAAACTTCTCCCAATGACATAAGAATATATAATATAAGTTTTCTTTTTTTCGTTTCATTTTTTACATAAGCTCAGATGGGATTTCAAAATAAGGGTTAATGTAAGGGTAATGGGAGGATATTTGGTCATTGTGATTCCCATGAGATTCATAAAATGCCTCTATCATATTAATGCACACCAAAGTAATAAATTCAACTCGAAGGTCCACAAACTCAAGACTCACAATTGGTGGTGAAAAAACACATTGGGAAAATATATACATAGGTGGCCTTGGAATGAAAGAAAATGTTGTTCTTCATGGGTGGGGAAAATCATTTTCAAAATGAAAAACTGAGCATTTAAAATTTTTTGGTTATGACACAATATTAGTTATCAAAATTTATGAAGAAAACACAAAAATTTTGAGATGAGACCATGTCTTTTGACTCCCCAAAATTGTTGGAAAAAATTGGAAAATTGGAAGGTGAGTAATTATGACTCTTGATTTTTCATACTTTTTTATGATTTTTTTTAGTATTTTTTGTTTTTTTAGTTTTTTATAAAGACACAAAAACACAAAAGATAAAGATTATATAAAAAAGTGTCCTGAGGAAAGTGGTAAAAAATGAGAATGAGGAAGAAGAAGAAGGAGAGAGAGAGAGAGAGGGAGGGAGAAGATGGGTTAAAGGGAAAGAGGTTCCCCTGGTTTAGATTTGGTGGGTTTTCGTCTCCATCTAGTGGTGTGTTCACTATAGATGTTTTGGATCCGATGGAATTCTACATGGTTCTTGGATTTTCTGTCCTCTCATGGTAATGCTTTAACCAATTTCCATTAACTATGAATGTCCTTTTTGAATAGGGGTCTTGGACTTGCACTGCACCAAATGGGTAAACATTAGTAAGAACAAAAGGACATTCCCAACGAGAATTAATTTACCTGGGTGAAAATAAAATCGAACTTTGATGAGCAATAACTTTTCACCTTTATGGAATACCTTTATCATGATGCGTTTATCATAGAGTACCTTATCCTTTTCTTTATATAGATTCGAATTCTTATAGTAATCAAGTTGAAGCTCCTCCAATTCAGTAAACTGTAACAATCTATCTTCACATATTTTTCACAATAAAAATTATAAGTGTTCACAGCCAAAAATGACTTATGTTGGATTTTAACTGGTAAGTGACATGATTTTCCAAAAACTAGTCTAAAATGAGACATCCCAATGGGTGTTTTATAGGCAGTTTGATAAGACCAAAGTGCTTCAACAAGCCTTTTAGGCCAGTCTTTTCTAGTGTGTTTTACAATTCTCTCAAGAACCCTTTTCACTTCTTTATTTGAAATTTCATCCATGCCATTTTTTGGGGAGTGATATGTAGTAGAAGTTTTATGTACAACCCCATTATTTTTCAAAATATATTACATAGTTCTATTACAAAAATGGGTTCCTAAGTCAATTACTAAGGCATGTGGTGTGCCAAATCAGTAGAAGATGTGTGTCTTTAGGAACTCACTAACAGTATGTGAATCGTCCTTTATAGTGGGTTTGGCCTCGACCCACCTAGAAACATAATTAATGGAAAGAATAATGTATGAGAATCTATTGTAAGGGGGGTGATCTTATGAAATCGAATCCCCAAACATCTAAGATCTCACATAAAATTAAAGGTTTTGGGGGGAATTTCATTTATCTTTGAAATTGTGACAAACTTTTGGAAATTGGTACATGATTGATAAAATTCATATGAGTCCTTGAAGAGTGAGATCCAGAATAATCCAGATTCTAGGACCTTTTAGGAGTTCCTTTGTGGTCCCAAGTGGACACCTCTAGGAAGTGAGTTACATAATTCTAATATGGAGGAATGTTTATCTTCATAAAAACATTTCCTAATTACCATGTCTACCCCAATTTTCCAAAGCTTCTTTTCTTCCCAAAAATAGTATTTTTATTCTCTTTTCAACTTTATTTTTTGATATTTTGAAAAAAATTCAGGAAAAACACCAAAAACTAAGTAATTTACATTTGGGGCATACCAAGGTATTTTTGGAGTGAGAGATAAAAGGTGCTCAGTGGAGAATTCAAGATCAATGATTCCTAAATGAGAATAATTAGAAATTCTACTTAGGTGATCATCCATAGGGTTTTCTTTTCCTAGTATATCTTTGATTTCAAGGTCAAACTCTTTTAGAATTAGGATCCTTCTTATTATCCTCATTTTGGAATCGCTTTTCTTGAGTAAGAAATTTATAGAAGAATGTTCTATGAAGATGATGATTTTGGCACCTAAGAGATAGGTCTGGAATTTATCTAAAGAAAAAAAACCACAGCTAAAAGTTCATTTTCAGTAACAGTGTAGTGATATTGAGTTTCATCCAAAGTTTTTAAGTCATAATAGATGACATGATGAATTTTCTTTCTTCTTGGACCAAGAACATCCCCAATGGTTCTATCAGAAGCATCACACATCAACTCAAAGGGTAAGGACTAATCTGGGGGTTGGGTTATTTGGTTAAATGTAAGAGAGGTTTTGATTTCAATGAAGGCTCTCTTTAAAACCTCATCAAAATGTAAAGTGACATCATTTTGGATAAACTGATTGAGTAGGATGGAAATCATACTAATGTTATGAATGAATCAATGATAGAAACTAGTATGACCAAGGAATGAATGGATGTATTGAATAGAGGTGGGTTCAAGAAGTGATTGTATCCGTTCAATTTTGATAGGATCAACTTCAAAACCATCTTTTGAAACTATGTTCCCTAGAAGAATCCCATTTTCAACCATGAAGTGACATTTTTAAAAATTTAACACAAGGTTTCACTTGGCACACTTTTGAAGGAAAATATAGAGTGAATTGAAGCAAGATTCAAATGAATCACCATAAATGGTAAAGTCATCCATGAATACCTCCATGCAATGTTCAATGAATTCATAAAATATACTCATCATACACCTTTGGAATGTTCTATGATAATTGAAAAGTCCAAAAGTCTTTCTTCTATATGTATATGTTCCAAAGGGGGAAGTTAAAGTAGTCTTTTCATGGTCTTGAGGTGCAATTGGCATTTGGAAGTAACCAGTGTATCCATAAAGAAAGAAAAAGTGTGACTTTCCAGCTAATCGTTCTAGAATTTGATCAAGGAATGGAAGAGGGTAATGATCTTTTCATGTTTCAACATTAAATTTTTTGTAATCGATGCACACACGCAATTTTTTATTCACTCAAGTTGTGACTACCTCCCCATGTTCATTTATGACAATATTTATTCCACCCTTATTAGGTATAACTTTAATTAGACTAACCCATTCACTATCAAAAAAATGGGTACATAATACCAGCTTGAAGAAGCTTGGTGATCTCTTCCCTATCTACCTCAAGGATGAGTGGATTGAGTCTTCTTTGTGTTTGTCTAATTGTTTTGGATGACTCCTCAAGATGGATGTGATTCATATAAAGGGAAAGCTTGATTCTTCATATGTCATCTAAGGTCCAACCTAAGGCCTTTTTTTTTCCTCTAACACATGAACAAGTTTGGAATCCTCATTTTCAGTATGTGAAGTAGAGATAATGACGGTATAAGAGTGATCATGGAAAAGAAATGCATATTTTAGGTGTTCAAGAAGAGGTTTTAGATCAGTATCATCTCTCATTTGTGGGTTAGAAAACATAGGAATGGAGGAAGGGACATCAGTTTTATCATATTAATTTTTCTTAATATTGTCCAAGGTAGAGTAGTAGAGATCAAAATTGATGTAGGATTCAAGATATTTTTCATGATCTTCTAGATTGATGGAGTCTATGAATGATAGGTTCATATCAACTTCACCATTTATGACTTGGTTAATCATGGTGAAAATTTCACAAGATACTTTGTCATTGGAACAAGAAGAAAATGATGGATTGGGGTTCAATTGACTCTCAGAAGTTTCCTTAGAATCATAGATTGAGAATGACGAGTGGTCCTCATATGGTTATCTCATGTCTTGGAAAATGTTGAACTTGACCATTTGGTCACCAAATTCCATGGATAAGATGCCTAAATGGACATCAATATTGGTTCTAGTAGTCATGAGGAATAGTATTCTAAGAATTTGGGGATATCAAGAAGATTTTGTCTCACCTTCCATGTCAAGGACATAAAAATCACCAGGGAAGATAAGATCATTTACACAAACAAGGAAATCCACAATCATTCCCTCAGGACTGGTTGTGTATTGATTGTCCAATTGAATTAAAACACCCATTGTATGTAAGGGACCTAGACCAAGTTTGGGGAATATGGATTTGGGCATGACATTAATTGAGTCTCTTATGTCTATGAGTGTGTCATCAAAGTTGGAACTTCCAATTTTGAATGGAACCGTAAATGTTCGTGGATCTTTTCACTTTATGAAAATAGACTACTGGGTGGATACATTTTTGAAGGTCCTAAGTTTCCTCTTATAGGTGCACAATTCCTTAAGAAACTTGGCATACTTAGAGATTTGTTTTATGGCATCTAAGAGGGTAATGTTGACTTTAACACATCTAAACATTTCAATCATTTCAAGATCAGTTTCAAAGGACTTATTTGTCATATAAGTGTCTTGAGGAAAAGGAATTAGTTTCCTAAGTGTAATGTAATGGGTGAGGGAATGGATTCAGATTCCTTTTCATGTATCTTTGTATTTTCATTCTCTAATTCAACATTCAATGGGGGGTTGGAGGACTTTTTGAGGCATAGAAGTTTTTTTCCCAATCTATGTGAAATTGAACTTACATTTCCCTTGGTGTTGGGTAATGGTTGAGTTTTTATTTGGGAAGAATTTGATTGTTATTGCTGGATCAAGTGGCATACAAGTTGACCAATTTGGGTTTCAATGTTCTTGAGTCTAGAACGGGTGAATGAGGTAAGATATTCCATTGCATGTTCCCATGGTTTCTTGGAAGAAAGGGATTCTCTTTAATTGGTATTTCCTTGATTGTGGTTCTTGGGGAAGTGGTTGTATTGGTTTGGGAACTAGGAAAGATCACTAAGAAAGTGGAATCCAAGAGGAGTATTGTTCCTTTGAGGTTGAGGATCAAAAGGATATGGTTGATGGAAGTTACCACCACCTTTACCATATTAGAATTGGATTGGGTTTTTATGAGGGTATTGAGGGTGATGAGAAATGGGATTACCATACCTCAAGCCTTGGTTGAAGGTAGAATATAAGGGCTCAGAATGGGTTTGGTTGATGTTTCTGACAAACTGAACATATTTTTGAGGGTTGGTGTTCCACTAAGCATATGCTTCATTAAGATCCATTGGTCTAGATTAATTGGAGGGATCCTCTTGAAGTTGTGGACATGTGTCAGTTGGATGATATAGAGAGATATAGATTCCATAGTTCTTGATTGGTCCATGGAATAGATGTTGTGGAGAAGATTATGTTGGGGATTTGGCCACCACATCTAGTTGTCATACAAGACTAAAAAGTTCACTCATCCACTCAATCATCTTGTCTGGCTCTATATATTGACTATCTTGGGCTTTCTTGACTTGATCATGTGCTCAAGTATGGAATTTTTTGTGTTTTTATCCATGTTTCTTATGAGATCTCTTGCAGTTACATGAGTTTTATCAACAAGAGCATCGCCAATTGCGTCATCATTGAGAGTTCTCTCCAGATTCAATAACCCCTCAAATAAGTATTGGATTAAGAGTTGGTCAGGGATTTAGTGATGTTTGTAGGTTTCCATAAGATTTTTACACATCTCCTAGTACTCAAGGAGTGATTAATTTTGGAATTGGTGGATACCACAAATTTTTTTCGGATAGAAGCACAATGAGAACCAGAAAAGAATTTCTCTAAGAAAAGTCATTTCATGTCATTCCATGTGGTTATGGAACCATGAAAAAGGTAGTAGAGCCATGACTTGGTGGATTTAGCTAAGGAAAAATGGAATTCTCAAAGTTTTATTTTTTCCCCATAAACCCCATGAGGCTTCATGGTAGAGCACACCACTTGGAACTCATTAAGATTAATATGTGGATCCTCACCGGCTTGCCTGTGGAAATGAGGTAGAGATGAATCAACCCCAATTTGAGTTTGAATTCAGCCTCTATGTTTGGATATTGAATACCTAGAGTTTGGTAATTCATTTCAGGGTAAACTATTTTTTAAGTGTTTGTTCCCTAGGATTGGTCATTTCTAATTCAACTGGTTGGATGAGGACTGGTTCTTGATTTATTTTATTATCCCTAATGTTCCTCCTAAGTTGGAAAAGTGTTATCTCAATTTTAGGGTCAAAAAATCTGAGGGATTTTTTTGGAGGCTATGGGGAATTCAGAGATATTTTGGAAGAAATAGGAAGATGGTTTTTTCTTTGTGTTTTTTCTTTTTATAATTATTAAGAGAAGGTGGGTTTTTTTTTTGTTTTTTTTTTGTTTTTTTATTTTTTTATTTTTTTTATTTTTTTTACAATAACAAAAAAAATGAATACTTAATGAACCGTCCCCGAAAATGGCACCATTTGAAAGCGTGTCTGATTGTAGCCTATTGATCGATCAAGGTTTTGGTTCTCTGCTAATGTGTATATTAGAACTCAGGTCGAATCCTCAGGTATTATACTTCTTAATGGTCGATTTTTTTCAGTTGATTGTATTTTGATTAGGGGGTTTCATTTTAGAGCTTAATTAAATTGATTGATTTATTAAGATTTATTTAAAAATTTGATAAATATTGGGTTGAGTTCATCAATAAGTAGTTAATATTGTGATATCCTTGAGGCTTTCTTTATATTGCATTAAATTAACACCCATGTCACAAGTTGACGTTGATTGGAATTCCTATGTGTTAAGGCTTTAATCCCAGCCTTAAGTTAACTAGGATTCTAATATCAATCACTACTTGATTGTGGTAGTGTATTTATGGTTCCAATAATCCATGGTATCCATACATTAAACAAAATAAGTCATTAATCCAGGACATGTTAAGTACAATATACATAATGGTAAATTAAAGAATACTAATCGAGAAAATACTCTCAATCGCTTAACATCCCTAAATTATGACTCACCCAAATGGTAGATTTACTCAGACATTAACATGGTTATTAATCTGGTAATATATGTTTATGTTGATGAATTAATAAGTGCAGGAAATGAAATGGATATGAAAAGATTTGTGCGTCGAACACACTCACACAAACAGTAAAGGGAATTAAATACTGAATTTAGATTGAATGAGAAAGCACAATAAGGCAAGGGGATTAAACTATATTTAAACTATTTTAAGACCATTAATATTATTTAACACAAGGTGGATTATAATAAAAGGTCAAAATGAAGAAACTATCATTAAAATATAATTACAAAAACAAACACTTACACGATTACAAACGAAGAACAACACAAAAGTAAATAAAAACAAAGAGATGAGGAAAGGTATCTCAAGTGAAAACATGAGTATGTAAGGCCCTCTAAAGACTTTTTCAAAGATTGTTTTGTGTAAATTTGTGGTCCTCTCTTCTGAATGTCCAACCACATGCATGGAGAATAGGGGGTTGTATTTATAGCCCAATGAGGTGGATTGTTTTAATTCTAAATTTTCCCCTCCACTTGCATCGCCAATTTGGCCATTCAAAGAGCCGAATATCGAGATAACATCTTATTAAATGTTGTAGAGAATAATTTTGGATGACTTATTAAAACTTTGGAGTCATTTGGACTTATGGGGCCAATGTTATTGCAGTTTTTGTAAAAAATGTTAAATTGTCGATTTCTATCCATGATTTTTCTATGGCCAAAATGTGAATAGATTTGTGAATAAGAAGATGACTTCAAAGCTGAATTATTTCTTAAAAAAGTTGTATTCCTATATCTCCTCTTTAACACTGATAAATATCAACTTTATTTGATTACTGTATCAATATAAATTTCTTGAATATTGTCCAGATTTTAATTCTCTGCCAGAATGGTGGGTTGGACATTAAAGATTCATTTAGTCCCATTTTTTGGATTTGGCCCTTGAAATTTTTATTCATGACTCCTTGAATTGATATCCAAATTTTTTAGGATATTAAATGAATTTTCACATCTAGATTGAGCCTAGAAATTCAATCTTCATGGATAGACTACTTTCTTCACAAATTTTGTGGTCCTTCTTGTGTGGTCCATATGGCCCTTCAAATGGCCAAATTAGACAATGATTCCTTCTAATGATATGTGGAAAATTTCATAAGGAATACTAAAAACAATAACCACAAAATTTAGATAATTAGAGTAATAGTTATTTTTAAAACAATAAACTGACTTAAATCTGGATGAATTCAAATATTGATCAAAAATTATATTTAATATTTAAACATTAATATTTCACACAAATTATACACATTTCATATAAAATCAGTAAAGGTAGTATATAAAAAGTTATGAAAATATTTATAACATAAAATACATATTTATTCATGGTAGATAATGTATCAATTCAATTATATCATTATTATTTTTATCATGGATATAAACATTTCTTAAACCATATACCATTCTTACATGATGTGTTTACATTGAATATTTTTTTGATCAACTGAGGAAATATTAATAACTATATATTCCTTAGTCTATAAAAGTGTTTGTTAACAAGGAATATCTTTCATAAATTAAATTGATTATTTGATATGTGAGTAATTATTTGGACATGAAAATATATGTGTGGCTCAGTTGTATATTTCCACCGGATGCATTGGTAGTTTCATAAGATGAATCCATTGGCCAAATCAGATGGGTTTTCCCTAATAGTTTTAAACAATCTTATGAAAGAACATGACGGTAGAGGTATCCTTATACCTGATATCATGGCATAAATAATTAAAAATTTCCTTCCTTGATAATTCATTCATTATTATTACCCATGATATTTTTTCTATGATATTATCTCTAGATTCATTTCATTCTCAGTTTAGTGATTAAATAGAATGTGTTCTGAGTAATTAATCATTACATGTTGATTATGCCTTATCTAATTATGATATTAAAAGTATTTTCTAAATGTAATGTGTGTTTAGTTATTTAACTTTCCATATAGATTATTCTTTATTGATTCATGATAACATCCATTGTATGTAAACCTTACTGATCATTTGATCTCATCCTTATTCTGTTTCCATTGTGTAGGTTATGATGATGAATCCTTTTAATGATTATAAAGAATTTTTTTCATTTTCATTTGTTATGTTATATTTTTTTATTTATGTAAAATGGGTATTATGTATATATTTAGTCCCCCAAACCCGCAAAAAAATTCCTTCGGGATTTGACCTCTGGTATCTATACCAATATAATAAAGTATGCACCTACTCCTTGTTACAAGAGATGGGCTCATTATAGTTGGTATCAAAAAAGTTTTTTAAAAACATTGGGAACTAAATACTGTTAAAAATGTATTATGAAACATTACCCTATGATAAAATTTGATTATAAGTATATAAGAACATATAAAAGTTTTTTAAATTAAAAGATTGAGTGATTTTCATATAAATAAATCCTTATATGGGTACTATAAGTGGGAGTGGTTCTAGAACAGATATACCAAGGGGTAATAACTATTAAAAGAACACATTGGGCTAGCCCCGATCATCACATGGTCTAAGAAAATGTTCCTTACTACCCAGCTAGTTTGACACTACAGCGGGATATGCTTAGGATAATTCAATTTTTTTTCAAACCATTATGTATGATTTAAAAATAATGATAACCCCAAACAAACCATGCTTACAATTATATGATTATCTATGCATAAATTTTTCAATTTATTTTCAGTGTTTCACTATATTTTTTATTATAAAGTGTGTTTCATATTTGTATGATCTAATATAGTGTTTTCCATAGTTTAGAAATGAATCCTAATAGAATAAATGGTAATCGTATCAATGCATGTACTCCAAATGGGGATTTTATCCTGGGAAATATAATAATATTTGAGACAATTATATAGTTGTAACTAATTAAATTATAACCATATTTTAGTAGCTAACATAGGTTATGAGTAAAAAAAATCTTGAATGGATCAGTCAGTTGATTAACCACGTAGTGTAGAAATGTTAGGCTACATCACACGTCAGAAACCTCTATTATTAAATGGGACTAAAAATAATTTTTTTATTGAGAAATGGATATGTTCCATACATGATATATTTCTTTCTATAGGAAGTAATTAAATGTATAATGTTTTTATGGATGTTTATCTTCTCACATGAGATGCAGATCAACGATGTTCATTGATTCAAAACAATATAGATGAAGAAGAAAGATGAAAAAAAGGAATTGATGTATTTCAAGTTAAACTTCTTAGAAAAAAAAAATTCAACATGATCAATGAAAGGATACGGAAAGGCAATTCTTGAGTCTAAAAAAATATAAAAAAATTGCTAAGTATAAAGACAAATTTACAAG
The DNA here is from genome assembly GCA_963277665.1 of Viscum album. Taxonomy (NCBI): domain Eukaryota; kingdom Viridiplantae; phylum Streptophyta; class Magnoliopsida; order Santalales; family Viscaceae; genus Viscum; species Viscum album. Next base: position 139,853,002 of record OY728139.1, read on the forward strand.
GTTATAAATGCATGTTGCAGAATACGTATGTAAATTAACTTTAATGATTTAACATTTCATTAATGGGATTAATACAATCCTTTGAAAGGAACTAGTCTTCAAAACATTCTCATCATACGAGGATATAGTATCATGTGCAATAAATATAGACAAATAATTCTACAAGTCTTATGGATTTTAATAGAATAAATATAAGAATAGAATGAAAGAGAAAAAAATTGATAAAGGGAAGAAGGGAAAGAAGTATTTTCCTATATGTGATAATTATGGAAAGAAACCCTTTGATACTTTCTTTAAGTGAATGTGAGTTTGGTATAATTATGGAGGTAGAGTACACCATTTATATTTTTTAAAGGTAAATAAAGAAATTACTGATGTTTAATTCATCAATTAGTAAGGATATGGGGCACTCTGCAAATGAATTCCCCAAAAATCAAGAGAATATACCTCATAAGAATCTAAGTGGTCATGGTAAATCTTATTCTATTAACATATAAAAAGTGGAATGATTAATGTTCTTGTATTTGGAATCAATAATTATGTTATAGTAGTGTTTTATCAATGATATTTTAGTTAAAAGAATCATGAAATGTATAAGGATTCTAATATAGTAATATTTCATAAAGTATTTGAGATCATTTATTGAATGGTATCATTGTCTAAGAAAATTTATTTAGTGATAAGTTTTATCTCTTGGAAAACACATTATTGAGGGAGTATAACCCATAATATAATCCCAATATTGAGATAATAATATTATTTTTATGGGATAGTGTTAGTGACTCTAAAATTAGTTATAGTTTTTATTATTTATGTCATATTTTTTATATTTTACTATAATTATTAATTTTTTTAATGTATTTAACAACCTGATATTTTATATTCAGGATAATTCATGTTTCAATTAAGGTTTAACAGTGATAAAGGTATTCAATTATTTTCAATGTTACAATAAGATCCAATTTATACTTTATGGGGAATATAATGTTGATTTAGTAACCTTCCTTAAAAAAAATTAGACTTTGAATTGGGATAGAAAAATTTTGGACGAGACTTATGGTTAATTATTTATGGAATGGATTAGGTTTAACTTTTAGGGTTACCAGATATCTTGTGATAACCATTTTAATTTTGATAAATATCAAGAGATATAACAAATGACTTGAAATTCTAATGATTTTTTAAATGTGATTTAGGCATAAAAATTAATTTTTAAGATCCATTTCTTTAACTAATCGATGAAGTGTTAATTGATTTAAGCACAATTAAAGGTTGAAATTATGCCCCCAAAAAATAAAGATATTAGGTAATTCGTGATTTTAAAGTAATTCCTCAACTCTAGGAAATTAATCTTTCAAAAAAATGTTGTCCTAGTACCTTCATTTCTGATGAATCAAATGGACCATTAACTAATCACAAATTTATGGTTCTATAATCATTATTATTATCTAGATCACCCACTTTCTTGTGATCAATGATCTTTATCACTCTATATTAATACTTGGGTGATATTATTCTCTTCCATGTCTATGATTTCATTACCCAACAATGTTCTCCGATATGGAAACCTAGTAATGTGTTCTTATAGATAACCATGTACTTCTTTTTCTCTCTTGTCAGGAAGATGTTTAATTAACCATTTTTCCAATTTAGGTTTCCAATAATAATATTTTAAAAGTTCAAACTCTTTATTACTGATATTAAGATTAAATTTTGAGTAGGAAATTTATTTAAGTGGGTAGAATGTAACACCCCAAGATTTTAAAAGTTGAGTGTCATGTTCAATAGCATTTGTGACAAACAAAACCATATATAAAAGATAATGTAACACCACATAACTTTATGAAATATTTATTCTTAAATAAATTAAATCTATCTGATATCTTATGATTCAAGAAACACCAGGTTTAAATAAAACACGACATTCTATTAAAATATTATTGTTTAAACATAACCATTATAAAATAGTCGTTATGTTAGAGGGTTTGAATATAAATAACAAAATTATAAAAATTGTAATTTTTACACCTGTGTAAAATAAATTCAATCATTATTTATTGATTATAAATAAAATTTGAACCATTTTAAATAAACGGGAAAGTTTTCTAAAAAAATTACTTCTTCTAAAAGTAAGTCTATCCATGCTCTACACACATCATTAAATTCTATTTTTTACCAATTTTAGAAAAATTATTTCAAAAATAAATAAATTTTTTATATAAAATTTTCAAAATTATATTTGGGTAAATGTTTAATAATTTTATGTAATGATAAATGTTTCAGTGAATATTGATAAACACCAGTTTTTGTTAAACACTTCTTTTTCATTCAATGCATTTACAAGATAAATTTTATTTTCATATCCATTTAAAAATAAAATTAGTTAAATTATATATCTATTAATAAAATTTAGGTCATTTTAATCAATTTAGTAAATAATTTTATATAAAAACTTGTCAATATTTTGAACATTTTCTCTTTGAAAACCCTCTTTCATGTCGCGTCTTTGGGATTAATTTTAAATTAGAATTTTTCACATCTATGAATGGATTTGTAAAAATTGATTAAATATTTTGAATAATCATTTTTTATATTATCTAATATTTCTAACATAATTTTTGACCATAATTTATAGCTAAACACTAAAAAATATTAACCAATGTTAAGGTAAAAATGGGTTTACTGTGGGATTAAGCTAAAAAGATAATGGTAAAAATGAACCAAAATTTGTACAAAACCAATTTTTTGGAAATATTTAGAACTTATAATATCTAATTGTATAGAATAATTTATTTTTTACCCTTTTTTAATGTCAAAAAAGTTATTACACTTTGTTATTTTCAAAAATTACATGTGTGCCACTCAGTTCACTTATAAAAGGTCACCCACTCCCCTCTCTTCTTCAAACCATAAAGGCCTTTTTTCATCCAAACCTTCCAAAATAAATTCAAAAAATAAATAACCTTTTACAATATTCATTTTATTTTTCATAAATACATTCTAGTAATACATTAGGTATAATATTAAAGAGGTGGTCTGAGAAGTGTTAAAATTCATAACAATGCATTTTCGTTTTATTTCTTCCTCCACCTCATATAAATATTATTCATTTATATTTATATAATAATAAAAATATCATATACTAATATTTTATAATGTTATGTTTTTGACCTATATACATTTATTCTAACCTAAAATGGGAAACAATAGCTTCACTCGTGTGTACGGTGGACTGCCTCCCCACAACCCGATGTGACATGTTTTGCATTATCACATCTCACAGTTGGATATGATGATGGATCAAAAGTATATAAATAATTTTTATAAAATAATTATACATATGTATTCATTTTATCATAAATATATTTTTTACATTCCATTCTTTATAGGGTATGATAATGTCACTCGTGTATACGGCGGACCGCCGCCTCGTGAAGTGATGTGATTCATTTTTCACTAATTCATTACATGGAAGGTAATTATGATATATTTAATGAATATATGTTATATAAATATCATAATTAGAATATTAATTAAATATTTTTAATTAGTAAAATATAATGTATCATTTTATTTCTTACCTTTTCACTCACCGAAAGAAGATAACGTCATTTGGGTACTTGTGGACTACCGCCTTCATGAAGCGATGTTACTCTCTTTCCATCACCAAACCACATGTATGGTATATATATTTAAGTATATTTAAATAAATAATATTATATTTATTATATTATTATCATTATTTTATGATAAAATATTACTTACCTTACTTATATAAATATTATCAAAAAATGGAAATGTTACTCATGCATACGTACATCCTACAATCTCTAGGGTCGTAATGTACTTAATTTCTAAAAATAAAATTAATTTATAGGTATTAAAAGTATAATTTATGTAAAAATATTTTAATTATTTCATGATTATTATTCTAGTTATGTTGAAATAATGACCACTTAGACCAATAGTCAGCATACCGAAGTCCTTTTTGACACATAAGTCAAATATCATTGAAACACATGATATAAACATAATTGATTATGTAGTTGTATATAACTTTTTAATAAGGGAAAAAATTTTATAATTAACTTCATAAATTTTATTAAACATGTAAATAATAACATTATTTTATTATTTAGTAAGATAAATAATGTATGTGACAAGTCAGACTCATGTTAAGGGACTTCGTCTCAAGCTCCCATCATTTAGGCATATTTTATTTTTGTGACCATTATTTATTTTATATGGTGCACACACTACCCCTTTGAAATTTAATATCATTAATATTTATTAATTCAAGTTTTTTTATTTTTCAATTCAAATTATTTCATCAATGTTAATTTAATTAAATGCTAACAAGTTGTAAAGAACTTAGTCTTGATTTCCCTTCATTGAGACATATTTTATTGTTATACACCTAATTTATTTTATATGGTGTACGTACTTCATATTTTACATTTAATATCATTAATAATTCATACTTAATTTTATTTTTATTTTCAATTTGAATTACTTCATTCAATGGTATTTTTCTTGAACATTCCAAATTGGTGAATAACTTCGTCTCAATTTTTCGTCATTGACACATATTTTATTATTGAGAACCTAATTTATTTTATATGGTGTAAATATTAACCATTTTAAATTTAATATATTTAATCAATCATATTTAATGTAATTTTAGTATTTCAATTTTAATTATTTTTTCCATGGGTATTTTACATGAACATTACCAGGTCGTAAGGAACTTCGCCTCAACTTACCTTCATTGATTCATGTTTTATTGTTGCAATCCGGATTTATTTTATATGTTGTAAATACTTCCCATTTTACATTTAATATCATGTATCCTTCATACTTCATGATATTTTATGTTCCAATTTTAATTATTTCATCCAATGGAATTTTAAATAAATGTTTCCAAGTGGTAATGGACTCATCTCAATTTCCCATCATTGAGGAATATTTTATTGTTGTGAACCACTTTATTTTTTGTGGTATACATGCTACCCCTTTTAAATTTAATATCACAAATTTTCCATACTTTATGATATTTTAAAATTCAATTTTAATTATTTCATTGAAGGGGATTTTACTTGAACATTACACAGTGGTAAGGTTTAATGCCCCGACCCGAGTTTCCTAGAGTCGGTGCATTAGTACATATCATTGGAATGATCACAAGAAAGATCAAGTATCGAATGACCGATTAGTTTATTAGTCTTGAAAACACTAGATACATTCATAAATTTTACATTACATCATAAATTGAAAATTACAACAACATCTTGTCTCCACACTCATATCCACTTATATTATCCCTATAGGTCATTCATAAAATACTTCTTCACATCCTAGGTAAAATAAAACATAGAAATGGGTGAGCTCAAATGCCCAGTAAGGATAACAATATAGCAGAAACTTTTATAAATAAGCATTAACATTTAAGGAAATGTATAACTAAAACAAAAGCCTTTTAAACTTAAACTTCAGCATAATATGGAAAAAATAAAATGAAATAATTCTATTTACTTATTCACATGGATATTCGACTATTCGAATAATCACATGCAATATCAATAACCACTTTCATAATGATATAATGCATAATGCCAGACTATCATAACCACATAGCCAAGGCCTAGTGCCAAGACTACAAATAAGATTTTGTCAAGGCCTTGTTCCAAGACACTAGTTTGTCTCATGAGACCTACCGATTCATCGTGGAGCTATAGGGGTCTCCACCCATCACTTATTAAGTCCAATGAATTCCTCATATGAATAGGTTTAAACATAACATAAACATTTGTATTAAAACTAGCATTCGAAATGTCAAAACTTCCTCCATAAACCATGAATGGTATAAAAATAACACATCCATAGTCAAACATATCAAAAAATATTCAATATAATATGGAAGTTTTTTATTATAATAAATAAACTTCAAATAATCTTAAAATCCATCAAAGGATGTTGACGTAGATGAAATCAAAACTATTTGAGAGAAATTTCTCTTTTATTGAAATCATTTAAAAGTCACATAATTATAAAATAAAACTTTTACTTTGAAAATATTCTTATAAGCTTGTAATGGAATCTTTGAAGATTTTATAACGGCGGAAAATAGCCGCACCCACCGTATAAGTTAAAAAAGACATTCTTACCTTAATTCTGTCAAAAAGGTTAAAAAGGACCTTGTTCGGAAAAATACGGAAAGATTCCTTTATAAACTTCTTATAAAAAGTCCAACAAGGGTATAAATGAATTTAACCCATACTTTTTAAAATGTTAAGAATGTTTTGAAACACATTTGTAAGAAACATGGATGTGGATGATAAAGAGGTCCCAATAGATAATTACGTATAAATAACCTCAGATAATGAAGAGATTGTGAAATAAACCATTACCAATTTGGTAAATTACGAAACATACACCCCATTAAAGAGTTATCATACAATTAATATATAGATACACATAAATTAAATTTTATTACACAAATAATACAATTATGGGCAGTACATACACCACACAAAAGGTACTAGTGGCAATATGGCAAGAATCTCACTGGAATAAAAAGTGAGAGGAAAACCCCTTACCTTACACTTTTCCTTTCTTGACGGTAGGTTAACCTATTTTATAATGGTTAAATAATTGTTATTAAAATATAAAATAATCATATACATTAATATGATATCATATATGATCTTCTAACATTGATTTGTTAATAATATCTTAGTATTATCGTTGTTTCGGGTGTTAACTTACTCGTTTTCTTTTATATGTTTTGTTATGTAAGCTGTGATTGTCATGGATAGGTTGTATCTTATTCAAATACAGAATGATATAAAGTCATTAAACGTTATTTTTAATCATTAAATGAGAATTAGTCTTGAATGGATACGATGGGGAATGAATCTCATCGCGTTCGTGGAGACGGTAGTCCGTACGTACGCACGAGTGACAATATCATTCTTTTGATATTAAAATAATATATAATTTGATGGTATATCATATATACAGAATAATTATCATGTTATATTTATTATTTAAATGAATTAAACATCATTATTATACACATCCAAATAATATTTTATTCAATAACAATTACACCACAACGTGGAGACGGTAAGTCATACGTATGCACGTATGGTGACATTTCATTCAAAGGATGGATAGAATACTGACTATGGTTGTACCATATTTATAATAACATCACAGTATATATAAGATACTGGAGTTATTATTTTAGAATTGTAATAACACAGAAAGAAGAAGTTGAAGAAGAAAGGAACTTGAAAGAGGGTGGTGAAAACATTACCTCTTCTTCGAGTTCTTCCTTTTCATTTGATCAAAAGGGCTCTTTAGGTTGTATTTATGATCAAACTAAGGACTCTAGTATGAATTGAAGGAATTTGGGAGGATATTTGGGTAGGTTTTGGCTGATCCAAATGGATTTGAAGGTGTGAATTAATGATAAGGGTGAGGGCCCTTTTATAAGAGGGGTGAGGGGCACCTTTGGAAAATCTAGAAATATTATTTTATAATAAATTCATATTCTGTTTCTAATTGCTCCAAAGTGGGTTATTTAAAGGTTAAGGTGGGGATAGGTCGAAAACCACTCAACCAATAGGTTTTAGACAGGTTTGGGTCACTATATTAACCTTATCTTTTAGTTTTAACTCTTAGTTAATTAGTTTAACATTTACCATGTCACTTTGTATTTTTATATTATATTGTTAATAAACTTACTATATACATCCAAGAGACCCCAAAGTGGTCCATTAATGATACAACTATCATGATAAAAGTCCTTTGTCCGATCCTTATATTTTTAGGAATAGAATATAAATTAATAATATAATATTTGTTTTAAAAACTCTTTTATGTCAATTTTGACACTATTGGGTATTTTGTTTTTGATAATTTTATAAAAGCATTATTACTTCAAAAAAAATTATATAACCAATCCTAATATGTCCTATTAACCTATAAAATTAGTTTAATTCATAAAAAGTCTCAAATTACATTTTTTTGATATTTATAATATCAATTATTTTAATATTTCATTAATTAGGTAATTACTGTATCACTGTTGTTTCATAAATAAATTAAATTATATAATGTCTAAAAATTATAAATAAAATACCATTATGTAGGAAATATTTTTATCTTTCTAATTAATATTTAAAATAGAATTTATCTTATGTGTAACCCTATATTAAAAATGTTTTAGTAAAAAAACTTTGATTCTAACTCTTTTAACTCTTCTTTGAATTGAATAATAATAAATGTACTAATCTAATCCAAGTAGACCTAAATGATAATATTTTATTCCTAAGGTTGTTTTTGGTCAAGATAAACTTGTCCAATAGAATTAGAACATGTGTTAGGGTAATATTAATATCTTTTTTACCCTTAATTGCCCTATTTACTTTTAACTGTGGTAAATAAAAGTAAAAAGTTACTATTCACCAAAAAATTATTTTCATCTCATTAAAACACATTTTACTCCTTGATATTAACCGTGTCTCTCATATTTTAGAAATTCCACTCACAGAAGCGGTAAAATTAAGTTTTATGTGAATTTTCAAGTTCTCCTAGGAGGTGGGTAAAATGCGGTGAAAAGTTCAATAAAATTTTTATATATCTAAAATTATTCTAAACTAACTCTAACGTATTACATTGAACTTATATAGGTATTATGTATCTATTTTCACCTTAATTAAATTTAAATAAAATAAATAATTATTTAAATAAAATTCGGTTTTAAACTATAACTCAGTGTTTTTCCCTATTCATCAAAAATTGAAAGTTTTCAGAAAATTACTAAAATTTCACCCTAGGCTAATTTCGATATTCTGAATCCAAAAACGAAGTCCATTTTAAAAGATAAAATTTATAAAATTTCAAAAAGTGGGTATTACTATTAATAACGGCTAGTTTGATTGGTTGTGGTGTGCATGTTAGAACTCGAAGTTGCGTACAACACACGCTACTGTATTATTCAAAGGGAAGCGTACTGTGGAAGCTTGGGGTGTTACATTCCCCCTCTTTCAAATAATTTCATCCTCGAAATTTTCTAGAATATTATCGCATGAAAAGACTCGGGTGGTTATTCATCATAAGTTCCTCGGGTTCCCACGTTGCTTCTTCCATCTTATGGTTTCTCTACAAAACTTTTACCAGATGAGTTGTCCGGTTTCTCAGTACTTGTTCTCTCGTATCAATAATCCTGATGGGCTCTTCACAATAAGATAGATCTGGTTCCAGTTCTAATTCCTCATTGGTGAGTACATGTGTTGGGTCAGGCATGTATTTCCTCAACAGTGCTACATGGAACACATCGTGAACTTTGGAGAGACTTGGCGGCATTTCCAAACGGTAAGCTACAGCCCCAATTTGCTCTATAATTTTGAATGGTCCGATGTACCTGGGACTCAATTTAACTTTCTTGTCGAAACGTATAACTCCCTTCCATGGAGATACCTTCAAGAATACATGATCTCCTACCTGAAATTCCAAGTCCTTCCTTCGGTTGTCAGCATAGCTCTTTTGTCTACTTTGAGCTGCTTTGATGTGGTTTTGGATTACCTTTACCTTCTCCATTGTTTCCTCCACCAGTTCTGGGCCTACAAGTTTTATTTCACCAACGTCATCCCAACAGGTTGGTGTGCGACATCTCTTTCCGTATAATGCTACATATGGTGCCATTTGAATACTCGAATGGAAGCTATTGTTATAGGAAAATTCTACCAGAGGTAAATATTGATCCCACATACCCTGAAAGTCAAGCGAGAAGGATCTCAACATGTCTTCTAAGGTTTGAATAGTCCATTCTGATTGTCTATCTGTTTGAGGGTGGTAGGTAGTGCTCAAATGAAGTTCAGTATCCAATGCCTTCTGAAGACTCTTCCACAATCTTGAAGTAAAATGGGGATCATGATCAGAAATAATCGATAGGGGTACTCCATGAAGTCTCACAACTTCATTAATATATAGTCTTGCTAGACGTTTCAGTGGTAGATCTTCTCTTATAGTAAGAAAATGTTCTGACTTGGTAAGACGATCAACAATAACCCATATTGCATCGTTCCTTCTAGGATTCTTTGGTAATCCCATGACAAAGTCCATCGTGATATTATCCCATTTCCACTCCGGTATGGGAAGAGTTTGCATGACTCCTCTAGGCCGTTGCCTTCTAGCTTTAACTTTTTGACAAACAATACATCTTGACACAAAATCAGAAATCTCCCTCTTCATGTTGTCCCACCAAAAATGTTCCTTCAAGTCTCTATACATTTTGGAGCTCCCTGGGTGTATAGAGAAATTGGAACTATGAGCATCATCCAACAATTCCCTTTTTAGATCAGGTATATTGGGAACACAAAGTCTCTTCCCAAATTTCAAAATTCCATCTTCATACCCAAAGTCATTCAATCTCCCATCATTCACAGCTTTAATCTTATTTTGAAACTCTTCATCATCAGTCTGATAACTCTTTATCCTTTCTAGTAAAGATGATTTGGCAATCATTTGAAAAAGTATTGATGTTTCACCTTCCATGGTAATTCCCATATCAATCTTCACTAGATCCATGAAAATAGGATCCCTTTCAATTCTCATCATGTTCAAAACTCCATGATCTTCTCTGCTCAAAGCATCTTCCACCTTATTTGCCTTCCCCAGGTGGTAGTGTATCGTGAAATCATAATCCTTGAGTAGTTCGAGCCATCTCCTTTTCCTCATGTTGAGTTCTTTCTGTGAGAAAATATACTTCAAACTCTTGTGATCAGTATATATCTCACATTTTTCACCATAGAGATAATGTCTCCATATCTTCAAATCCAATATTATAGCATCTAACTCAAGATCATGTGTAGGGTAGTTTCTCTCACGAATTTTTAGCTGTCGTGATGCATAGGCAATAACCCTATCATTCTTCATAAGGACACAACCAAGTCCTTTCTTCGATGCATCACTATAAAAAACGAACCCATCATTCCCCGATGGTAGAGTCAATATAGGATCATTGAATAATATTCTCTTTAGTTCTTCGAAACATTCTTCACACTCTTTTGTCCAAACAAATTTAACTCCATTACATGTGAGTATTGTAAATGGGTTAGCCAACCGGATAAAATTCTGGACAAAACGTCGATAATAACCTGCTAAACCAATAATATTGCATACCTCGGTTATACTCGTTGGTGCTGGCCATTCTTGGATTTATCTTGTCTTTGAAGGATCAACAGAGATTCCATCCTTGGAGACAATATGGCCAAGAAAAGAGATCTCCTGAAGCCAGTATTTACACTTGCTAAACTTCCCATATAATTCATGTGTTCTAAGAGTCTTCAGGATAATGTGCAAGTGATTTTCATGATCTTCGTAGCTTTTGGAGTATACCAAGATATCATCAATAAATACCACCACAAAATCATCGAGATATTCTTTGAAAACTCTATTCATTAGATCCATGAATACTGAGGGTACATTAGGCAATCCAAAAGGCATTACTGTGAACTCGTAATGCCCGTACCTGGTTCGAAATGATTTCTTTGGAATGTCTTCCTTCTTCACACACAACTGATGGTATCCAGACCGAAGTTCAATCTTTGAAAAGTATTGATCTCCATACATTTGGTCAAATAAATCATCAATTCAAGGTAGGGGATACTTGTTATTTATTTTTATAGCATTGATCCCCCTATAGTCGATACATAACCTCATAGATCCATCATTCTTTTTAACAAAAAGAACAGGGGCTCCCCATGGAGAAACACTAGGGTGAATAAATCCTTTATTACTCAATTCCTATAGTTGTTTCTTTAGTTCAACTAATTCCATAGTGGCCATTCTACAAGGGGTCTTTGATATAGGCCTTGATCCATAAATTAAATCAATGGAAAACTCAGCTTCTCGTTCTGGAGGATGTCCAGGTAAATCTTCTGGGAACACATCTATATATTCGTTCACAATAGGTATATCCTCTATTTGAACATTCCTTTACTCACCCACAATCATTTAATTCTCTTTCTCCCCAATAATTGAATTTAGTTGAGCTACTAGGGGTGGATCTAGATAAGAGTTAAGTGGTGGTGATTCTACTCTAAAGATAAGGTGTTCCTTATCATCATCATCAAAAATCATAACCTCTTTCTTCTTACAATAAATCTTTGCATCATGGTCCGAAATCAAATCCATACCGAGGATTATATCAAACTCGAGCATAGGTATGACGATGATATCAACGGATAAAGAACATTTATGTGCTCTAATGGGGACTGATTTGCAAAACTTTGTTTCAATGATACTTCCCTTAGGAGTTTTAACTGACAACTCCCTTGTTAAATCAAATTGGAAATATCTAATCTTCTTAGCAAACTGGGAAGATATGAAACAATGCGATGATCCAGAATCAAATAATGCATTTGCTAAACTTGAGAAAACTATTAAATTACCTGCCACCATGTCTTTTAGGGATTCTACCTCAGCATTAGTGATAGCATAAGATTGGCCTTGATCCCTTGGCCTTTTCTGAGGTAAGTTCCCCTGATGCTTAGGACATTCATTTTCATAATGTCCCATCTCTCTACAATTGTAGCATTGGACATCGGTAACTTCCTTCTTCCCCTTACAATCACGATCTTGGTGGCCTTTTTCACCACACTTGTAATAGACTCTCATTCCTTTTAAGAAAGTACCAGGGTGTTTCTTCCCACATTTACCACAGGATGGATATTCAACCTTTCTCTTCTTCCCCTTATTTCCATTCCCAGATTGATTAGAAGATCTCTTCTTCTCTTGCTTTGCTTTAAAGTCATAATACTTAAGGAATTCATTTTCTGTCTTGATAGCACATGAGACAATGTCTTCGTATGATGAGAAGGATTGTGAGACTAATGCTCGACAGAGAAACGGTTTTAACCCATCAAATAAAAAATCAATCTTACTTCTTGGGTTACGTATATAATCTCCAGCATACCTTGTTAACCTTGTAAAGTTAGCCTCATACTTTGCGACATTCTCATACTCCTTTTGTCTTAGACTCAAAAATTGCCTTTCCATATCTGCTCAATGGTCACAAGGAAAGTATTTTTCTAAGAAAATATCTTTGAACTCCCTCCATTCCATATTTGATACTTCATCATCTTCCTTCATGTTTTGAATTAATAACCACCATTGATCAGCATCTCCAGTGAGGTGATAAACTACCATGACAACTTTTTCCCTTTCACTACTCCCCAAAGCCTGAAATATTTCCTCTAGGGAACTTATCCATTGCTCAGCTACTAATGGATTTTTACTCCCATTGAATGTTGGTGGTTGCTTCCTCATGAAGCGATCTAACATTGATCCTCTATGCTATGGATCAGGGTGATCCATATAGGTAAGGTTATTATTCATAACCTGAGTGAGTTTTCCCAGTATGGTGATTAGTTGATTAGCACCAGTTGCATCACCAGCTCCACTATAATTATCTTGAGCAGGAGGGAAATCCCTACATTGAGTGCATTCATTGATACGGTTTCCATTTCTTCCACTAGGCACTATTTCTAAACAATGGCGTAAACTAGATCAGTTTATGAATCAAAATACATAATTCCATACTTGTAAAACACTTAACATAAATTGAACTATTTATGGATATAATCCATAATCATAAAAATGTTTTCTTTGAGGAAGTATATACTCATAAACCCTTCATAATGATTTGTAAATAAAATTAGAGTTATCCTAAGCATATCCCCCGGGAGTGTCGTAACCAAGAGTGCAGTAAGGCCCATTGTCGTGCACCAGTTCTCATTCAAGTCTAGCTCAAAGCAGTGTTTTCAGGTTTTACCCCTAGGTACATCTGTGCCAGAGCCGACTCTACCTGCTCGTATCCAGACAGGGATTTATTTCTCGGAAAACTCACAAAATCTCTACAATACCAAAATTCTAGGAAGTTCTTCTATACTAATCCTCAAAGTCCATCTTAGATCTCTGTGCTCTAATCAGAGTTTATCTAAATCTATCTTCCAAGGTTTGTACTAAACTTCCTCTGATACCAACTGTAATGCCCTGACCCCAGTTTCCCAGAGTCGGTGCATTAGTACATATCATTGTCATTATCACAAGAAAGATCAAGTCTCGAAAGACCGATTAGTTTAGTAGTCTTGGAAACACTAGATACATTCATAAAGTTTACATTACATCATAAATTGAAAATTACAACAACATCTTGTCTCCACACTCATATCCACTTATACTATCCCTATAGGTCATTCATAAAATACTTCTTCACATCCTGGGAAAAATAAAACATAGAAAGGGGTGAGATCAAATGCCCAGTAAGGATAACAATATAGAGGAAACTTTTATAAATAAGCATAAACATTTAAGGCAATGTATAACTAAAAAAAGCCTTTTAAACTTGAACTTCAGCATAATATGGAAAACATAAAATGAAATAATGTCATTTACTTATTCACATGGATATTATACTAGTCGAATAATCACATGAAATATCAATAACCACTTTCATAATGATGGAATGCATAATGTCAGACTATCATAACCACATAGCCAAGGCCTCGTGCCAAGAATACAAATAAGATTTTGTCAAGGCCTTGTGCCAAGACACTAGTTTGTCTCATGAGACCTACTGATGCATCGAGGAGATATAGTGGGCTCCACCTGTCACTTATTATGTCCAATGCATTCCTCATATGAATAGGTTTAAACATAACATAAACATTCGTATTAAAACTAGAATAAGAAATGTCAATACTTTCTCCATAAACCATGAATGGTATAAAAATAACACATTCACTTTAAAACATATCAAAAAAACCTTCAATACAATATGGAAGATTTGTATCATAATAAATAAACTTCAAATAAGCTTAAAATCCATCAAAGGATGATGACATAGATGAAATCAAAACTATTTGAGAGAAATATATCTTTTTTTGAAATAATTTAAAAGTCACATAATTAGAAAATAAAACTATTACTTTGAAAATATTCTTAGAAGCTTGTAAGGGAAGCTTCAAAGATTTTATAATGGCAGAAAATAGCCGCACCCACCGTATAATTTAAAAAAGACATTCTTACATTAATTCTATCGAAAAGGTTAAAAAGGACCTTATTTGTAAAATGACGGAAATATTCCTTTAAAAATTCTTATAAAAAGTCAAAAAAGGGTATAAATGACTTTAACCCATATTCTGTAAAATAGTATGAATGTTTTGAAACAGATTTGTAAGAAACGTGAATGTGGATGATAAATAGGTCCCAAAAGATAATTACGTATAAACATCCTCGGATAATGAAGAGATTGTGAAAATAACCCTTACCAATTTGGTAATTTACGAAACATACACCCCATGAAAGAGGTATCATATAATGAATATGTAGATACACATAAATTAAATTTTATTACATAAATAAAACAATTATGGGCAGTACATACACCACACAAAAGGTAATAGTGGCAATATGGAAAGAATCTCACTAGAATAAGGAGTGAGATGAAAACACCTTACCTTGCACTTTTCCTTGGTTGATGGTAGGTTAAAATCATGTATAATGGTGAAATGATTTTTATTAAATTATACAAGAATCATATACATTAATATGATATCATATATGATCTTCTAACATTGATTTGTTAATAATACCTTAGTATTGTCATTGTTTCGGGTGTTAACTTACTCGTTTTCTTTTATATGTTTTGTAACATAAGTAGTTTTTTTCAGGGATAGGTTGTTTCTTATTCATATCCATAATTATATAAAGTCCTTAAAATTTATTTTTAATCATTAAATGAGAATTAGTCTTGAATGGATACGATGGGGAATGAATCTCATCGCGTTCGTGGAGACGGTAGTCCGTACGTACGCACGAGAGACAATATCATTCTTTTGATATTAAAATAAAATATAATTGGATGGTATATCATATATACAGAATAATTATCATGTTATATTTATTATTTACATGAATTACACATCATTATTATACCCATCCAAATAATAATTTATTGAATAATAATTACACCACAACGTGGAGACGGTAAGTCGTACGTACGCACGTATGGTGACATGTCATTCAAAGGATGGGTAGAATACTGACTATGGTTGTACCATATTTATAATAACATCACAGTATATATAAGATACTGGAGTTATTATTTTATAATGGTAATAACAAGAAAGAAGAAGTTGAAGAAGAAAGGAACTTGAAAGAGGGTGGTGAAAACATTACCTCTTCTTCGGGTTCTTCCTTTTGATTTGATCAAAAGGTCTCTTTAGGTTGGATTTCTGATCAAAATAAGGCCTCTAGGATGAATTGATGGAATTTTGGAGGATATTTGGGCAGGTTTTGGCCGAGCCAAATGGCTTTGAAGGTGTTAATTAATGAGAAGGGTGAGTTCCCTTTTATAAGATGGGTGAGGGGCACCTTTGGAAAAGCAAGAAATATTATTTTATAATAAATTCATATTCAGTTTATAATGGCTCCAAAGTGGGTTATTTAAAGTTTAAGGTTTGGATAGGTCAAAAACCACTCAACCAATAGGTTTTAGATAGGTTTGGGTCACTATATTAACCTTATCTTTTAGTTTTAACTCTTAGTTAATTAGTTTTACATTTACCAAGTCACTTTGTATTTTTATATTATATAGTTAATAAACATACTATATACATCCAAGAGACCCCCAAGTGGTCCATTAATGATACAACTATCATTATAAAAGTCCTTTTGCCGAACCTTAGATTTTTAGGAATAGAATATAAATTAATAATATAATATTTGTTTTAAAAACTCTTTTATGTCAATTTTGACACTATTGGGTATTTTGTTTTTGATAATTTCATAATAGCATTATTACTTCAAAAAAATTTATATAACCAATCCTAATATGTCCTATTAACCTAGAAAATTATTTTAATTCATAAAAAGTCTCAAATTACATTTATTTTGATATTTATAATATCAATTATTTTAATATTTCATTAATTAGGTAATTACTTCATCACCATTGTGTCATAAATAAATTAAATTATTTAATATCTAAAAATTATAAATAAAATACCTTTATGTAGGAAATATTTTTAGCTTTATAATTAATATTTACAATCTAATTTATCTTATGTATAACCCTATATTACAAATGTTTTAGTAAATAAACTTTGATTTTAACTCTTTTAACTCTTCTTTGAATTAAATAATAATAAATGTCCTAATATAATCCAAGTGGACCTAAATGATAATAGTTTATTCCTAAGGTTGTTTTTGGTTGAGATACACTTGTCCAATAGAATTAGGACACGTGTTAGGGTAATATTAATATCATTTTTACCCTTAATTACCCTATTTACTTTTAACCGTGGTAAATAAAAGTAAAAGGTTACTATTCACCAAAAATTATTTTCATCTCATTGAACCACATTTTACTCCTTTATATTAACTATGTCTCTTGGATTTTCAAAATTCCACTCACAGAAGTGGTAAAATTATGTTTTGTGGGAATTTTCAAATTCTCCTAGGAGGTGGGTAAAAGACAGTGAAAAATTCAATAAAATTTTTATATATTTAAAATTATTCTAAACTAACTCCAATTAATTACATTGAACTTATATAGGTATTAGGTATCTATTTTGACCTTAATTAAATTTAAATAAAATAAATAACTATTCAAATAAAAATTCGGTTTCAAACTATAACTCAGTATTTTTTCACTATTCATCAAAAATTGAAAGTTTTCAGAAAAATACCAAAATTTCACCCTAGGATAATTTCGATATTCTGAATCCAAAAACGAATTCCATTTTGAAAGATAAAATTTATAAAATTTCAAAAAGTGGGTATTACTATTCATAACGGCTAGTTTGATTGGTTGTGGTGCGTGTGTTAGAAATCGAAGTTGCGTACAACACACGCTACTGTATTATTCAAAGGGAAGTGTACCGTGGAAGCTTGGGGTGTTACATAAGGGAATTCATCTCAATTTCATTTAAATAAGGCATATTTTATTATTTTGAACTTAATTTATTTTATATATTTTAAATACTTCCAATTTTACATGTAATATCATGAATAATTTATATTTCATAGTATTTTATGTTTTAATTTAAATTATTTCATCCAAGGATATCTTTATTGAACTATTCCATGTTGTAAGGGATGTCATATTAATTCCCCTTCATTGATGCATATTTTATTGTTGCAAACCTAATTAATTTTATAAGCGTACATAATGAAAATTTTAAATGTAATATCATTATTCGTTTATAATTCTTGGTATTTTAATTTTCATTTTGAATTATTTAATCAAAGGTGATTTTACATGAACATTTCCAAGTGGTTTGGGAGTTCATCCCAATTTTCCTTCATTGAGGCATATTGAAATTCTATGCAGCTAATTTCTTTTATATGGTGTATATACTAAGAATTTATATGTAACATCATGGTTCCTTAATAATTCATTTTATTATAAGTTTTAATTTTATTTATTTCATCCAAGGGGATTTGAAATGAAATTTACCAAGCAGTAAATAATTTCATGACTCAATTTCTTTTAATTTGGTTATATTTCTTCTTCATTCTCATTTGATATTATAAAAATGTGTGTATAACGACTTTTGATTATCTTTTTTTTTGTTTAAAATTTTTCATTTTGAATTTTAATTTGATAAACATAATCTATTATTTGATTATTTCCCACTTCAATGTTACGATAACATTAATGGATTTGTTCCAAATTTACATTTCTTGGAGATATTTTTATTAATATGCACATATTCACTTTTACATGTTTTTTAAACTAACTCTTTGATTATTTAACTTGAATGGATATTTATTCATGATGGTTATTTTTTTAAATCAATGTTTTCAATATTCTTTATACCATGGATACATACATTTCCTAAACTGTATAACATTCTTACATTTTATATTTACATTGAATGTTATTGAATGGATAGGGAAATATTGATTACTCTATATAGTCCAATTAATACAAATTTTTTTGTTAAGTCGTTTATTTATGAATTAAGTCTATTATTTGAAATATGAGGAATTCATTGGACATGAAAATAAATTTGGGGCCTGGTTATGGATTTACCCTTGATGCATCAGTGGTATAATGAGTTAAATCAATTAGCCAAATCAGATAGGTTTTTACCCAATGGTTTTAATTTTTCTTCTAAAAGAAATTTATGGGGGAGGTATAATGATGCATGAGAATGTGATTTATATAATTAATCATTTCCAACAATGATAATTAATTCATTATTATTATCAATGATATTTTTTTATGATATTATATTTATATAAATTTAACTCTTAGTATATTAATTAAATGGAATGTTTTCAATTATTTACCTTACCATATTGATTATGCATTATCTAATTTTGATAGTCATGTTATTGATTAAATGGAATTTATTCTTATTTTTTTACCTTAAAATATTTATTTTGATTTATTTATTCATGATAACTTCAACTATATGTAATCATAACTAATAATCTTAGTTCAATATTATTTTGTTTCCTTTACGTAGTTTCTGAAGATAAATAATTTTAATTAGTTTCAAGGATTATTAGCATTGTAGTTTGTTATATTTAATTTTATTTCTCAATTTAAAATTTCTACCATGTATGTATCTAGTTCTCTAATACTAATAAATTATTCTTCCCTTCTAGATTTTACCCCTTGTATCTATGCCAATGTAATAAATTCTGCATCAACTCATTGTTACTGGAGTTAGTGTTGTAATAGTTGTTATAGAAGGAATAATATTAGAAACCTTATAAACTAGATATAGATAAACATATATTAAGGAACATAACCATTTGATAGAAATTGTGGATAAGTGTAAAGGAACATCCTAATGTTCAGTTAATGGCTATATTATGAGGCTTTTCCTTGAAATACATCTCTATTTGGATACTAAAACTGGAAATGGTTTTGGAACAGATGTACGTAGGGGTAATTAATCTAAAAAGGGTGCATTAGTCTTGAGTTGATCATCACATGGTGCGCAAAAACAGGCCTTACTTCTCACCTGGTTTGACACTACCGAGGGATATGACTAGTGTATTATGATATTAGTTATGCATAAATGTTTCAATTTATGTAATTTCTTTCAATAAATTTGGGATTATACATTATGATTAAAAATGTTACAATCTGATAAAGTGTAATACATTGTTTATAAATTTCATCTAAGGGAATGAATGTGATTTATATCAATGCATTTCCCCCATATAGGGATTTCCCTCTTGGTAGTGATAATGATGTTAGAACTAAAACTATAGTTCTAACTAATCAAATTATAATCATATTAGAAAATATGACTCAGGTTATGAGTAAAACCTTTTCTATATGAAGAATATTTTTGATCCAACATGTGGGGTAGTAATTTTTGACTGATTCATGCATCATTAACCTCTATTTTGAAATGTAAATAAAAATCCAATTTTAGTTGATCAATGGATATTTTCTTTAGAGAATATATGTCTTTCTCTGGGAAGTAGTGAAAGGGAGACAGTTTTCATAGGATTTTATCATATCTCAAGAGATGTGTATGAATGGTTGTTATTAATTCAAAACACTAAGGATAAAGAAGAAATATAAAACATGGAATATAAGGATTTCAAGGTACACTTCTTGGAAAAATAATTTCTACATGAACAATGAGAGTATATTGAAAGATAAGTCTTGAGTCTAAGACAAAAATTAGAGTAAATAGTCTCTAAGTATGAAGACAACTATACATGGTTATAAATGCATGTTATAGACTATTTTTTTAATCAAAAGATAAATATTTACAATTTTATTTACGGGATTATGATCATCATTTTAAGGGAACTTGTCTCTAAAACATTCTCATAATATGATAACATAGTATCATTTTCTATCGAGATAAAGAAATAATTCCCCATTTATAAAGGCATAAAATGTATGTAATATAAGAATATTGTGTAATTGAAAATGGATAAAGTTAATAAGTGAAATAATAATCCTCCTAGATGTGATAATTATTTAAATAAACACTCATTTACTTGATTGAAGGGAATGGGTGTTTTCTACAATTATAGAGAGAAGGCTACTAAGATCCTATTTCAAGGGAAAGAAATAAATTTCTAATGTTTAATGCTTCAACTGTAAGGTGATGGGGATCTATGACAATTACTGCCTCTATACTCAAGGGAACACAGCTCAAAAGTATCTAAGAGGTCAAGGTAAATTTTATCCTATTACAATAGATGAAATAGTATGATTGATCTTCTTGATTTTGGATTAAAAAATTATGTTTTAGGAGTATTTTAATAATTATATTTTTGTTATAAGAATCATGAAATATAAAAATATTATTTTATGATAGTTCTCTTAAATTATTTAAGATCAAATTTTTAGTCGTACCAATGACCAAGAAAAGTGATACAGTGAAATGTTGAACATCTTGTAAACACATGATTGGGAAAGTATAAAACTTAATAGGTTCTTTATTTTGATAAGATAATTTTATTTTCATAGTATATTGTTATTCTTTACAAAAGTTTTTATATATTTATGCTTTATATCATCTTTATTGGTGTTTTCTATAAGTATTGATTTATGGAATATATTTAACAACTGGATATTTTATATTTGGAAGCATCTATTTTTCTTTAAGGTTTTATGGTGATAAATGTATTAACATATTTGGAATGTTACATTAAGAGCCACATTATGTTGACTATTTAATATAATGTTGATTTAGTGACCATCCATTGAGAAAAAATTACTTTTAATTTTGATAGGAAAATTTTGGATGAGACTTCATGTAAACTATTTATGTAAGAGATTAAGTTGACCTCTGGGTCTTATTGTATAAATTATAATAAACATTTTGGTTTTGGAAAATATTTAGAGATGTGAGGAATGAATTTTCCTTCTAATGTTATGTTAAATGTTCTTAAATAATAAAAAATAATTTTGGATATTCATTTCTTGGAGTAATAAATGAGGTAGAAATTTATCAAAGCACAACCAATGGATGAAAAGGTTCCCAAGAAATAGAAATATATATATATTAATTCAAGATAGTAGTGGAATTCCTAAAATATATGACAATTATATTCAAATAAAAATTTTATCCTAGTACCATCATTTATAATGACTCAAATGGTCCCTTAAATCATTACATTTTTATGGTTTTCTAGTCATTAACCATATCTGCATCACCCACTCTCTTGTGACAAACTATCTCTATCTGTAATGCCCCGACCCCAAAAACCCAGAGTCGATGTATTATTTATTACATTGGAATGATTAAAAGTAATGAAGTCCCAAATTAATGATAAGTTTATTAATTCTTAAACAAACTATATACATACATGTGACTTGTATTACATTTAGAAAGGTAACAAAATAAAATACAAAACAAAAACTAATAAACTACATCCACGAGAACTCAACAAATAGTCTCCTCTTCATAACCTATTGAAGGTAAAAAAATTAAAGGGGTGAGATAAAATGATCAGTAAGGGATAAAAATAATGGAATAAATAATTAATAATAACTAGATTATAAGAAAATTTTCATAGTCAATATGGCATGGTTAATAAATGAAAAAAACATGCCATTAATAAACTGAGAATGAAACTACATCCTTAGATTTTTTCATAATGAAAACCTCGTGGATAGTAAAAATTAAAAATGAATAAAGATAATTCTTATTAATGTATTTCATGTATCATGCACATGATACTACTATGCTTCCAAAATAGTTTAAGTTTGTGGGTAGAAACCCGTCTAATTTTTAGAAACAAACTCGCAGGGTTTTTCACCAACTGATTTGTCTCATGAGACCTATTGATGCATCTTGGGGCTATATCAAACCCCACCCATCACTTAAAGTCCAAATAATTGTTTATAAATATATTTAATACAATTAAAATATTCCCTATCAATATCAGTATAGAGTAGAGGATATGGATTCATTAATATTTCCATGGTTAAAACAACATTCCATATAAACATTGTATTTAAAATGGTATACATATTAAGACAATAATAGTATCCATGAAACCCGGATATGGATATATAAAATATTTAAAATTTCAAATGAAAAATTATCTCAAATGTTAATCGGATACAAATCATAAGAAATATTAGGTGCACAATACCAAGTAAGTGTAATGAAATAGAAAATGGGACAAAGTCTCTTCCCACATCGTAATCAATCTAGTCGTATGACCAAAAACTAATAATCACCAAATGAATCATATAATAACATTAATATAAAAATAATAATTATATTATACCTAAAATGTCAGTAAACTTAAAACACATGCAATAAATAAGTGGCGAACAATGGAAATCTCACGAAATTAAAAGTGAGATGAGAAAAACCCCTTACATTAAGCACGAATGTGCACTTAGTTTGATCTTAATGACCAAAATAAAAAATTTAGATTTATTATTTAATAATTAAATAACCTAATCTACATATAATTTATTTATTTTAACCTTATTAGGTTCATTCATGGCCTTTTCAATGGGTATAGGAGGTTCAATTTTATTGTTTCAGAAGCATTTTCTTCCTTGTTTTTCATGATCAGTTTACTTGTATTCATGAATGGAAGTTTGTTTGTAATGTGGTTAAGAATCCAGAATAGTAAATATGTATTATTAGTGAAATTACAGTGATAAAAATTATCTTAAAATGACTTTGGTTATATACCATGAGGATGAATCGTTAGATAAAATTTAATGATAAACGCTTGGATTAACGAGGCAGTTTTGTGCAGAATGAACTTGTTTTGTATTATTAATTCATATTATGAGTGTTTAAGGATTTAAGAACATTAAATAGGATATATTACATATATAATTATATTTTTTAACCATAAAAATGGTTTCATGACAATAATTGAATAAGGTAATAGAAATTGAAACATGTTGTTCTTGAATGTGATAAATTAACACATCTCGGACAGTGTTTTCATTTTTAGTATTAGAGGAGGGTAAAAGAGAGATAATGATGAAATATTACATTAGAATAATAAAATTTAATTTAATTTAAGGTACTATAATTATTATAGAATTTTTATTAGGGTATGTCAAGATAAAGAAACAAACTAATGGAACTTGTAAAAGAAGTTGAAAGAAAAAGGAAGAGAGGTTCACTTCTTGAGTAATCCTTGAGAATCTCTTTAAGGCCTTTTTTTTTGCCTTTTGGTGAGACCATAAGGTATTCGACTTGGGGGGGGTCTTGGAAAGTTTATTTGTCAGAAAATAGGTAAGAATCTAATCTTTAGTGGTGTGAGAGTAAGAGGGGAATGAGGGTGGTATTTATAGTGGAGGAGAGGAGGGATTTTACATTATTTTGATATTTTTCCTCATGAATATGAATAGTCTTGATTCATGTGAACCCAAATAGTAATAATTTCATTTTAGATAGAACCATGTGGTCTTAAATCATCTTTTCATCACCAATTACTCATTAAAACAAATATTTATCATTTATCATATTTTATCATATTTTACTATTCCTCAAAAATTCAAGAATTTTTGAAAAATAACAAAAATTTACCCTAACCATTTTCAATGTGTATAATTAAAAAATGAACTCTATTTTTTAAAATTAATTTTCTAAATATTATTAATTTAATTTTTAAATAAAATTATAATTTATTCAAAAATAACAATTTTAAATCTATAACTCATTTTTTAACACCTTGAAAAATTAATCAACATATCATTACCTTTTAACCTTAAGAAAAGATAATTATATGATTTACTATTCATGAGGGTACTATTAATATACATATTACTATTCATAAGGGTATGTTACTATTCACCAAAAAAAGATTGTTCTATCAGACTCCAAATAACTTACTTATCACAAGTGTATATGGGAATGTTTTTAAATTCAAAACAAAAAAGTGGAAATTTTAAGTTTAATGGTTGGGTTATGAATTTATCCTATAAATAACCAAGTTTTTTTTCACAAAGACTCATTTCTCCATGTAATATTGGTTATCTTATGAATATAAAGTATTTAAGAGAAACGTACCTTAAAATATTTGGGGTGTTATATTATTCACACCTTCAGAAATTTCTCCCTCAGAATTTTTCATATATAAATCCCTTAAAAAGATATGGGTGGTTCTTCTTCAAAAAATCCTTAGGTTACCATTTTTCTTCCTCCATTTTATGGTTCCTCCAAAGAAAATTTACTAGAAAAGTCGTCTGATTTCTCAAAACCTTCTCCCTTGTGTCTAGAATCTCGATAGGCACTTCACAGTATGAAAAATCAGGTTCGATTTCTATTTCTTCATAGGTGAGTACATGCATTGGGTCGGGCTTGTATTTCTTCAACAAAGATATGTGGAACACATTATGAAATTTGGAGAGACTTGGTGGAATGGCTAAACAGTAAGCTACAACTCCAATTCATTCCATAATTTTGGATGGTCTGATGTACCTAGGGATCAATTTCCCTTTCTTAGTAAACCTTAATACACCCTTTCATGGATATACCTTTAGAAATACAAGATATACTACTTGAAATTACAAATCCTTTCTCTAATTATCATTATAACCATTTTTCCTACTTTGGGCTACTTTAATATGGTCCAAAATTTCATTTACCATTGTAGTTGTCTCTTAGATATTTTCTGGTCTTATAAGTTTCCTCCCACCAACTTCATCCCAACAATATGGAGTTTGGAATCACTTACCATATAATGCTTCATAAGGAGCCATTTTAATGATATAATGGAAACTATTATTTTTGGAAAATTACACCAAAGGAAAGTATTGATCCTACATAACTTCAAAGTCAAGAGAGCATGATCACAACATAAATTCCAGTGTTTGAATAGTTTTTTTAGACTGTTTTTTGGTTTGGCAGTGATAAGTAGTACTCATATGAAGCTTAGTATCCAAAACCTTCTAGAGACTTTTACAAAAATTTGATGAAAATCGGGGATCTCTATTGGATACAATCGATATTGGTGCACCATGAAGTCTTAAAACTTCATTAATATGAAGTATTTCCAGGTAATCAAGTGGTAAATCCTCTATTATAGAAAGGAAATGTTCTTATTTTGTCAGACAACCAACAATTACCCATATTGCATCATTACTTATCGGTTTCCTTGTTAGTCCTATGATAACATCCATCATAATGGCATAGCACTTACACATAAGAATAGGCAGTGGTTTCATGACCTCTCTATGATGTTGTCTCTCAGCATTCACTTGTTGAAAAACTAGACACGTTGCCACATAGTCAGAAATTTCTTGCTTCATGTTATCCCACCAAAAATATTCTTTCAAATATCTATACGTCTTAGTTCTACCAGTGTTTATAGAGAAATTTTATCTATGAGCATCATCTAATAGTTCCCTCTTTTTCTTAAGTACCGATGAACGCATAACCTCTTCCCAAATTTATAAACTCCATCCACATAAACCAAGTCTTATAATCTTCCATCCTTAACATAATTAACTTTCTTTTGTATATTCCCATCATGAAATTGATATCTTTTTATCTTCTCTATTAATGATGGTTTATTAATCATTTGAAAGAGGAAAGATGTTTCCCCATTCTTAACAATTCCCATATGAATCTTTAGTAGATCCCTGGATATAGGATCTCTATCAATCCACATTTGGGTCTAAAGTCCATGATCTTTCATTCTTAATGCATCTATCACATTATTTTCCTTTCCTAGGTGGTAGTGTATCGAATAATCATAATCATTAAGTAACTCTATCCAACTCCTTTTCGTCATGGTTAGTTCTTTCTGTGTAAAAAATGTATTTCAAACTCTTGTGATCCATATATATCTCACATATTTCACTATACATATAATGTCTCCATATTTTTAGAGCAAATATTCTTGTTGATAACTCAGGATCATGGGTTGGGTAATTTTTCTCTTGAGTCTTAAACTGCCTTGAAGCATAAGAAATAACTTTATCATCTTGTATAAGAAAGCAACCCAGTCAATTCTTTGATCTATCTCTATATATCCCAAATCAATCATTTTCATATGGAAGAGTCAAAATTGGAGCATTGAAAAAAATTATTTTCAATTATTCAAAGCATTTTGTACATTATTTCCTC